>CM038677.1:697097299-697241717 GCA_021605205.1 Aegilops longissima | reverse complement strand
CACGACTCGCATTCCGTTCGACCCGGCGGTTGGCTCCCATGAACCACGATGACAACGCCGTTTCTCCGTTCCGACCCAGCCATGTCACGTATCGCGCGATAGGCGTTAGAGACCTGGTAATATATGCGTCGTGGCGTATTTTCTTTCTTGCACCCTACTTGTGTCGTGTGTGTACATGCTACATGCGGCCTATACTACGACGCGTGGCGCTCTACATCCACGGTATATATGTACGTACGTTCGCGACGAATAATAGCGCTAAATGCGCTTCGACCAGGTGGGTCGGTATCGAGCACTTCCTTGCGTGCGAAGATGTAGGCTGAGTGGGTCAATGATCGGTAATCGTTTTGGTTTTGCGGATGCACTTCCTTGCGTGCGAAGATGTAGTGGTGGGTCCCGACAGTCGAGAAATGAATCGTTTTTTGCGGGGCCTTGCTTCCTTGCGTGCGAAGAATGTAGCTGGTGGGTCCGGCGATCGAAGCGTTTTTAGCGAAATATGGTGGCCCGTCCGGTGGGTCCCCATTTGTCGGTGGAGAATAATTATTTGCAGCGTAATGAGAGGCACTTCCTGCTGCGGCCATGGACCCAATTGTCGGCCTCTCGCGTCTGATCCGTCCGATGGAAGCCGTTCCTTGACCACGTTGACCACGCGCCCCGAAGAGCACGGTGGATGGCCAGCGAGCCTAGGAAGGGGGCGGCGAACCCGGGAAGGCCTTGGTGGATGCCCAGCGTGAAAGAGTCACGAGGTTTCGGTTGAAAGCTCGCGTGTGGGCTGCCGTCGCCGTGGAATAACAGGGGGTGTGGGTGAGTAGAGGCATGGCCTGGCCGTGGGAGTAGTAGGGGCGGTGAGGCCTCCGCTTGCATCCTTGACCCGACCACGGGAGGCGGGAGCCGCGAGCACGGCCGGTCTTTGGTTTGGTACGGAGCAAAGAAGACAGGAGGTTGAAGAAGCACTATGGCCGTTGATTGGACATAAATGCGGTCCTTTGGAGCTAGAATCGTGCATATTGACTAAGTTGACAAAGCTCTCCGTCCCGTCAACTTAGTAGGCCCTGATCAGCCTACCACTATCTGGGTCCCGACTAATAGGGGAGTATTCATTTTTGTGCGTAATAGGAGGCACTTCCTTGCGTGCGAAGATATAGCTAGTGGGTCCGAGGATGTCGCGGTAGTTTTTTTTCGCGAAATCTTGAGGCCCTTCGGTGGGTCCCGATGTCGGTGGAGGAATCATTATTTTTGCGGCGTAATAAGGAGGCATTTCCTTGCGTGCCGCCGTGGACCCAGGTATCGGCCTCTCCACGTACAGTCCGCCGAGATGCATGTGGTCGTTGACCATGTTGACCAGCCGTGCGAAAGCACCAGGCGGTGGGCGGCTGGCGAGGCCTAGGAAGGGAAACGACAGGCGAGGAAGACTCGTGATTGTTTCCCGGAGAAGATGCGGCTAGCGAGGTTTCTTGGTTGAATCTGCGTCGTGGGAGAATAACGGCAGGTGTGGGTGAGTAGAGGATGGCTAGGCCAGCGATGGGAATCTGAGTGGGGCCGTGAGGCCTCGGCCGGCCCGCGAGGGAGGAGGAAGCGAGCAGTCCATGGCGCTTGTTTGGCCGGTGGAAGCGGGAAAGCAGATTGAAGAAGCCGAGCGGTCGTTGGATGGACATCCAACCGTCCTTTGCTTGTCGTCAACCTTTTGGAAGCCCTCAAATCATGGAAAACGCATACAACCCATCTGCCATTATTTCTAATAATTTACAGCCCATTTGCTAATTCTTAAGTTTTTTTGGAGCCCATATTCTTTTTTGTAGCATTACAGCCCATATTGTGCCCACGTTAAAAATTATCTGAAATTTTGCATATTTCGGTCGCGGTCGAACTGTTTTAATCCGAAATTTCGACTCACATTCAAACTGATTTAAAAATAAATGTATATCAATATAAAATCAACAAATTCTCCCGCATAAAATTAATGTAATTTAAAATCTTGAAATGAAAAAAATATATTTGAAACTAATTGCGGTTTGATGTGTTTTAAAATGTACAACCCATTTCTCATTCTTGATGGGCCATTTTCTCGGCCAGCGAAAAAAGCTCTCCTCGTCTTGAAAGATTTGCAGCCCAGCAGGCTGACAAAGCGACTTAATTGGCAAATCACAAAAAAGCGGGTTGTGGCGTGGACCCGGTATCGGCCTCTCCGCGTCATTCTTCGATGGAAGTTTCCTTGACCACGTTGACCACGCCCGCGGAGAGCACCACGGCAGTGGGACGGCGTGAGCCTAGGAAGGGGCGGCGGGCGGGGAAGATCACGGCGGTGGAAGCCCATGGAGAAATCGAGGTTCCTTGGTTGTTGTGGTGTGAGAAATGCCGTCGCCGCGAGGCCTGGCAGCGATGGGAATAGTAGGCGGTGAGGCCTCCAGCAGCACCTGCCGGCCACGGAGAGCATGCGGCACGACGAGCGCTGCTTTGGGCGGGTGGAGCAAGAAGACCGGAGGTTGAAGAAGCACTACGGCCGTTGGATGGACATCATCGGTCCTTTGAGCTAGAATCGTTCATATTGACTAAGTTGACAAAGCCCTTGGCCCGTCAACAAGTAGGCCCTAAGACAGCCTCCCACCAAGGTGGGTCGGCTAACCGGGGGTATTCATTTTTGTGCGTAATAAGGAGGCACTTCCGGTGGGTCGAGTGAGCTGCCAGAACGTTTTTCGCAAATCGGTGGCCCGTCCGGTGGGTCCCAGCGATCGAAGCGTTTATTTCGCAAAATCTGGTGGCCCGTCGGTGGGTCCCGCTGTCAGTGGAGGAATAATTATTTTCCGCGTAATGAGGCACTTCCTTGCGGCTGATGGACGGTATCGGCCTCTCACGTCTGATACTCTTCCGATGGAAGTCGAGTCGTTGACACATTGACCACGCCGGCGCCGAGAGCACCAGGCGGTGGGCAGCCAAGAGCCTAGGAAGGGGATGACAGCGAACCGGGAGAGGGCGAGCGGTAGCTGACCCGGCCACGAGGCGGAAGCGAAGCGACGGCCGGCGCTGCTTTGGTAACTGGAGCAAGAAGACCGGAGGTTGAAGAAGCGCTATGGCCGTTGGATGGACATCATACGGTCCGGAGTATTGACTAAGTTGACAAAGCCCTCGTCCCGTCAACTTAGTAGGCCCTAAGTCAGCCCAACAATATGGTGGGTCCCGTGCGAGGGTATTCATTTTTTAGGCGTAATAAGGAGGCACTTCGGGTGAAGATATAGCTGGTGGGTCCACTTTGTCGTGAGAAGCGTTTTTTAGTGAAATCTGAGAGGCCTTCTTGTGGGTCCTAGCTGTCGGTGGAGGAATCATTATTTTGCGCGTAATAAGGAGGCATTTCCTTGCGTGCGGCCGTGGACCATGTCGACCTCTCCATATGCATCCACTTCCGATGGATGTCGTTCATTGACCACGTTGACCAGGTGGCCGAGAGCACGGTGAATGTGGCGAGGCCTAGGAAGAGCGACCGCGAACCGAGGGAATACTGGCAGTTGTTTCCCCGGAGAATCACAGTTTCTTGGTTCGTCTGCCGTCGCGGAGAATAACAACAGGTGTGGGTGAGTAGAGGGATGGCTAGGCCAGCGATGGGAATCTGATGGGGCCGTGAGGCCTCTGGCGGCAACATAGCCGGCGCGAGGAGGAGGGCGATCCTTGGCGCTTGTTTGGTAGTGGAGCATGAAGAAGCGAGATTGAAGAAGCCACGGCAGCCGTTGGATGGATATCCAACGTCAACGCTCGTGTGTTGACTAAGTTGACGAGCGTTGCGTGTGCGTCAACCTTTTTTATGAAAGCATCGCGTCAACCTGTAGTAGCGCGCAAGTCAGCCTCAAATCTGTGGAAAACAGCATACAACCCATCTGCCATTATTTCTAATAATGTACAACCCATTGCTAATTCTTAAGATTTTTTTGGAGCCCATCTTCTTTTTAGCATTACACCCCATATTGTACCCACGGTTAAAAAGTATCGAAATTTTGCATATTTGGTGCGGTCAACTGTTTTAATCCAGAAATATCGATTCACATTCAAACTATTTTGAAAAATAATTTATATAAATATAAAATCAAAATAATTGTCCACATATAAAATCTATGGAATTTAAGATCTTGTAATGAAAAAATGAAACTAATTCCCGGTTTGATGTCTTTTAAAATACGGGCCATTTACGGGCAAACCGAATGAAACTCTCCTCGTCTTGAAACATTTGCAGCCATGAGAACCGATAAAACAAGTAGGCCTTGTTTGGGTATTTCTTTTAAAAAATAAACTGGGCTAGCCATTTAGCAAGAAAAAAAACACAAGCTGGGCTCATGATGTGGTAAACATAAATAAAACCACTGGCTAGGCGGGCCACAGCCCGTTGTTACTCCGTCGCTAAAACTAGTATAAATAACAAGCTGCTTGTTCCTCATTGTCTCAAAAACTGCTTGTTCCTAAAAAAACTACTGGCGACTTGCTGGGTCACAGTGTCGGCCGCTCGTAGTGTAATTCTCTCGTTTATTCACGTTGACAATGGCGTGAGGGATATCAACCATTAGGAGGAACCATATTTTTGGGCTTGTACTATAGAGGCACTTGTGCGTACCCATGGCTGGTGGGTCCCTCTGTCATCCTCTCACGTCTGATCATCTCCTTGTTCCTCTCGGTTGTTGTGGTGATATTGCGCAAGCGAAGAAGCCAGCGCCAAAGCTGCAATGGAACAAACCAAGACCGCCACGCGTGAAGGGCAGCGGCGGAGCCTCGAATGAAGCTGAGCGAGCAGGTGAAGATCATCCCGGTCCGGTCGCGGTAGAGGAGAATCTGAGGTTGACTAGTAGGGTGGTGAGGGCTAATCCCACTTGCCCGTAATGCCGCAGATGAGCTCAAGCCCCGAGCATAAGTGATATTATTTCCCTTGGTTGGCGATTTGTTACAATATTTCCTCTAAATTAAGCGAATGGCGAGCCATTTGCCTTATTTCAAAGAAAATATGTGAGTCCGCGGCCCGGTTGAAAAGAGCGGGAACATCTAACTCCAGCTTACAAAGCTTGTACAAAACCACGAGGTTGATTGTTCATCAGGTTTTACAAAAAACCCAGATTGAAAGGGCAGCATCTAACTCCTTATTTTTTGGCAGTCACGCAGTCGAATGGATTGATCCAGGTCCATAGAATGAAACATCCTGGATAAGTAAAATTGCTTTGGACTATGACCACAATATATTCTAAATAGAAGCCTGACACGTTCAAAAGCTCTTTTGCCCACAAACTCCTTTTTTGCTCTTGACATACCCATCCGTCAAAACCATGCTGCTGATAAGCTTAAGCACGATGGAATGATAGTAACCTTCGCATTGAGCGGAAGAATGTGACAAATCTTGTGTTTGCACGGTTGGCTACATATCGTTCTAAGCGTTATTATCTTCAATCGAATCTCATGAGAAGTGTGAAAATCCCGGTACTTCTGAATCCACCGATTGGTTATAACTTTCTTACAATCCACATTGCCTAAATAGACATGAAAATTGAAAAGCATTTAAGGTCTAAAAGAAGAGTGTCGAAAAAGAACAACAGCTGAGCAGTTAATTCTGATACTACACCATATCACGGGCTTCCAGTAATAGTGAAATTATCACCTTTATATACATCTTCTCCGGACATGGAAAGCATTGCAACAAGCCAATAATCTTGTTGAGATCAAAACTATTCATTTGGATATATAAGATCTTGGCGAATCCAGTCACCATTGATAGGCCATCCATGGAGAAACTCTTCATTGAGCATAGAACATAATATTAGTACAAAATGTGTACTCCAAGATGATATATAAATTATGCTTGAAATTTAAAATGCATCTTATGGTTTACAAGTGTAGATGATAATATAAAGTACCATGAGAACTGTGGGGCCAAACACCATATTGAAATGAGCGGAGATCATGTATTACACCCAAGGTCTCTAGGTTAAGGCTTGAGAGGATGGTTATTTACAGCAGTGAATAACTAGAATCAAGGATCAACCTTTGAAGTGAAGGGGGCATATTGGATGATGAGCTGCATTCCGTCAAAAGAAAATTCCAATTCTTACAAGGTTAAGCTGACTTTATTTGGAGCAACCAGTTCTAGCTTGTGAGTACAAGCACCAAGCACTCCGGCGCAGGGCAAGCTGGATGATGCTGTGCAATGGGGCCGATATCTGAACCGCACAAGTGAAAGTTTCTTGAGAAATGGAATTGAAGGTTTAGTACAGTTATCTGGAAGGTAGCACTGAACAAAAGTGGCGGTGTGGAGAGGAGGAAAACATGAGATGGACATCAGTCTTGAGGCACAAGTTCATGGCGTTCTTATGTGGTATGTGATTTCAGGGAATAGTAGAACTCAAGCGCTGTAGTTCTGTGAATTGAGGTTTCAATAGGCATCCACCGTGCAGGGCATGGTATGCTTGAGTAGCATATTGAGGATCTGGAGGCTTTGAGCAGACAGGTGGGAGGAGATGATGGCTCAGAGGATTTAAAAATCATTGAGGAATGGTGACGGCAGTCGAGATTAAAACACGGCGCGCCATAGAGGCGCCACCGGTTGAGGGGACTTGGGTGCGGCAGCAATCCTTGGTGGGGAGAAGCGAGATGATCTCCCCAGGATGGCGTCCGGGAGATCGCTGATCACGGTCCACGAGATTCTCTGGGTTCACAGGATCCGGTGGGGCGGGATCGCGCTTCTCCCAGCTGCCGGTGGGATCTACAACAGGCGTCGCCGCTGGCGAAACCTCATCTTCTTAATTTGGGTCAGCCGACTCCATTTTCCTCGAGGCGTCGCGTCGCTCCGGATTGGCGAGTAACGAATGGCGAGCCTAGTTGTAGTCTGACGAAGAAGAAGGGGCTGGGGTTTTGTGAGGAAGAAGGGAGCTGGGGTTTTGTGTAGGGTGAGGTGAGAATTTGGGGTGCAGTGGGCAGGCTGGCGTGAGTGGGTGGGAGGCGAGGAGGAAGAAGAGCACCCGGTTTTTTTTGGGGGAGGGGCGGTGTCTTTGGTGTGGGTAGCGCCTTTTGAATTGATTTTACTATTTACTAGTGTGGATTGGCTGTTTTGTCTTGGGCCCGGAGAAACAATTACTACTAGTGCATGGAGACACTCTACAGCTACCAGAAAAACAATTACTACTAGTGCAGTGGAGACACTCTACAGCTTACGGCTCCTCTAGGTCATTGAAGCGTCTCCCTCTCTGAATGCCGTTATACTTTTGTCACCGACATGCGGGCCATGCAGCCTTGAGCCCAAATGCCATCCACCAAATTAGAGGCGTATCAGGCGAAGAAGTCACCCAGTCGTGGCCTTGGCGATAACGAGCGTCGTATCAAAACCCCACCTCCCGTGATCTAAGTTTGGCGAGCGAAGCAACCATCATTTCACTCCTGGCTGAATCCCTTCTCCCTCGTCTTCAAGAAAAGGCAACACTTCGCATCTGCCACTGTTCTTCTCTCCCAGCGAAGGGAAGGTAAGCGGATCCGTGATGTTGGTATATTTCGTTCAGAGAAAAAAAGAACTTGCCAAGCGATAACGATCCTCACTCTTTTTGTTTCATTGTCATTGCGATTGTGTTTTTCCTTTCGGTGGTCTCCTAGTATTGTCGGTTTCATGATGGACCAAGGAGAACCGGGAATATCTGCCGATATTGGAGCAGGCAGAGGCTGATCCCACAAGACAATCCAAGAAGATGGAGGCACCACAAGGCCGACCCTAGATCGCTCCACGGCCACTCTAAGATGGTCAACGCCCGTTTGAGGTTACAGCCCCGTGGCACTAGGAGCAGTTTTCCCCTTAGGATGTCCCCCCATTTGAGCTGCCCAAGGTGATTTCCTTCTTTGCCGATCTCGATTGTGGTTTTTCATCTAAGTATGTGGATGATTTTTTTTAGAAAAGGAAGTATGTGGTGATTAATAATGCAAAATTTTATTAATTGATGCCATGCTATACATAGTGGTTTAAATAACTTGTGGTTCTTATCTTTGAAAAGTAATTCAGAATTTGTTTACATTTCAATTAGAGCCCGATGCGAGACAAAGTTGTGTGGTTGTGCATGTCACTCGCTATAGAGACGGACACTGAATACGCCTTTGGGAAAACAGAGTTCTTAGGCTGTTGGATCTGGAAGCCATTGCGGTTATACCAATGAAGAGTTGTATTCCAGCCTCACTGTTGTCGGCGTGTTGTCCGAGGTGTCTTGAAGCACAAAGAAGTTCAAATACTCCTTCGTTTGTGAGGCATACTGTTCTTGTCAAGCTTACTGAGAAGATGGCGTGGCATGCCTCCACAAACAAGTTTATCGATGCAAGGCCACAAGGTTGTCTTCATGAAGGTTCACGATTGAGCTCTTTGCGGGACGTCCTCGATGATGTTCATGGCAAGGTCCGTCTTGTGTCCAGCCAAATTAGATCGAGGCATGAAATAGTTGCCCGGCTAGTGTTTAATAGTAGTTTGGATTGTGTCTAATTATCCGAACCTTGCATTATCGACCCCTCTGGGGCTAGTGCTCTGTTTGAATCCGTCTATGAGACTGCTGCTACTTTTGTGTGCAGTGAATCATGTGAGAACCATCGTAATTGTTGCGAAACAGATCGTCCTCACTAGTTTTTCATGAATATGGCATGGTAAGACATAAGTTGTCACGGTTTATCATACGAGCGATGTGTGTTTTGATGAAATAGAGCACTCGTTAGAGAACCGTGCGCCGGCGTATACAAGTACTTGTAAACACTGTTGGTGCTACCCCACTTGTAAGTTGTGCAAAACCACGGCACATTGGCTCAGCTCGCTTCAACACTAGGCTATCGACCAGCTAACAATCAACAATCTGCCGTTTGACATATAAGCAACTACTATGTATCTTGTTCGATGGTTCATGCAGTTAATTGAGGCCACAATGTAATAAATTCCAAGCGTTCACGCTACTCCAGCGCTCATGTGGAACACTCACAATTAAACTCGTCTTCATAAAAATCTTGAAAAGCATAAGTTAAGCAATTTTATACATCTCAATGATTCATAGAACATAACAAACATATACTAGTTCACAGCAAAAGACAAAGTTGTGAGAAGGTTTACAAATCAGGAAAAAAACAAGCAAGGCTTCTCGAGCAAAGGGCCTCCGGCAGGCTTAAATTTCCTGGAGTTCACTCTGGTTTTCTTGTTGCCACCATTGAGTTAGGTTCTCTCATTCGAATAACCAGTTATAATTGTGGTCTCATTTGGAATGCTGAACTGAACCATGCGATGTCTTGACCAGCTGAAATGCTTGTGCATTCCACTAAATTTAAGCACCGCTATTTGCAGAAATAAGCAGACCACAATGCCTCTTGTCCGGCACCTGTCAAAAAACCGCGTGCAGCCATGCCGGCTAGTCCTCGGTCCATGGATGAACTGGTAGAAAGTGCATTCCGGACTAGGATGCGATTGTTTTCGCTTCGTCCCTGCACTGCAATCAGGAAGTAAAATCTGAATCAGCTTCTTTTAGATTGCGTTGGTCATTCTACCTTAGTTACTACCAATGTAGGATACCTTGAAGGCGGGAGGTTAGGCAGCGACAACGAGATAGCCATCTCATTTTGCGCAGTTATTGCTAAAACTGAGGTGTGTGCTTTTGATTGCGGATAGAAACGATCACGGAGACAGACATCCCGAAGCGATATGGAGACAGACATCCTGTTTGCGCAAATCTGAAATCTGATTATTTAAGCGATGACATATTACTACTTTCCCCGTTTCCTCTTAGAACCAAGTCCTAGATTCATGCTACAGCTTTCCCACTTTCTTCCTGTTTGAACCAACGCTTTGAGTTCCTTGTATGAACTAGCTTTACTTCTAATAATAGTAAAGTCTAGGTGGCTTTAAGTGACGGAAGTAGAAAAGGATCCACGAAGGGGAAGAGCTGGGGCGATAGAGCAAGGCAGGTTTGAAGGAATATATACTGAGGGTCGTCGGCATGTGGCAAAAGGGCGTCGGGAGGCCGCATCTTGGCCACAATACCGAGGGAGGAAGAAGGGTCGGAGGCCCTCAGGCAGCGCTCTCTCGGAGAAAGGCAGCCGCGGCCGATGTCGGGGCGGGCAGCCGTTGGTCTCCTCCTTGCCGCCGACAACAGCGTGAGCGATGCACCTACACCCTGCCCGGTCGAGGTTGTCGGCCGGTTGTGACCAGCCGTGAGCTGAGAGTGTGGCCACCTATGTCTTGCTTAGATCGGAGAGCATGAGAGAGTGCAGAGAGGAACCCTAGTAAAGCAAGCGCTAAGGCTCCTGCTTTTATATATAGTGGAGTGATTTTGTTACCGGCTTCAAAAAATCGCTCCTCGTGTACCAGAGTGGGTGTGAGAGAACTAGTGCGTCGTGCACTTCTCTTTATTGAGTACAATATATACTATGCCCAAAGAGCGTTAGCATAAGAGTAATAGTATAAGTGTGTGTGTGAGCTAAAATAAAATGTGCGGCCGTCTTTTGTTTTAGAGTTACGAGGTAGGGTGTGAAGAGCACATATGTGCGTGGCGTCTACCTGCGAGATAGGATGGGTGCGGACGTGCGAGTCTCGAGAGGACTCGGGAGAGTCGTGACTTCGTGAGGTGCGTGTGCGTGAGAGAGGAGCGCATCAATGCAATGCATGTGTCCGTAAATCATTATCCGCAAGCGTTAGCCACAAGCCTTTTCTGCGAACGCCGTAAGAACCGTTAGATCGGCATCCGGCGAGTGTCGGTTTGCCATGTCATTTAACGAACAGCCACTCCTCCTACACACAAATCTTCGTGAGTGTTAGCAAGCTGCGTATGCTCCCTCCGTTCGAAATGCAGTGCATATAGCTTTATTGAAAATTAGAACCTCACAAACTTTTACCGAGTTTTCGTGTACCAAATTGCACATGTAGAATACCACTATATATCATTTCATTCATCTTGATAGGTAACTATAAAGATGGGTGAGGTCTACAAAGAAAGACCATCGTATCACCATGCAATTTCAACCATCCTTTAGTGTCGAGGAATATCATAGGAACTCTATATGATATGATTTTTATAGGATTTTTTCCTTTAGAGCCAATTGGTTCATAGGAATAGATTCATATACTCTACATTTCAAAGGAAATAAACATGATATCATTTCTATAGCTTTAGAGCCACTTGGTTCATATGAATGGATTCCTATACTCCCTTAATTTCAAAGGAAAATAAACATTAGCGTATATTCAATAGAAAAGTTCCTATGATATGAACCAAATTACATCTCTTTACTAATCCCTCCTCATAGGAATTGAGATACATGTCATCTCTAGATTCAATAGAAAAGTTCCTATGATGTGAACCAAATGACATCTCTTTCCAATCCCTACTCATAGGAATTGAGATGCTCCATGTCATCTCTTTCCTACAACTTCCACGTATGCATCTTCTATTCCTAAATAGATAGTACAACCCACTAGTAGCTTTTTTCAAAACATGCAACTATGGCACAAGAACTATATAGTGTGCCATAACTTTGAAAGATGGTTACTTGGATGAAGCTAACTTGGACAGTGCGAGAGATGGGCAAATCCGAGCACTCTGGCGTTGGATATCATCAACATTCCACCAGATCTGCCACATGTACAATTTAGAAGACTCCATGGTTGAACTTAAGCATAATGCACAAACCTCAAAACACAAGCACTTCTCCTTTGTTCTAGAATCTTACGTATCATAATTGATTATTTTTCTAAATGAATTGCCATTATTTGTTTTTTACTTTATGATTTACAATGCACACCCCATGAATCTTAACATTTTATAAAACTAATTGATTTTGAATGAGATGAACTATAAGAACTAACGAACATCTACATCATGCATATATGACTCAAAGCTTTACATGCTATAGTGTGTATTTATTCATAATTTGGTTTAAATCTCATGTTCAATACATGTGTACCTTACTAGTTTTGAGTAGAGTAGCAAATTTCTGGCCCCGGGTATATCAAAATCAGAGGCCCATGCATCATTGCCTTTCGATCGAACCTCGTCCACAATTTTTTCGTGCTATATCTCCTTGTCCCGAACCCAAAATGCTGCCTCGTTCCTAAAACCAAGCGGCCCACACATATTTAAGGCGTCGATGAACCGTTTACTCTGACGTGGCCCATGCGCGTAGTACTCCTACAAACCCTACCGCACTCATCATCGGTTTTCTTCAGAAGAGGGAGAAGCCGATTTGTAGTGGGCGCTTTCAAAAAAAGGATCGTAGTGGAGACCCCTACCTAGGGTGCCCTAGGTAGCTGCCGCATGCATCATTGTTTTCTCTTTTCTTTATGCTCTTGCGGCTAGAGTGAAATGATGGTTGCCGTCCGTCCGACAATGCGGAAAGGTGGGGCTTTGTGATTTGACCCCTCATCGCTCATTTTCTACTCTTTGTTTCTGACCGGGGTGCCTCAATTCAACCGCTGCTCCGAACTGTAATTTGGTGCATGTACGTGGAACAAAGCGGTGGATGAGCCACATGTCTGCCAAAGGGGTCTGTTAAGTGTGTAAGCCATTTACGTGTGCGGACTGACCCTGCTTGAGTTGCTACATCAACACGGCGGGGCAGCCTACCACTTGGTTTTGCTCCTTGGTGAATCCGACTATATTGATCTAAAAGATCGTGCTGAACTACCCTCTCCATCTCGGTTTTTTTATTTGTAGGTCTCGGTTTATAGGGCCTGCACGTAGTTCTAGGTCATCCATTTGACTAACTAAATATGAGTTACTATGTCACAAAAGTATATCATTGGATTCTTATTGGTTGATATGTGAAGAAACAAGAAGCGAGTGAAGTTAATGCACGGCGCCTTAATGTGGGATTATTTGGTTTACGTGGATGGCGTCGTTTGGTTGCAAGGGTGGTCATGAATGGGTTGGGATCGTTCGAGAAAATATGTTTGGTTATAAAGCACATGAATGGTTCGAGTCAAAAGAAGATATGCCTTGAAGATCTGAACCATTCCACCCAACCGTCGGTCGATCAAATGGCCACCCTTGCATGCATGACTATGAGCATGATGGTGGTCCGTCTTAAATAATTAGCTCATCTCTTATATTCACCAAACACATGAATTGAATGGTTCAATCCCAAAAAATTGAATGGTCCCAATCCATTCATCGATACCTTCAACCAAGCGCATCCGACGGAGGGTAGTTGTATTTAAAAGTCGGCGGGGCTTTTCTGCTTGCGGTAGGTAGGCAGTTCCGCCTAGTCGGTTCGGCAGAGCAGAGAAGGCGAGGGTAGGCTGGCAAGCGTGAGGCTGTGTGATTTGACAGTAGTCTGCTTTGGACAGGTGGGGCCCGTGATTTGACTTGCCATTATCATTTTAAGCTGCGGCGCTATGACGGCGTGAGTCTCGATTCTGACCACCTCCATCCAGTGCCTCTCCCAATGCTCCACCATGTAGTAGTAGAGGCTGGCTCTTGCATGAGAGCCACTTCTCCACTTTCCTTGCCTCTCTTTCCTCCACATATGCAAAATGCCATGTAAGCGCACTATTGTACTTACTTGCTCTCAGGTGCTTAAGCTTGCCACATAGGCATAAAGTCGATGTGGCAAGTTAATCAGAAGAGAGACTAGTTTGGTGACCCAAGGAAGAAATGGTGCTAAGCCGTGTACCTAGGTGAAAGACAATTTTGAGTCTATAGCTAATTAAATGAAGCAAACTTAGCAACACCATTTCATTGGAAGAGGTCACTCCTTGGCAAATGCAATAAATACTAGTACTCCTGTGTCCCATTATATAAGAGCGTTTTGACACTACACTAGCTAGTGTCAAAAGCGTTCTTATATATAGAGACGGAGAAATCTGAAAAAGATAGAGAGGAGTAAAAAAAATACACTTATAGCCAACCTTGTTGTAGTATGAGTGACTAAGTGATGACTATGTATGACACCAACATCGGATAGCCCTAACGCACCATGTTAAATCTCAAAAGGCGCGACCACCTTGGCGGCAACGACGATGTCGTGGTAAGTAGCGACCATGATCACAGACTCTTGGCAGCCTTGGATCTGAATCAAGCGATCGCATGCTAAGTTGCTGAAAATTTTAAGAATAACCCTCCGAGATAGGATATTCACCCATAGGTCTAGAATCACGCCATGCAACCGTTCGATCTCAGATCCAAGGGCTCTCGGAAGCCGTATCATGGGAGAATGGAAAGCCACTACCCGTTCGCCTGCGGCGGCGATTCGCTCCTACTCTTTCCGCCGTCCTTTAATACTCGGCGGTTCGCTCCTGTCGTCCCGTCCATTCACACGGCAGTTCCACTAATCCTAACCCTCCTCCCAAATCCATGGCGTCCCAAATCTCCCCGATCGGCGGTGAGTAGGTTAGAACCATCACCGGCGATGAGTTCGGCGTCATCTACACCCGTACTTCAGACGGTGAAAGGATGCCTTTCTCGCTTGAGGCGCATGTTCGAAAACTCACATGATGAGTGGGTCGCTGGGCTAGATGTTGAGTACACCACGATGCGTGGGACGAAGAAGGATCTAAAGGGCGAAGAGAGAAGAAGCCGCGTGATCGAGTTTGCGTACATAACGTTTGCTTGGTCTACCACATATGCCATGCGGCGTTGAGTGCGAGTTTTAAGAACTTCCTCGAGGACAAAACAGTCAAATTCGTTCTGTAGACTTTAAAACGACAAAGAAGTCCTGCGTCGGATAGGCCTCGTTGTAAGCAACCCCTTGACCTCGGAAGAATCGGTTTGGTGCCCTCTCGTGACCCTCAATGCGACCTGGCAGGAGCCATGGTTCATCCTTCGTACCGTGGCGGAGAAACCTCATTACCGTTTCATCGTCATGCATGGCAGCGGAATGTACTAGATATAGACCACATCCACTACGCTGCAATGGATGGCTACCTTTGTTTCAATATCTACAAGGGTTGGATGAAGAAACAACAGCCAAGTTGGTTCAAGCAAAAATGTCGGCCAAGAGGAAGAGGACAAGGCGAAGTGGGGCGTGGGCGAGGACTCGAGTAAGTAAGCGATGTCGTTGCTCATGGCGGTTCTAAACTTCTAATCACGGTGTCTACGGATTAGTTGCATAGTTTAATTTCAGGTGTGCTTAGTTTAATTTGAGGGTGTGTGTTGTCTTTGGCCCCAGCGAGAACTATGTTATGTTTCTTCTCGTTACTTTAACTCTTGATATGTACATACTAGTACTAGTATTTCTTTAATAAATTTAGCACCCCAATTAAGCACGTACTAGCTTTTTAATAGTACTATATGCATAATTTGGCGGCAGAGCGCTCTCTATATGTACCACCTTTTTAAAATTTCAATTTTGCTCCATGGCGCAATCCATCGATAGTGGGTACTCTTGTACAAAAGTATACATTTTTAAAGGCTAGCGTACTGTTCATCATATATATATATACGTTAAATTCTCAACCTAGAGCAGCGTGCATGCCATGTAGTAAACCGTCCGGAGAAAGTATAGTAAAAATGAGGTGATTTTACAATGGCGGGGGAGCATGGCACATCATGCGGTCCCCGTGTCATGATGTACCAAAGGCGATGCGCGTGTCCCTCTTGGGAGAAGCAATACTATCGTGGTTTGAGATGATGTCGAACCGAAGTGTGAAATAATGGTTGCTTGTCCGTGCAGGAAGGTCTGACATTGTGATTTGGCGTCTCATTGCTCATTACTAACTTTGGGCGGTCACAGAGTGGGGTGCGTCCCCTGCTTTTTTGCTTGTTATTTGGTGCTTGACACGTCGACCGGTTGCTATATGTCCCACATGTCGGTGACGGGAAGTACATAATTCATGAAAGGGGCGTCGACGGAGGATATACTAATTCATGAAAGGGCGACTTAGTTTTGGAAAAATCTGTTTTTCTGATATGCATTACCACTAGGGTTTATAGGGCTCATCTAAAAAACATTAGTTTTTCCGTTTGATAAGTCTCAATTCTAGTACTATACTAGTAGTAGTACCATTACATGTTGGATTTAGGTGCGTTAGATCACCGGCATAGCGATGTCAAGAAACTAACAATGCATGTACAAGTTCATGGAAATTTAGTGGTCATTCATGCATTATTCTAATTAATGCCTCGGTAAACATAACTTCTTGAGAAAAAAGGCGTCTTGCAAACTACGAAATTAATTCGACCACTCACCGTCTACCTTGGTTGGAGAGATTTTGAAATTGAGCCATAAAGCTGGAAAGGAGGGAGTAGTAACTTTTGTCTCGATTACTATTTGTGGCCTTGTATAGATGCAAAATGTATTTTTTATAGTGGCCTTTTATAAGTAAATAGAGGAGTACTAACCAAAATCATGTAGTAGGGACGAGGAGTAAGCGGAGGTGTAGTAAATTTTCTCCTCGTCTTACGACCTGCATTGGCGAGAAGCGGGCGTAAAAGCGTCTGATGGTACTCCTTCACCTCATCCTGCGACACGACTCGCATTCCGTTCGACCCGGCGGTTGGCTCCCATGAACCACGATGACAACGCCGTTTCTCCGTTCCGACCCAGCCATGTCACGTATCGCGCGATAGGCGTTAGAGACCTGGTAATATATGCGTCGTGGCGTATTTTCTTTCTTGCACCCTACTTGTGTCGTGTGTGTACATGCTACATGCGGCCTATACTACGACGCGTGGCGCTCTACATCCACGGTATATATGTACGTACGTTCGCGACGAATAATAGCGCTAAATGCGCTTCGACCAGGTGGGTCGGTATCGAGCACTTCCTTGCGTGCGAAGATGTAGGCTGAGTGGGTCAATGATCGGTAATCGTTTTGGTTTTGCGGATGCACTTCCTTGCGTGCGAAGATGTAGTGGTGGGTCCCGACAGTCGAGAAATGAATCGTTTTTTGCGGGGCCTTGCTTCCTTGCGTGCGAAGAATGTAGCTGGTGGGTCCGGCGATCGAAGCGTTTTTAGCGAAATATGGTGGCCCGTCCGGTGGGTCCCCATTTGTCGGTGGAGAATAATTATTTGCAGCGTAATGAGAGGCACTTCCTGCTGCGGCCATGGACCCAATTGTCGGCCTCTCGCGTCTGATCCGTCCGATGGAAGCCGTTCCTTGACCACGTTGACCACGCGCCCCGAAGAGCACGGTGGATGGCCAGCGAGCCTAGGAAGGGGGCGGCGAACCCGGGAAGGCCTTGGTGGATGCCCAGCGTGAAAGAGTCACGAGGTTTCGGTTGAAAGCTCGCGTGTGGGCTGCCGTCGCCGTGGAATAACAGGGGGTGTGGGTGAGTAGAGGCATGGCCTGGCCGTGGGAGTAGTAGGGGCGGTGAGGCCTCCGCTTGCATCCTTGACCCGACCACGGGAGGCGGGAGCCGCGAGCACGGCCGGTCTTTGGTTTGGTACGGAGCAAAGAAGACAGGAGGTTGAAGAAGCACTATGGCCGTTGATTGGACATAAATGCGGTCCTTTGGAGCTAGAATCGTGCATATTGACTAAGTTGACAAAGCTCTCCGTCCCGTCAACTTAGTAGGCCCTGATCAGCCTACCACTATCTGGGTCCCGACTAATAGGGGAGTATTCATTTTTGTGCGTAATAGGAGGCACTTCCTTGCGTGCGAAGATATAGCTAGTGGGTCCGAGGATGTCGCGGTAGTTTTTTTTCGCGAAATCTTGAGGCCCTTCGGTGGGTCCCGATGTCGGTGGAGGAATCATTATTTTTGCGGCGTAATAAGGAGGCATTTCCTTGCGTGCCGCCGTGGACCCAGGTATCGGCCTCTCCACGTACAGTCCGCCGAGATGCATGTGGTCGTTGACCATGTTGACCAGCCGTGCGAAAGCACCAGGCGGTGGGCGGCTGGCGAGGCCTAGGAAGGGAAACGACAGGCGAGGAAGACTCGTGATTGTTTCCCGGAGAAGATGCGGCTAGCGAGGTTTCTTGGTTGAATCTGCGTCGTGGGAGAATAACGGCAGGTGTGGGTGAGTAGAGGATGGCTAGGCCAGCGATGGGAATCTGAGTGGGGCCGTGAGGCCTCGGCCGGCCCGCGAGGGAGGAGGAAGCGAGCAGTCCATGGCGCTTGTTTGGCCGGTGGAAGCGGGAAAGCAGATTGAAGAAGCCGAGCGGTCGTTGGATGGACATCCAACCGTCCTTTGCTTGTCGTCAACCTTTTGGAAGCCCTCAAATCATGGAAAACGCATACAACCCATCTGCCATTATTTCTAATAATTTACAGCCCATTTGCTAATTCTTAAGTTTTTTTGGAGCCCATATTCTTTTTTGTAGCATTACAGCCCATATTGTGCCCACGTTAAAAATTATCTGAAATTTTGCATATTTCGGTCGCGGTCGAACTGTTTTAATCCGAAATTTCGACTCACATTCAAACTGATTTAAAAATAAATGTATATCAATATAAAATCAACAAATTCTCCCGCATAAAATTAATGTAATTTAAAATCTTGAAATGAAAAAAATATATTTGAAACTAATTGCGGTTTGATGTGTTTTAAAATGTACAACCCATTTCTCATTCTTGATGGGCCATTTTCTCGGCCAGCGAAAAAAGCTCTCCTCGTCTTGAAAGATTTGCAGCCCAGCAGGCTGACAAAGCGACTTAATTGGCAAATCACAAAAAAGCGGGTTGTGGCGTGGACCCGGTATCGGCCTCTCCGCGTCATTCTTCGATGGAAGTTTCCTTGACCACGTTGACCACGCCCGCGGAGAGCACCACGGCAGTGGGACGGCGTGAGCCTAGGAAGGGGCGGCGGGCGGGGAAGATCACGGCGGTGGAAGCCCATGGAGAAATCGAGGTTCCTTGGTTGTTGTGGTGTGAGAAATGCCGTCGCCGCGAGGCCTGGCAGCGATGGGAATAGTAGGCGGTGAGGCCTCCAGCAGCACCTGCCGGCCACGGAGAGCATGCGGCACGACGAGCGCTGCTTTGGGCGGGTGGAGCAAGAAGACCGGAGGTTGAAGAAGCACTACGGCCGTTGGATGGACATCATCGGTCCTTTGAGCTAGAATCGTTCATATTGACTAAGTTGACAAAGCCCTTGGCCCGTCAACAAGTAGGCCCTAAGACAGCCTCCCACCAAGGTGGGTCGGCTAACCGGGGGTATTCATTTTTGTGCGTAATAAGGAGGCACTTCCGGTGGGTCGAGTGAGCTGCCAGAACGTTTTTCGCAAATCGGTGGCCCGTCCGGTGGGTCCCAGCGATCGAAGCGTTTATTTCGCAAAATCTGGTGGCCCGTCGGTGGGTCCCGCTGTCAGTGGAGGAATAATTATTTTCCGCGTAATGAGGCACTTCCTTGCGGCTGATGGACGGTATCGGCCTCTCACGTCTGATACTCTTCCGATGGAAGTCGAGTCGTTGACACATTGACCACGCCGGCGCCGAGAGCACCAGGCGGTGGGCAGCCAAGAGCCTAGGAAGGGGATGACAGCGAACCGGGAGAGGGCGAGCGGTAGCTGACCCGGCCACGAGGCGGAAGCGAAGCGACGGCCGGCGCTGCTTTGGTAACTGGAGCAAGAAGACCGGAGGTTGAAGAAGCGCTATGGCCGTTGTGCGTTTGATGTTGCATGCATGGAGTGCGTGCGTGCAAGGGTGCGTTTCGTTGTTGCATGCATGGGTGCGCACGTGCATGTGTTCGTGAGTGCATGTATGCGCAGCCGATGTTGCACGCCCGGCATGCGTGCGTGTATGCGTTATGTATGCGTGTCGGTGTTGCACGCCTACATGCATGCGTGTCTTGCGTGCGTGCTGCGTGTATGTCTTGAGGTGAGGCTACACGGTCGACCGACTTTTTCATCTCTGGTCATTAGATTTTCCAGCCGTTGGATACGAAATCAAGGGCCTCCGATTTATCATCAAACTCCACCCCCGAGCCGCCAACCACCACACCAAACCACCACGCCCCGCCGCCGCGGCCGCCCGCCCTCGAAACCACTCCCCACCGCCGGTCCACGCGCCGCCTTCGAGAGTGGGCCAGCATATATGATCTTGAGATTTCTGAAGTCACCATAGGTGCCTCGTAGTCGAGTGGAACGTCTCCTCCCACCGAGCGTACATCGCCGGAAAATACTGAAATTAACACAAGATAAATGCGAGCACGGGACTTTAACCTTGGTGGGCTCGAGAAACCACTGTCCTCTAACCATCCAACCACATGTTGGTTAGCACGACAAAATGTATGTGGTGACCGTGATGAGCTTATTCTCAAGTCCGGTGACCATATCGTGCTTTCGCTTCAAATACAATGACCGTAAGTGTAATCAACAAAATACTGGAGCACGATCAAATGCAAAGTCCGTCGGTGTCATCAACAAAATATGGAGACGATCGTGAGCTAGATACCGTTGTACTATCGTATATGCTTATTTTCTTAGTGGCCGATTGTGTGTGGTGTGGTGGGCACATCATTTCTAGTTGTGGTGGGTCAACATGAAGACTCATGGGTCGGTTCCATCCCGCCACATATAGGTTGGACCGAGGCGTGTTATCGGAGACCCATGTGGAGGACTCGGCGTACAACACGGTTACCAGAGTCATGGAGGACTCTATCCCCAGTGATAAGCCGACTATATATGATTTGTAACCCTAGGCCCTTAGTATGTTATACAAGCTTGGGGCTAGTTCGTTGATAGTATATATACACACACGCACAATGCACGGTATTCACGTGTACTTTGTACACACCCCTAACACTAATATACAGTACCAGGAGTAGGCTCTTTCTTCAACTGCAAGGGTCCGATCCGAACTAGGGTAAAACTTTGCCTCGTATTACCATCCAGCCTAACAGCCGGGGATATCCTACGAATGATATGATGAAATCATATCTGCCAACTACTATTAGAGAGGTGTGTCGGGGGGCAATGTGTGCGAGAGAGGCCTAAAGATAATGTGCGTATGGAGACACGTAGGCACATATATGTGCGTATAGAGGGCTAGTAGAGACCGTGCATGTGTATATATGCATGTGAGAGAAATAGTGTTTTCCAACTGAGATTAGTGAAAAGAGTGGTACATAGTAGTCGAAGAGAGATAGAGAAAGAGAGAGAGCATGTGCGTGAGACACCCCGACACCACGAGAGAGATTGTGAGCATGTGTGAAAGAGAAATGCCGATGCATATAAAGTGTGTGCACTTATGCGTTAGATAGAGAGATATCTACGTGTAAAAGGCGGTTCTACGATTAAATTAAAATATAAATGGCATTATTATTTTTGGATGAGATCATGAATTTTGCAAAATTGCGTATGGACGAAAATCGGTCTATCGACACCCATACTCTATTGAATTCTAGCATGTGCATGTGTTTATTTCATATTATCGATCCATAGAGTGAGAGCGGTTTGAAATACAGGCAATGGATGCTTTTGCAATTCATATATAAACATTAATTAGTGCACTCCATGTTGTTAGTGTGAAGCACTTTATACATTTGTCACTTGCATGGATACATTCCAAATTGCTAGCTACGAAATAAAATACATGTCTAATTCAACATAAAGGGGTTTGAAGATTGAATTCATAGGAAGTGCATTCATCTATTTGAACCGAGATAATGGCATTTGTAAATCAGATGTAAAGGGGCATCAATCTTTGTTGTGAGTTTGAACATGGTATATATATTCATACGCATATCTAACTTTTTTTGCAACCAAGGAGATTATACTCGAACCATGCATGAACCGAGGTAAGTTGCATATTTTTTAATATATACTCATGTACAATGTATATTAAAATGTACCCCTCCATTCCAAAATAATCGTAGCTTTAGGATTTTCAAGAGTAAAGATTTGTGAAGTTTGACAAATCCTGAAAGTTCAATTCAAGAGAACCGAAAGCGTTAATGCTACGCTCCCAAATATTGAAAGCGCCAAATAGGCCTCTGGTCACCCAAACCCTTGTGAGACTAATGTTTTGGTGGTAGGAAATTACTGTCTGACTCTGCCCGTGTAGCCTATCGGCCCGATGTCCAAAGGTCTAAACGGAGTAGGTTTGTAACTTCACCAAGGCGCTTGTCTCAACCGCCCGAGAAGCATTCATACGCCGTGGGCGCCTAAACACCCATGCGCTGGCGAAATCTATCCATACATTTGGGACACCTGACATGACTGTCCTACCCCCAACCCGCAATATGTCCGAAATTTTAGATGGGGCAAAGTTTGTAACTTTCCCCAAATTTCAAACAAGCGCGTCTCAAACTGAAACATTGTTCCCCTTAGTTCCCCGCCAGCCGCCCCTCCGTTTCCCCATTCATACTCCGTGGCCGAAAACGCCTCTCCACCAGCCGAAACCCCAACCTCCTCCGTCCTCCACCCCATAGCGGCCAATCCACCGCCGCTCCTCCATCACGTGGGAGCCGGTACCCGGCGTCGTCGTCCAGCATAACCGCAACCGCAACGCCCTCAAGGACTTAGCGGTCAAGCCGAGGCGAGCTGCCTCCACGACGCCGACGCCGAACGGCGCTGCATCGAACCACTCCGACCACGCCGTCCTGCGCCTCACCGCTGCGGCTCCACTGTCGCAACCGTCCACCGCACCGGAGCTGTTCCCTTCTGCCGTCGTTCGCCGCCTCGGATCTGCTTCCCCGCTTGCCTGACAGACGGCCACCGCACCACACTCAACAACTTGGCCATGGGTTCGTCCAAGGCTGCACCGTCCTCCACAACTTCGGTTTCCGCGAACAACAAGATCGTCGGAAAAGCAGAAGGAGGACACAAGATCGCCAGCAGAGAAAGAGGTACTCCTCTTCCCTTATTCGATGCAAATCTTACGTCTCCGCTCACACCGTATTCATCCCACGAAAGAAACTAGTTGGCGCTTCTTCTGCATCTTCTTCGTGATACTAAATGCAAGGTTTCCTCCCTTTACTATTTCACCTTTGCTAGAGGTCGATAGCCCACTGGATTTCAATTCAGGTGATCGAACCGCAATTAAAGAAGCAGCACCCGCTTAGGCGCGCGGAGCACCTAGTCCGCTTTGTTCCCGGGAAGCGGCGATCGGTGTCTATCATAGGGGTGTGGGGCGAGGAGCTTGCGCCCGATCTGGAGGTCGGTGGGGCTTGAATGGATGGCGGGGCGGTGCCAAGCGCTGACGGTGCGGTGAGGTCGAGGGCGCGGGCAGGGAGGAATCTTGGGCGGTGGTCGTTGGCGTTTGAGGAAGATCGTCAACACCGTTGGATGGAGGTAGATGAAGGCGATCTCCCGTTCTTTGTACATCGGACGGTGCAGAAAAATGGACTGACCTATTTGCTTTCGATCATTGTTATTTTCATAGAATCCTGTAGTAATTGAGTGTGCCATGCATGTTGTAGAGCTATCATATGTCTCCGTCATTTATTTCTCACCGACCTGCTATCTGCTACCTTTACTTTGTACTAATTGTGCACACACTTCACCCATACTCACACTATTGTTTTTTATGCATGGGTATTTCAGACTCGACGGCGGTGTTGATGAATGCGAGAAAAGAAAAGAGCGAAGTCGCTCGGTGTAATTGAAGATAAGCATAGCGTTTCAACGCTCTAATGGCTGCGATGTCGTAGATTGGAGACGATAAAAGTAGCTCTGCGATTGATGATCTCAATTGCCACACACAACCATCCTGTGTGCTTGCTTTAACCCTTCTTGTCAAATGTGGTTGCATGTTGCATATGGTGTCTAGCTTGTATTGCTTCCAATTTGGTTAAATTGCATCCGCTTACTTTACACATTATACCTTTGATAATGACATGCCTTCCTGTTTTTGATACATACTACATATGTCTATTAACCATGTTCATACATCAAACTAATGCTCTTTTGTATCCTCGTCAATCACTTATGATGAGACAGTCACCGGGTGGAGTTCTTGTGAGGCGCCCTACTCGTTTAAAGAGTGCAAGTGTCATCCTCCCACATGATTCTCAAGAAATAGCAAGGCTAAATGAAGATAGTCAACGTAGCTCTCTAGTTGATCACATAATTCCCCACACCACCATCGCAGGTGCTTGCTCTTACTTGGCGGTGTGATATGTGGTTGCATGTTGCATATGGTGTCTACCTTGTAATGCTTCTAATTAGGGTAAATTGCATACGCTTAGTTAACACATTATACCCGTGAATATGACATGCCTTCTTGTTTTTGGTACATACTACGTCTTTCTATTAACCATGTTCTTACATCAAACTACTTCTCTTGTGTATCCCTCATCAATGCTCCTAATTTGTTAAATTGCATCTCCTTAGCTTACACATTATACATGTGAATATGACACGCCTTCTGTTTTTGGTACATACTACATCGCCTATCACACCATGTTCTTACATCAAACTCTTTGTTCTTGTGTATCCTGCGTCTATCGCTATGATGAGACAGATCCACGCGTGGATTAATATGAGGACGCAATACTCTTATAAAGAATGCAATTTCATCCTCTCCACATGATTCTCAAGAAACAGCAAGCCTAAATGAAGATATTGAGCGTTGCTCTGTGCACGAAGACAACACTTCCCTACACCACCATCACAGTGCTTGCTCCAACCATGATGTGATATGTGGTTGCATGTTGCATCTGACTGTGTCTAGCTTGTAATGGTTCTAATTAGGGTAAATTGCATCTGCTTAGTTTACACACTATACCTGTGAATATGACATGCCTTCCTATTTTTGGTACACACTACATCTATGTGTTAACCTTGTTCTTACATGAAACTACCTCTCTTCTGTATCCTGCATATTACTTATGATGAGTCACCTTTATTCGTTGCATATTGCATACTATTTCTAGCATGTTGCCATGTATTGCTTCTAATTTGGTCAAATACATTTGTTAGGGCACCCTTTTAATTTGGCAGAGTGATATTGGTTTCATCTTTCATATGGTTTCTAGCTTGCATCGATTCTAACAAGTTCAAGCACCTTGTGCTTAGTTTACACTTTATACATCATACATGTCAATATGTCACGCCGTCTGTTTTTCATACATATTCCATCCTCCTATCATCGGCTGCCTTACATGAAAGTAGTGTTAAATCGTTATCATGCATCAATAAGTTACGAAGAGCAAATTTTATTCCTTTTTCTTGTGGGTTTGACTTGACAAGGCAAAATCAAGAAAGAGGAAGGAAAAAAATAAGGAAGGCGATGATGGTGGTCCTCTGCGACAACGTAAACGAACATCTGTATTCGATTCTCCTTGTCTTGATAGTGCATTACATGGTCCAAGTCTCCGCTCCCTACTCCACCATCCAAGGTGCTTGCTCTAACTTGGCGATGTGATATCTGGTTGCATGTTGCATATGGTGTCTAGCTCGTATTGCTCCTAATTAGTGTAAGCTGCATCTGCTTAGCTTACACATGATACATGTGAATATGACACGCTTTCCTGTTTTTGGTACATACTATATCATCTATCACACCATGTTCTTACATGAAACTACTCTTCTTGTGTATCCTGCATGAGTCACTTATGATGGGACACCTTTAAGTTGGCAGTGTGATATTGGTTTGCATCTTGAATATGATTTCTAGCATGTATTGCTTCTAGTTTGATGAACGCCACCTATGACGAGACAGTGTTAACTTGGCGAGTGATATTGATTGCACCTTCCATATGGTGTCTTGCGGTGTTTCTAATTTGTTGAAGTGCCTACGCTTAGTTACCACATCATAGGTGTGAATATGTCAAGCCGTCCATTTTTCGTACATATTCCATCCTCGTATCATGACTTTGCCTTTCATTAGAGTAGTGTTCATCGGTATCATGCATGAATGAGTTACGAAGAGCGAATGATATTCCTTTTTCTTGTCGGTATGACCTCACAATGCAAAATCAATAAATTGAAGGAAATTGGCAAGGCATTGGATGATGTGGTCCTTCCGAGCAAGCTCAAAGCGGAGGTTCTCTACATATTCTACTCCGCCATCCTCCCAACAAGATTAGCAAGACAACGCAAGGCTAGGCAGTCAGCGTAGTGTGTAGATGATGAGCACATCTCCCTACTCCACCATCACAGGTGCTTGCTCTAACTTGGCACTATTATATGTGGTTCCATGTTGCGTATGATGTCTAGCTTGTATTGCATCTGCGTATCTTACAACTTATACCTGCAACGATCACTTACCCATAAGACACATTTAACTTGGGACTGTGATGTAGGTTGCATCTTGCATTGTCTTCTAGCTTGTCTTGCTTCTAATTTCTTGAAATGGCACTTATGACGAGACACTTTTACACGATAGAGTGATATTGGTTGCATGTTCATATGGTGCCTAGCTTTCATTTCTTCTAATTTTGTTGAAATGCCTTCCGCTTACTATTTTTTCATACATATTCCATCCTCCTATAAATGCGTGTGAATATGAAACGCTGTCTTTTTTGTATATATTCCATCCTCCTGCACTTGCCTTACATCAAAGTAGTGTTAAATCATATCATGCATCAACCAGTTATGCGAGCTAATTTTATTCATCTTCTTGTGGTTTTGACTTCATAAGGCAATATCAGAAAATAGGAAGGAAAAGAGTAAGTTAGGGGATGTTGGTGGTACTCGCACCGACGCAAAGCAGAGACTCTCTAGATTTGCCACTGCTCTCGCTAATGAAGTTGAAGTCCCAAGTCTACATGATGAGTTCATCTCCGCACTCCACCATCGCAGTGCTTGCTCTAAGTTGACAGTGTGATAATTGGTTTCATGTTGCATATGTTGTCTAGCTTTGTATTTCTTCTATTTTGATTAAATTGCACCTCTGAGTTTATACGTTATACATGTGCATATGACATGGCTTTCGTGTCTAGAATACACTGCATCTATCTATCATACCATGTTCTTACATCAAAGTCTTCTTTGTTGTGTATCCCACATCAGTTACTCATGATTGGACGCTTTTAACATGGCAGTTTGATAGTGGTTGCATCTTGCATTGATTTCTATGTTGTCTTGCTTCTAATTTTTGAATTGCCACTTATGACAAGACACTTTTAACTTGGCGAGTAATATTGGTTGCATCTTTCATATGGTGTCTAGCTTGCATTACTTCTATTTTCTTGAAAATCCTTACGCTTAGTTTGCACATCGTAGCTGTGAATATGTCATGCCGCCCTGTTTTTCTTACATATTCCATCCTCATACGGTTGTCTTACATCAAAGTATTGCTTATGCAGATCATGCATCAATGAGTTACGAAGAGTGATTTTATTCTTTTGTGTTGTGGGTACAACTTGACATGGCAAAGTCAAAAAGAGCAAGGAAAATAATATAGTAAAGTCTTGTTACTCGTCGGGTGAAACGGAAAAATTCTCCGTCGAGATTCTCGCTGGTACTTATAGTGCAAGAGAAGGTCCAAGTCCACCGGCTAAATCTACAAACACAGTATCACTGCTCCACCAGCTGCAGATCCGCTTCAACTGCACAAACATCTCAACGATTACTCGTTCGTTTGCTCGAACTGGCGGTTCCCAAGCTCCTTCACACCTAACACTACTTCCAAGCACTCGTTGACACAACAAGACTTGGCAAGATCGAGATGAACCTCATGAGCATCAACACCAAGACGGTACTGACCGAGTCAAGTTGCGCTTGCATGCTCCTTTATATGTACTCTCACGGTTTGATGTACACTAACACTTTCCATATTCGTTGTTGAACTAGCACCACAGCGCAAGCGAAACAGACATTAGGGATAATGCTTGTGATTAACAAAATCTAAAGGAGGAAGAATGGAGATCCATTTTGAGGCAGGTTTAAAAGGCCACGTGATGCTCTGAGTCAGCCAAGTTAGTATCGAGGCAGCCGTTGCCGTTAGGTGTCATGCGCGTATCCTCCCAACATGGATCGAAGACAGGAATGAGAAAGACAATACCCAGTTTAACACCTTCCTTGACCATTTATCTGTAAGTAATGTTATTCATCGCAATTAGTAATATTGTCTTGCTCTGTCCCATACTTTCTAGCTTCCTCCTAATAAGACTCACATTCTTTTTTCAACAGATGAGGTTCAAGTTGGATTCGAAAGATGATGCAACTAAACAAGCATGCACTCATGTTTTTTAGTCTTCTCTGCTGACGATGTCGGTACCACCTTAGAAAATCTCACTTTGAAGGCAAGGGTAACAATGAAATCACCCAAACATCTCCGATGGAATATATTACAGATGAAGCTGGACAACCCTCGTTAAACACTGGTGCGATCCAAAGTATCAAGTAGGCTATATGTATTTGATCGGACCATATATTGAACTTGTATTTATGTATGTGCCTTACAAGTGTATCTTCTTCTAGGCTAACTGTTTGAAGAACAAAACCAACCGTTCTAAAGTGAAATTCCAACAGACAACAGGATCTCGTAGCTATATTGCACAATCGCGAGGCTCTTGTAAATAGTTGCTACTTCCTTCTTTTTTGTGCCATATTATCGTATCTATATTGACTTGTTCCAAATACTGAGGAAAGCCCGTCGGACCAAAATAACTCGAACCGAATGCGGTGCAAATCTTCAAGGATTGCCACACCGGCAAGATGAAGGGCATGAGCACACCAGTTCAAGCATTTGTTGTAAGTCCTTATTCCTCCTGCCTTGAACTGATTGGTGCTGTGATGTGTTCATTTAACTACTTGGTTTGCAGCCAATGTCGATTAATCTGTTCACTTTTATACACAGTTGTCTTAACGTATCATTTCACCTTACATGGTTTAAAAGAGATGAAGGATATTCTTTTGGTCTTGATCGTAATCTAGTTGTTATGTTCACGTGCGCACACAATGATAAAATAGCCTGTTTGTTTTATATCTGTTTGCCCATGATATGAATGATGTCATACTATGTTCATCCTACTTTAAACCATGTCTCTTTATCCTTAGATGTCAACGGATGTGAGGAAATAGACAATACAGTAGGCATGCTACATGGACATATGTTCCGAAAGTGATTTTATTATGTAGTTGGCACTACAATACATGCTAATGTATTATAGTAGTTCACCAAAATAAGTTATGTATAAATGTTTAAACTACTTTGTTTGTTTTTGTCTCATTAGTAACTCACTGGTACACTAATCTACAAGTTCAAACTTTCAGGAAGCTATGGAACAAATGATTGAACAGCCACAACCACCTGAAGGTGACGAGGCTACTACAGGCACAATGTCACCTCTTGCTGAAAAGCGTCGGTATCTCTCCACTAACGATGCAAAAAGCACCTTCTGCGTAATTTTGGTTGGTTGTCAAGGTAACCTCGTCCAAATCGCCATCGAACAAAATCTTCTTGCTAGACAGTGATATATCTGTGCTCCGGACACAAGTCCAATCCCTAATGGGCGTTGTTTCGAAACAAGAATAGTGGTTGAGAAATGTCGTCAAGATATGAATGGTTTTGAAACCGGACTATCGGACATTCGCCGTTGTTGAAGAGCAATGGCGGAAAAAAGGTGGAGATCGTCTTTGCTCCATCAGATTCTACAGCCTGAAACATTAGCACTCAGGTCAAATGATCTGTGCTTCTATACATCTGATGGTGCTTTTATCTCGAAGGACTATAAACTTTATGCCAACAGGCATTTTGTTGTATGATTGTAATTTATTTTGTTGTCATACAACATTTATGATGCTGCCACAGGCTGCAGTAATTATGACACTATTTTTGTATAGTGTAGGTTTATCTTAGTAATGTATTCGGACGAAAGCTTCATAGGAGCCCAACATGCCAACATTCGTCGGGCCCATTCCAATTGGGCTAAAAGCGATTACTGGGCGAAATTGACATGTAGCCCACTAAAAATATCTGGCTTAAATTAGCATAAGCTTTCAAATTTTTACGGTAGGCTGTGCCCATAGTGGGCCTTTAATGAGCCTAAACATAATTTGGGCCCTCGGTAAAAAGTAGGCCGCTTATGGTGTAAATATGCCGAGCCCATAAAAACATGGGCCTTTAATAGACCGAAAGTGAGATTGGGCCTGATTGTGCCAAATAACCCATGGACTTAGCGAGTCGAAATGGTGGCCCATTTACCATGCGGATATTTGTGAGCGAAATTGGACGGCCGTAAATCGCCGACCTAATACACGGGCCTTTAACAGCCGAAACTTGTTGGGCTAGATTATCGTCATTTTATATAGGTCGTTAATGGGCCCGATATGACGTTAGGCCACATATGGCCCATGGTTTACGTCCCGTTAACGGGCGAAAATGACAACAGAGCCAAAAGTGGGCCAAATCTATAGTGGGCCTCTAACGGGCGAATGAGCGGACATGGCGAATATGACCCAAATCCTTCACGGTCGTTTATGGGCCGAAGTTTTGATGGCCTGTAAATGGGCCCAAATAAAGCCGGACCTTTAACAGGCCAGAAATACAACGGGCCGTAATTCGGCCCAATTACTTAGCGGTCTGTTAACGGGCCAGAAGTGACCATGGGCCGCATTTATGACAAGTTTAGACCAGGCCGTTGACGGGCCGATTTGACAGATAATGTTGGGCCTTTAGCTGGGTCGGCCCATTATGGTCTGCAGAATCTTGTGGGCCTTTAGCTGGGCTGGCCCATTGTGGTCCGCAAAATCTTGTGGGCCTTTAGCTGGGCCGGCCCATTATGGTCCGCTAAATTTTGTGGGCCTTTAGCTGGGCCGGCCCATTATGGTCCGCTAAATCTTATGGGCCTTCGGTTGGGCCGGCCCATTTAAACTTTGTGGGCCACTTTTGGGCCGGTTCACGTGTCAACATATCATAGGCCCATCTCGACCGTTGGATGAGTGACACCTGTGCCAACGCGGAGCTGACATGTGGATCCGTCAGCCACTGAGAATTTTACATGTGGAAAATCGGCATTGGTCGTGGCTGTTAACGGGTTATCGGATCCAAAATCCGACCCGATAGCTTAACGGAGTTCCGTTACGGTGGATGCCACGTGTCGGTCACCCTTGACGAAAACACTTCTGTGACGCGGGATTTATCGTCATGGAAGTGGACACTTCCGTGATGATAATTTTGGTAATGTCATGGAACACTTCTACGACAACACATGTATGACTATCTTGATTCTGTCATAAATTTGTCATGGATGTACATGCATGACAAAAAACGCGACCTACTATGACAAACACGTATCATCACGGAAGTGTATTTTTTTGTAGTGCAACAGACCTTGCCGTCCTCCCGCTCTATAGCTCGACTACACTCACGCCCTTTGGCAGAGGTAGGGGCAAAGTAGGATTAGGCCCTTCGTTTGCTCCCTTTCCGTCGCACTACAACCAAGTCCTGGCCCAAAGAAAAGGTTCTTGGGCACGGGAAAGAGGGAGCACGGCGGTATAAGAGTGAACGAAGCCTCGCACGTTCAAGTTCCATATGGAAGTGTAGAGTGGGGGATGAAAGACTTATCTGATTCTGCAGCCCCCGGCAACCAGGGTTTGCCGTGGTCGGATCTGTGGATCTGTAGCCCCTGGCAATCTGGGCTTGCCGGGGTTTGGGCACCAGCCTGTTTCCTTTCCCCCAAACAGCTTAGCAGAGACGCCTGCGCATCATGGAACCAAAAAGAAAGGACGGGAAGAGATATAGGGACGCATACTCAACCTCAATGCTAGGGGTTAGCCACCGCTAAGCTCTGTCGACCCTAACACAGAGAGAGAGACTCAACCTAGCATGCATGCTAAAACTTAGGGCGCCAGTGCTTTATTTATTTATGCTCAGGGTCTGCGCCTGGCTTTGTACATAGGGTTACATGCCTTGCCGGCAAGGCTAGTACAAAATGGGGGTTGCCGGGGCTCCCGGCAACCGCGCCTTAGGGGTAAAACTTGTGAAGATGTTCGATATTCCAGAGTTGCTCCTTTGGAATGCCATCTTCGGATCTCGAGCGGTGCGCGGGCACGGTGACTCGCATTACTCAATAAGGGCCTTCCCACTTCAGCGTCAACTTGTTTGAATTCTTGGCGGATTGAATCTGCCGATGAACAAGGTCGCCTTCCACAAGGCTTCGGGCGTGAACCTTGCGACTATGATAGCGGCGCAAGGCTTGCTGGTAGCGAGCGTCTCGCACAGCAGCCCGAAGACGATCTTCCTCAAGGAGCGTCGCATCCTCTTGGCGCAACTGCTCTTGATCTAGCTCCTCATAGGCGAGCACTCGAGGTGACCCATACATGAGTTCCATGGGGAGTACTGCTTCTGCCCCGTATACCAAGGCAAAGGGTGTCTGGCTAGTGGCTCGATTTGGTGTCGTTATGATCGACCAAAGAACTGTTGGCAATTCATCAATCCAGCGCCTTCCGCACTTGTGCAGTTTGTCAAAAGTTCTGGTCTTGAGGCCCCGCAACACTTCTGCATTCGCCCTCTCAGCCTGGCCGCTACTTCTGGGATGAGCAACAGAAGCAAAACAAACCTTGCTGCCAAGATCCTGAATGTACTGCATGAAGGTGCGACTTGTGAACTGTGTGCCGTTGTCGGTGATGACCCTGTTGGGCACACCAAAACGGTTGACTAGCTCCTTGAAGAACTTGACGGCTGACTGTGCTATCACCTTTCTGACTGGTTCCACTTCCGGCCACTTTGTGAACTTGTCGATTGCGACGTACAAGTACTCAAAGCCCCCGACAGCGCGGGGAAAGGGGCCCAGTATGTTGAGCCCCCAGAACGAAAATGGCTAGGAAAGAGGGATTGTCTGAAGGGCTTGGGCTGGTTGGTGAAGCTTCTTTGAATGGAACTGGCACGCTTCACACTTGGTTACTAGTGTCGTCGCATCCTGGAGAGCGGTGGGCCAGAAGAAACCTTGCCGGAATTCCTTGCCGGCAAGGGCTCTCGACCCTATGTGGGAGCCACACATGCCTCCATGTATCTCTGCCAACAACCTCAGTCCGTCCTCCCGAGGAATGCACTTCAACTTTACGCCATTCGGTCTCCTTCTGTATAGGGCATCATCCACGAACTGGTACATGCTGGACCGACGGGCTACTTTTTCTGCTTCTTCTTGTTCCTCAGGAAGCTTCCCTGTTCGGAGAAAACGGATGGTGGGCTGCGCCCATGCCGGAGCCTGGGGCTCGACGGCAAGGACTAAAGGCATATCGTCGATCGTAAGGGCAGCTGTCTCTATGGCCAGGGCTTGGGGCCCTCCCGGGGGCTACTGCTCTCCGGCAAGCTTGGGACACCCGGCAACGTCCTTGCCGGCGGCCCCTGGGAGCTCAGCGGGAAAGTACTTGCCGGGGCCTATCTTCCTTTGCTTGCTCTGTCCTGCTGATGGTTCAACAGATGGTTGAGTTAGTTGGAGCACAAAGGTACCTGGTTCCACAGGCAACTTGAGGGCAGCGCGTTTCGACAGGTCGTCAGCAATGCCGTTCTCTGCTCGAGGAGAACATGCTCTGCCTGCAATCCGTCAAAGCGCTTCTCCAACTTCCTCACTTCATTTACATAAGCTTCCATCAACGGGCTCTGGTAATCCTTGTTCACTTGCTTGACGACGAGCTGCGAATCACCTCTGATGATGAGCTTCCTGATTCCAAGGTCCACCGCGATCCTGAGACCGGCCAGCAATCCCTCGTACTCCACTGTGTTATTCGTTGATTTTTCTCGGGGAAAGTGCATCTGGATTACGTACTTGAGGCACTCTCCGGTGGGCCCGATGAGTAATACGTCGGCACCGGCACCTTGGAGTGAGACAGCTCCATCAAAGTACATAATCCACCCACTGCTCGTCTCCTTGCCGGGAAGAATGGTCTCTTGAATCTCCTCGTCGGGCGTTGCAGTCCATTCTGCTATGAACTCTGCCAGGGCTCGGCTCTTAATTGTTGAAGTACTTTCAAACTTGAGGCCAAAGCTCGACAGCTCCAACGCCCACTCCACAATCCTCTCAGTTGCATCTGGGTTGTGCAAGATTCATTGCAACGGGAGGCGAGTGAAGATGGTGATCTCATGTGCTTGGAAATAGTGGCGCAACTTTCTCGAGGCCATGAGGAGGCCGAAAAGTAGCTTCTGCATACCAGAATATCTTGACCTAGCCCCCTGCAAGAGGGAACTGCCAAAATAAACCGGGTGCTGTACCGTCTTCTTTTTCTGTCCCACTTTGCTCATCTGCTCAGACTCCGCCTTGCCGGGATCGGGTCTTGCCGGGGGTTCCGTCTCGCCGGCGTCAGGCTCTACTGGGGAGGACCCCAGACCGCCACCCGATGGCTCCGCCGCTACTGCTGCTTTTTCCTCAAGTTCCCTCTGCGCCACCAGCGCAGCACTGACCACTTGATTCATTGCTGCCAAGTATAGCAGCAACAACTCTTGTGGTTTGGGCGCGACCAGTATTGGCGTGGAGGAGAGGTACCTCTTCAAATCTTGCAGCGCAGTCTCTGCCTCCGGAGTCCATTTTACTGGACCTGCCTTTTTCAAAACTTTGAAAAAGGGGAGGGCGCGCTCAGCAGATTTGGAGATGAACCTACTGAGGGCGGCAACGCAGCCGGCGAGCCTACGGACGTCTTTGACCCGCTTCGGTGCTTCAATCTGCTCGATCGCCTTGATCTTGTCGGGATTTGCTTCAGTTCCACGCTGAGACACAAAGAACCCAAGAAGTTTGCCGGATGGGACACCGAAAACACACTTCTCTGGGTTGAGCTTGAGGTTGATCTTGCGTGGGTTTGCAAATGTTTCTTCTAGATCTTGCACGAGCGTGGCCCTGTCCTTGGTTTAGACCACTATATTATCCATATAGGCTTCCATATTTCTATGCAGCCGGGGCTCAAAACTAATTTGGACCGCTCGGGAAAACATCGAACCAGCGCTCTTCAACCCGAAAGGCATCCGTACAAAATAGTACGTACCACATGGGGTCATGAACGCGGTCTTTTCTTCGTCTTCCTTCATCATGAAGATCTGGTGGTATCCTGAATAGGCGTCAAGGAATGACAGCATGTCACACCCAGCAGTGGAGTTTACAATCTGGTCAATGCGTGGCAGGGGGAAAGGATCCTTTGGACAAGCTTTACTGATATCTGTGTAGTCAATACACAGTATCCACTTCCCATTTGCCGTACGCACCACTACCGGATTGGCCAACCACGTGGGGTGGAGTAATCCTCTAACCAGGCCCGCCGCCTCCAACTTCCTGATCTCTTCTATGATGAACTCTTGTCGCTCCAAAGCTTGCTACCTGATCTTCTGCTTGACGGGCCGCGCCTGAGGACAGACAACAAGATGGTGCTCAATCACCTCGCTGGGAACACCGGGGATGTCGGATGCTTGCCATGCAAACACGTCGACATTCGCCCGCAGGAAGGTGACGAGCGCACTTTCCTATTTGCTGTCGAGGGTGGAGCTTATGGTGAAAGCCCCGCCCGTACCGTCCTCCTTGATGGACACCTTCTTGGTTTCCGGTGGTGCAGCCTTGGACTTCTTGCTCTTGCCGGTGGAGCCCTCTGGTACGTACTCAACGGGAGCGCAATACTTTGAAGAGGCATGCTTGCCGGAGCGGGTGCAAGAGGTCTCGCCGGAAGAGGTCTTGCCGGAAGGAGTCTTGCCGGGAGGAGTCTTGCCGGCCTTATTCCTCCTTGGAGCTTCAGCGGTAGGAGCAAGTCTCTTTGTGGCAGTTGCTGCAACTGCCTCTCGGTAGAGTTGGTCGGCGCAGATGAGCACATCTTTCTTGTCGGAGGGGACGGTGATGATGGTCAGCGGCCCCGGCATCTTCAACGTGTTGTAGGCATACTGGGACGCCGCCATGAACTTGGCCAGCGCCGGGCGGCCAAGAATCCCATTCTATGGCAAGGGGATCTCGGCGACATCAAAGACGATCTTCTTCGTCCTATAGTTCAGCTCGCCCCCAAATGTAACGGGCAGCGTAATTTTACCTTTAGGCTGGCTCCTTCCCGGGTTGACCCCTTGAAACATGCCCGTCTCTTCGAGGTCTCCATTAGGAATGTGCATCTTCTTGATCACAGCGGCTGAGATCAAATTCAGACCGAACCCACCGTCCACCAGCACTTTCGTCACCTTGAGGTTGCGTATTGTTGGCGAGACCAACAACAGCAAACACCCAACCGCAGTTGTGCGGTCAAGGTGATCCTCGGTGTAAAAAATTATGGGCGTGCGGGACCACTTCAATGGCTTCTGGGCATCGAACGATGGCTCCGCCGCAGTGACCTCACGCGCCCACTGCTTCAGTTGGCGGTGGGAGGTGTGCAGCGGGCGCCACCATTGACGCACATGGCTTCTGTAGCTTTTTGAAATTCGTGCTCGCCGGACTTGTCGTCCTCGTCGTGATCATCATCTTCCTCCTCCTTGTCGTGGCCCCGAGCGGGCCTCTCTTGCTGATTATCTTTGCCGCGGCGACCTCCTTGGCCGCCACGCTTCTTGTCGGACCCCTTAGCACCATCCAGACCCTTCTCCTTGTCCCGCATCTCATATTCAGCTTTCTGCTTCTCTGCAAGCAGTTCAACCTGTCGACAATTTTGGAGGTCATGGCCCTTGGTGCGGTGGATCTTGCAGTATTGCTTGTCGGAGCCCCTGACTTGTCGGCGGCCACCAAGGCCCGGCAGGAGGCGCACCCGGCAATCTCCTTGTCAGGGTCGTCAGCTTTGGCCTTCTTGGCGGTGCCTGGGTCGCCGGATCCCTCAACGGCAAGTACACTCTTACCCTTACGCTTCCTGTTGCGGTGCCGACCCTTCTTCGTCGGGGCGGCTGCGTCTTCGTCCGTGGAATCGGTTTCGGCGCCCGCCGGGGTACTTCCTTACTTCCTCGGCCCGAGCACATCTATCAGCCAGAACATAAAGTTCAGCTACATCCGTGACCTTGTTCATCGCCAGCTCTTCACGCATCTTGCGGTTGCGTACGTTCGGTGGAGCGACCGATGACAGCGGTGGGATGAACATCACGGGATGGTGTCTCGCGACACGGTGAATCTCATGCGCACTTACGCAGGACTCACCATCTTACGGGGATGACATGCAAGTCACTTGCCTGGCCAAGAGCTTGGTGGCCTCCAGTAAAGGCACCAACAAACTCGTGGAACAGGTCCGACCAGGAAGAGATGGAATCTACCGGCAGGTGCATCAACCATGACATGACATTGGGCTTAAGTGCCAACGGAAAGTAGTTGGCGAGCACCTTATCGCCGCGAGCCCCGGCAACTTGCATCGCGATGGTGTAGATGCTGAGGAACTCCGACGGGTGAGTCTTGCCGTTGTACTTTTCCCAAACATCAGGCTTGAACATGCGGTGGGAGGGCCACTGGAACTGCCGCAACTCTCGGGTAAAGGCCGAATATCCCACCTTGTAAGGTAGGCCGCCAGGCCCCCCCGGTGCTGGGTGGTCCATAGCAGACCCCGCACGCCGATCTGATTGATGGCGCGCCTCGCGCAGTCGCTCGATGGTAGTTCGAGCGTCTTCCTGAGCTCGTTCTCGAAGAACTCGACGTTGATCGTAGTGGGTTCGCGGGTCAGACGATGCTGTGGAAACATTGCCACAGGCGTCAGCCCGACGAGCCGATGGCTGCTCTCACGGTCGCGGGGGAGGAGAGTGCACCGTGGTTGCAGCGTCCCCGGTCCCCCCACCGCCGGCATGCATCGGCTCGATAGAACGCCGGCGTGAGGGTCCTGTTGGCAGCGGCTCGTCTTTGTTGGCGAAGCTGACAAGGCTTCAGATGGTGGCCCTCCACTCATCAAGCTTCTCTGCGGCGAAGTCGAGAAGCGCTTGCGCAGCGCTAGTGCTTCTGCTGGCGTGGGCAGCGGTGAGAGCTGCGTAGACCACGACGCGCTCCGACTTCTAACCAGGTTAGAAGGGGCTCTGTCACGGTCTCGCAGTTGCACGCCGCTCCCAATGGCGTCCGAGCGTGCACGCCGGCCTGGTGCGTCCTCCGAGTGGCGCACAGGGCTCTTCCCGCGGTGGTGCCCGGGGGCTCCGGCATCGCGGTGTCGCTCATCGCGCGCGGCCTGGGCGCCAGCTAGGGCGCCGTAGAGGTTGCCGCGCCGCCCGTGGGTAGCACAACCCCACTCCCGGACCCAGCGGTGTGTGGCCCATCGTCTTGGGCCCATACGGCGTCGCTCGCCTGGGTCCAAGTGACAGAGTGTCGTGGATGCTCACGGGCGGCGCCCCCGGCGCCATCCATGGCCACCTCATCGCTCGCCCGCGCTGGTGCGGACGGGCCTGCTCCAGGCGATCCGATCGTTGTCATCCCCTTCTTCTTGGGGGCCATCGTGATGATGGAGTCAAGGCGTCGGCTTCAAAACCGGATTTTCACAGCTTGCGCCCCCTACCTGGCGCCAAAGATGTCGAGGGAAACGACACCTACGGGATCACGAAGAATCCCTTTTGCTACGGTTGGCGGGCACGGGGTTGTGGAAAGAGCGGGATTAGAAGATCAACACAAGGGGATTATCCAGGTTCGGGCCGCAAGTGATGCGTAATACCCTACTCCTGCTAGTTTCTGTTTATCTGCTGTTCTTGGACTAGCTAAAAAGGGTCCAGGGTCCAAAAAGTCCGAATCTCCCCCAGTATGCCGCGGGCCTCCTTTTATAGGTAAAGGGGCTGCTGCAGTGGCACACAGGAGGTGGAAAGTTTGTACAGTAGTCGAGTCTATCTCCTGACACCGTAGGACAAACACATTTAATGCTCTGCCGACGTGCCCTTCTTGCTTTATCGGGGACGACAAGGAAGCTCGTCCCAGCTGTCGCCACTTCGCCTGGCTTCGACGCGCTTCTGAGCTGAGGAGGCATGTAGTGCCACGCTGGCTGGCTGCTGAGTTGGTGCGGTGGCGGAGTCTTCACGAAGATCTGCATGCCACCACACAGGTGCTTGCTGAGTTGGCCTGGAAGCCGCACGTTGCCATGCAGGTGCCTGCCTAGTTGGTGGGCTGGCAGCTGTGTGGGAACAACGGTGGAGCCTTGGCAGGAGCGGGGCAGACTATGGCCCTGCAGATGTCCCCAGCAAGAGTCTTGTCGGGGCCCCGGCAAGGGCCTTGCCGGGGTCTCGTAGGCGTCTCCGATAAGGGTTTTGCTGGGGGTTTCTGTCTTCTCGTTCTCATCTAGTATTGTATGTTCTTAGTCATCACAAAGATCTACATGCCACCATGGAGGCGCCTCCCTGGTTCCAATGTGGGTGATGGCGTCGGAACTCTTAGGCTCAAGGGTGGCGGCTCTGCTGGTGTCGGGCAAGTTGCCCCAGCAAGGTTCTTGCTGGGGCTGTGGAGGCCACCCCGGGGGCCTTGCCGGGGGAGTTCACCTCGCTCCTCTGCCCTTTGTGTTTCTGGTCTTGATGTTGCTCTGGTAGTCTTGTGACTTTGCTTCCTTCCCTTGCTCCACTAAGTGTGGCCGTAGGCGCGGCTCTAACTACCCATGCACAAGTAAAGGGGTGCAAAATAGGACCCCTACTTTTGTACACCGACAGATCTCTCCCAGGGATCGAGAAGTTCGTGATTTTCCGGATGAAGAAGAGCCGGTTTGAAAAGATCTGCATCAACTTCAAGTTTATAATCTATGAGGTCTGAGAAATTAAATCTGTCTGCACCATCGCATGCAAGCAGGCGATCTGTTGTGGCCGGATCACTTTTTTCGGCACCACCGCGAGAAGCCAAGTGCAAAGGGGGTTTCCATCTGAGTCGCCGAGACCGACACCTGAAGCCAAATCGGTTTTTCCTTTTGTTAACTTTGGTTGCTACATGCCTACAAGGAATCTACCAGGAAGGAAAAGCTACTACGTGAGTTCAACACGTGAATACCAAGGAAGAAGAGATCGATCAGAGGCAAGCTGTCATCGCACGTCTTACAAGCCTTGGTCAATATAGATTCAATTTTGGTCTCTGAGCCGCCATCGTTGGACGGGCCTCCGACTGTCGCTCGGCCGCGGCCCCCGCTGCACCGGCGCTCTCCAACCCGCTGCAGGCTCAGCCGCACCTCGTCGCCTCTGCTTGAGCCGCCACACGCCGAGTCACCGTCACCTCGACCATAACCTACCGCATCGCTCCTCTGCCGTGGTCGGCCGCTGCCACTGCCCCTCATCTTGAGCCAGCCGATGTTGAGCCGCCCCGTGTCACGCTGGCCCTGCTATTTCGAGTAGCCTGTCCGACTCTGCCAGGGAAGCCGAGAAGGCGCAGGTCCAGACCACCTCTGCTCTGTTACGATAGAAGATTTTGAGATAATACTAGTGGTGAGAAACGATATGAAGATGCAGCCATTGCGGCCCCGAGACGCCGCTCCCGCCCGCGAGCCGTCTTGCTGCCTCCGCCAGCGTCCCGCCGGTCCGCATCGCGCCGAGCCACCTTGCTGAAGACGCCTTGAGTCGCCAGCAGCCGCCACCGCCCGCCCGCCACAGCCTTCGCTTGATTTTGGTTCGGCTGAGGTTTCATCCCCCGCCCGCTAATGAGGTAGCAGTCTGTTTTGCTTCAAACTGACAAAGTGGAGGGCTCTGCTGAACTTTCTTTCATGTCTGAACAAACATCGGTGTATTTGGGATTAGTTGGATTGCTGGGAGAGTACTCTCGTGCAACAAAGAAAAGGCATAAGTTTGTGCTCCCCTGCGTGCATCAAGGGCTCATTAAGATGGTGCTTATTTTGGACAAGGATGATTGTCTCTACAGGAATAAGATGCCCAGACTGTTGTCCAAAATTGAAGGCCGTGGTAATGGCATCAAGACCAGGATTGAGCCGCTGGGGCCGCGTTGATCCATCTCTGCTGTGTTGAGCCGCTGGGGCCGCGTTGAGCCGCCTCTGCTGTGATTGAGCTGCCGGGGCCGCATTGAGCTGCCTCTGCTGTGTTGAGCCGCTGGCGCCGCGTTGAGCCGCCTCTTCTGTGTTGAGTCGCCAGGGCCGCGTTGAGCCGCCTCTGCCATGTTGAGCCACCGGGCCTATATTGAGTCGCCAGTCTGCCTAAGCCGCCTCTGTCGCGTTGAACAGATCATCCGTCATCCGAACAAATTAGGTGATATCCATTTAAATTTATCTTATTGGCACATATTATTTTTGTCAAAGAGCAGTTTATCTTTGCCTTGGTCTTCGATATTGTTTATGTAGGACAATTGTTCACTACAAGAGCAATGGCTGTGTCATGGATGTATAACTCGCGCTACCATTATCATGCGCAAGTGTCTGACCGTGCCATGATGCTCGATGAATATATGTGTAAACTGCCGTTTTACGGCCCAATTTACATCAATATGACGTGGTTGATTCACTCGTCCGTGCGGCTTACCGCGCCTGTAATTGCCTCGCCCAACTGCGCTGGCTTACAACGCCGCGTCCATCTGTCTGCTCCTGCGGTCGACTCGGCCGTGGTTAATTTCAGCTTCACCGTGATGATCACCAACTCCACGGTGGATAATTTCTGGCCTAACATATCAGAGGAAATCAATCTAGTATATTTTTATATTACATATTGCTTTCTTTGAAAGAGCAATTACTCTATCTTGTGAGGTTTTTTGGTGCAGGACAAATTGTCTACTGCAAAAGTGACCATCATATCACGGAGGTTTATTGAATAGCTCATACCGGAAGTGTGCAATGAGTGTTGCGAAGATTGTCAATTCGCTTCAAACCTCCAGTTTACATAAATTCCAGCGTTCAGCTGTTCAACTATATGTCGGTTTATACCACGGCCAAGTATGAAGAATCTCAAGCCAACTCCTTGAGTCATCTTGAGACTTTGGGGCTACAATGACATGACTCGGTAGAATTGGCCGGTTTCAATGAATTCAAGAAACCCAGTTCATTGGAGGGAATGATAACCCGGTCCCGGGGACTGCTACCATATTGATGAAAATTTAAAGGCCGTCAAAAAATTTCCGGCTTAAAATGAAGGACCCCGGTTCAAAATCTGGCTCAAGGGAAATTTGTCTCTCACAAAGCTTTGAAGCTCCCAATATCCGGTTTAAAATTCTGATTCAAAAAGAATCCATCTTCACAAAGTTCGAGTTCTCAGAAAAATTAAAGGTTGCCAACGAGAACTTGCTGCCATGATGCGCGGTTCAAACATGGGCATCCTGCTTCATGGGCTTATGTTATTATGATCACTTGGGGGCTTCCTGCTCATCGAGCATAGCTATGATTACCCTCTTGATCCGGCTAGTACGCCATGATTACAAAATACTTGGGGGCTTCCTGCTCATTGAGCATAGGTATGACTACCCTGCTGATCCGGCTTGTACGCCTGGAATGAAATATTACTTGGGGGCTCTTTGTTAATGGACAGAGCTTTGTTGACCCTTGTAATAAGCCTGGACGCCAGGTGTATTCACCAAAAAATCCGGGTTATCCTGCCTTTGTAAGTCTAGCACTCTGCCCATGTAATCTTGGAATGACTCACCGTACTCTTGACAGTCAATCTTATAAAGACCCTGAACTTGTCAAAGTTAAAACGGCGATTGGTCATGTGAGGCTTGGCTTACAAGATTTGAATGAAGGTTTAACTCAGCGGCTGTGCGACCCTTGAACAACACTTGACTTTGAGGCTTGGCAGCCTATGAAAGCCTTGTTCTTTGATTTATATTTGATTTGAACATTGTTTTGGTTCATATTCTTGTACCATATTGACATATGGTTTAAAACGATTAAGGCCATGTAGCCTTAATCTCTATGGCTCATATTTGAGCATGTCCAAGGTTTCTTGATAACCCGGCCTGGCTTTGGACGATAAGTCGCCAGTATACTTTGATTATGCCCTTGGAGTTCTGCGCTCTATGTCTTTGGGCTGTTACCCTTGCTGCATCTGGCGCTGTAAGCCGAAAGTATGAACTGATTTCACATGCCATGTAGCCTTGATTATATGACTCATCATTGAGCATATTTGGTTTTGATAACCCACCCTGATAAGCAGACTTTAAATCGCCAGGATATTTTGCCTTGAGCAATCAAAATGATGATATTTCATGACTCCGGGTTGATACTGGCCCCGGATTATAATTATCAAGGCATCACCATGGTATTAATCTACAGGTATGTCTTTCAATAATGGTATGAATATTTTGGTTTTGGTAAACGACCCTGGCTATGGACTTTAAGTCGCCGGTATACTTCGGATTGCGCAATTGAGATTATGCGCTTATGAATACTTGGATTAGCACCCTCACTAGATGTGGCGATATAAGCTGGCAATTGAGCCAATTTTCTAGGTATATTTTTAAAATCGTTGGATGAATATGCGAGGTTTGATAACCCGCCCTGGCTTTGGACGTTAAGTCGCCAGTATATTTTGGATTGCGCCATTGAAATCATGCGCTTATAAATCATTGGATTATTTCCTTCATTGGATATGGCAATGTAAGCCGACAGTATGAGCCAATTCTATAGGTATGTTTTCCTGGTTATATAAATATGCGAGGTTTGATAAGCCGCCCTGGCTTTTGAATTTAAGTCGCCAGTATGTTTAGTCTTGAATGGCCTTAATGCTAGTCTTTTCTATAATTACATAAGACTATATTATGTTTGGGTTGTTGCTCGCCTTGGCTTTTGACGTTAAGTCGTCAGGGCATATGTTGTTTAAAATTTTGTGCAGAACATGCAGAGCTTTACACATAAGTAAGAATACTGCTATTGCTCATATGAAACATTGCGTTTAAATCCGTCATCTGGCCCGCTGAAGATATTGCCAGGTTATCCAGTTCTGGGGTATGTTTTTCAATATTGAGTTTAATGAGGATATGAGCCGCCAAAGTGATCTTTTCAAAAACTGGACATGACTATGGGCGGCCATGGACGGGGTTATCAATTCCTGATTTTTTGCAAAGGTTATAAGCCGCCGAGTTGTATCCCGGAGGACAATGGATGTGCATTAAGTCACTATTGGCCAAGAGCCACCGGATTATATTATTCCAATCTTTAATAGCCAACTTGGCCAGATTTTCATTATGATATTGAATGATTGAGGTTTTCGAAGTCGCTTTAGCGCAATGGCTATTATTTCTGGATATGATTTATTCTGCAATGGAAGGAATAGTCTTGAGTCGGTGCAGGCTTACGACTCGACATTTGGGGGATATATTATTCAGATTGATATTACATCAAATACGCAAGTCCCATGTCACTGCCAGCATGCACCATGTAACTTGGGGGCTAATGCAAGGTCATTTTTTCCTCACCTTATTGAAGACCTGACTCATTACATCGTACTTGGGGGCTAAGGCACTTGGGGGCACTTGTGGACGTGGGTTCAAGCCCCATGGTGGGGGTTACATCATATGATGATATTTTCAATGAAGTTCCAACTTAGTATTATTTTGCTGAGCTGACCCTTGGGGGCTACACGTTGATGTTCAATTCTACATGATCATATCTACAAAGTACGTGCTCAATATTGCATAATGACCCGACCCTTGGGGGCTACACTGGTTGAAGTTTTTATGAGCATAAGGCAATTACAAGTCCCAGGTTGCTGCAAGCATGACAACCCGGCACTTGGGGGCTACATATGTGGAATATTCACTTTGACTAGTGATTGAGATGAACAACCCGGATTTCTTCAAGGTTGCAGTGATACGTCTCCAACATATCTATAATTTTTTATTGTTCCATGCTGTTTTATTATCAATCTTGGATGTTTTATAATCATTTTATAGTCATTTTATATCATTTTTTGGTACTAACCTATTGACATAGTGCCAAGTGCCAGTTGCTGTTTTTCCCTGTTTTCCACATCACAGGAAATCGATATCATACGAAGTCCAAATGCCACGAAACTCCACGATGATTTTTTATGGGCCAGAAGGAAGGCAATGGGCCCTGGTTGCACACAGGGGGGTGCCACGAGGGGGCACAACCCACTAGGGTGCGCCAGGAGGCCCAGGCGCGCCCTGGTGGGTTGTGCCCACCTCGGGTGCCCCCCGGACCGCCTCTTTGCTCTATAAATACCCAAAAATACCAGAACCCTAGAAGCATCGACAAAATATTCATCCAGCCGCCGTAGAGTCCAGAACCACCAGATCCAATCTAGACACCATCACGGAGGGGTTCACCAATTCCATTGGTGCCTCTCCGATGATGCGTGAGTAGTTCTTTGTAGACCTTCGGGTCCGTAGTTAGTAGCTAGATGGCTTTCTCTCTCGCTGAATTCTCAATACAATGGTCTCTTGGAGATCCATATGATGTAACTCTTTTGCGGTGTGTTTGTTGGGATCTGATGAACTTTGAGTTTATGATCAGTTATATCTTTTTATATCCATGAAAGTTATTTGAGTTTCTTTGATCTCTTATATGCATGATCTCTTATAGCCTCGTATTTCTTCTCTGATATTTGGGTTTTGTTTGGCCAACTTGATCTATTTATCTTGCAATGGGAAGAGGTGCCCGATAGTGGGTTCGATCTTAGAGCATCTCCAGCCGCGCCCCCAACACGCCCTCCCCAGAGGTGCCCGGCGCACAAAAATCGGCCCAGCCGCGCCCCCAGAAGCCCAATTTTTACCAGCTCGGGCCGAATTTGGCGCCGACGGACCCAAGCTGAACCCGACGCGATGGGGGTGATACGTCTTCGTCGTATCTACTTTTCCAAATACTTTTGCCATTTTTTTGGACTCTAACTTGCATGATTTGAATGGAACTAACCCGGACTGACGCAGTTTTCAGCAGAATTGCGATGGTGTCATTTATGTGCAGAAACAAACGCTCTCGGAATGACCTGAAACTCCACGGAGATTATTTTTGGAAAATATAAAAAATACTGGTGAAAGAATCAAGGCCAGGCGGCCCACACCCTGTCCACGAGGGTGGGGGGCGCGCCCCCTGCCTCGTGGGCCCCCTGGTGCTCCACCGACCTCAACTCCAACTCCATATATTCGTGTTCGGGGAGAAAAAATCAGAGAGAAGGATTCATCGCGTTTTACGATACGGAGCCACCGCCAAGCCCTAAACTCTCTCGGGAGGGCTGATCTGGAGTCCGTCCGGGGCTCCGGAGAGGGGAATCCGTCGCCGTCGTCATCATCAACCATCCTCCATCACCAATTTCATGATGCTCACCACCGTGCGTGAGTAATTCCATCATAGGCTTGGTGGATGGTGATGGGTTGGATGAGATCTATCATGTAATCGAGTTAGTTTTGTTAGGGTTTGATCCCTAGTATCCACTATGTTCTGAGATTGATGTTGCTATGACTTTGCTATGCTTAATGCTTGTCACTAGGGCCCGAGTGCCATGATTTCAGATCTGAACCTATTATGTTTTCATGAATATATGTGAGTTCTTGATCCTATCTTGCAAGTCTATAGTCACCTACTATGTGTTATGATCCGGCAACCCCGAAGTGACAATAATCGGGACCACTCCCGGTGATGACCGTAGTTTGAGGAGTTCATGTATTCACTATGTGTTAATGCTTTGTTCCGGTACTCTCTTAAAAGGAGGCCTTAATATCCCTTAGTTTCCAATAGGATGTAGCGACCCGACCTCAGACGGTCAAGCCTCTGTGTTACTGTGCCATCCCTGGATCAGTATGCTGGCACACACAGTACATTAATGTATATATCAAAGTGCAATCACATGTATAAATAACGTAAAATGATATATACCTCATAATAATCAGCGGAAACAATCAAACGGGTGTGGAGTCCCATCAACGCCATCGGCAGGTTGAGTGTAGACCGTAACCTCAGATCGTAACTCTTACTGTCGAGGAAATATCGCAACATGATACGTTGCAGCCGTGTAGGTCGATACATTGAATGTACCGCAAGATCACAATAAGAGAAAACAGATGATAAAACTATACTATATGCAATATGGCTTTGTGGCTCTGTATCTGAGTTTTGTTTGCTTAAAAGCTGGTTTTATTTTCCCTACATCAAAGGAATAAATGAAGTCTGTACTATAGATTTCTCTATCATGACATGGTTCCGCCAACCGATGTCTCATAGCCCAAAATCATCATAAGTTGCCCACAATTAAGTTATCAATCCGGTGTTGAGAGTTCGAGATAGATCCAAGTCCGAGGCTCAAATTGTCCGTAAGGGGACACGGCTAATCGATTAGGTTTAAACCTCTGCAGAGGTTTGTACACTTTACCCGCAAGATTCGATCCCTCTCTTTACGTTCTCGCACTTGAGTGTTTGAGAACAAGATGACCAAACATGGTTTTCCAAAGAGTTCCTCGACCACCGTCCGGTACTCAACCCATCCTACCGTAGTTCTACATCTGCTAGTACCGCCCCGGCCAGAGTCACAACTAAGGTCAACCAAGCGAGCCCATAATGACTTGCGGTTGCAGGTAAGCTTCAGGCGTGAAGTATTCTTCCGTCTCTTTGAGTCTGGGTGAAGCTTTCGCAAGATGTCATGGCGCTTCTCCATGCATCCCGCCAACCACTTTGGTTTCTCCAGGTGCCGTCAACCGTCCTTCACCCGATGGCGTGTATTGAATTCTTGTCTCGAGTCTTGAAGTCTTGAGGCCTTGAAGATGCAGTCCTTGCAGCTTTCATCATGGTGTTGTCGTCAATGACGTAGATCCTCCATTCTCACACCACTCCGAGCACTCATACCAAACCCGTCTACTATAGCGTAGCATTAAATAAAATATCGTCCGGGCTTGGTAACAGGGGTGGGTTCCTACCTCATGCATACTACTCAACTACAAGGATTCAATAACACTACTGAGGGGTGGTTGCAAGGATGCCACTAAATGCAATAAAAACATAGGTATGAAAGCAATGATCAAAGTGAACTTGCCTTGTTGACGATCTTCGAAAAAACTAGGGTTTCGTAGTAGCAAATCTTCGCACTCTGGAAATTCTACCGAGGCAAACAATAACTATAATAAGCACATAGCATAACATCACTTAACACAATAACATAACAAAGTAACACACCAAAACCAAACAAAGCAAAACCCAAAGGGAAAACTCAAAGAAAACCAATTCAAAGTTTTTCCTACTTCAAACAATAACTAAAAATAGTTTTATATAATAAAATTTTCTTAACATAACCTAATCATGGTTTTAGGTTAACTTAACAGAAAAGAACTCACTAAGCAACTAGGAGCAAAAAGAATTAATTAAAAAGCTATTATAAAACTCCTATTAGGCCTAATCCAATTTCTATTAAGAAAAATAAATTAAAACTTTTATTAATTATAAATAAAAGTTCATCTATTAGAGTGACAGAAACTATCCTAGAATAATCAATCACAAGTTAAAAATAAATTTATTTACTAATTAAAACATTAGAAAAACAGGAGCTAGTTAATTAATTAGGATTAATAAGATTCTGTCTAAAACTATTTATTTATTAATCCTAAAATACCCAAGTTAATTTTTATGGTTTGGCAATGACAAAATAAAATTGGGACAAAAGAATCATCCAAAAATAATTTTTCTAACTCAAGTTATAGCAGATTTACTATTCTGGCTAAAACTAAAATAAAGCAATTTTAATTATTTTTAACATAGCTAAATATATATTCTACAGAAACTACATAAAATTTGCAACCCAAAAAAAAGAATCATCTAAAAATAATAAACAGAATAAAAGATATCAATTTATCAAAGCGAAACTATTCTGCTAAAACAGAAAATCAAAATAAAAGAAAAAGGCCTAATGGGCCTAAAGCGTGCTCCTGAGCGTCAAATAGTCTAAGCGGGCCTAGGGTTAAACTAAGCGGACGGGCTAAATAAAAACCTAACTAATATAATAAACCGGAAAGAACCGGCGGTTTTCTAATAAAACTTACCCTTTGGGGTTCTAATCCTAGCCCTAGATTAGAGATCGGACGGGGAGAATGATTCGGTGGCTTACGGAGTCCGGCGACGGCTGGCGGCGGCGAGAGTCTGGCGAGGTCTCCAAGGCGTCGGCGAGGTCGGGAGTCACCGTCTTGGTCTTGGGAGAGCTCGGGAGAGGTTTGGTGGGGTCGGGGTGACCGGGATGGCTAGGGTGGCGGCAATGGCGACTTTGGCGGCGGAGGGAGCTCGGGTCTCCGGTGAGGTCGAGCGGGAGGAGAGGGGTCAGCGAGGTCTCGGGGAATGGGGTGCGGGGCCGACTTTTATAGCTGGGGCTCGGCGAGCCGGGTCGATCGGGCGATCGGGATCCGGATCCTTCGATCCGGCGATCCATGGCATGGCGACGTGGCGTGGGCGAGGTAGGGATGGGTCAGGCCCCATGGTCGATGAGAGAGAGAGGCGAGGCGGCGGGTGGCGGGCGAGCGCTCGGGCGGGGGTAGGGAGAGCTGGGCGGTCGGGTGGGTGGTTATTTGGCTGGCCACAGTGGGCATTGGCCGGGCCAGTGGAGGGGTCTTGGTTGGCTGGGCAGGGGGCTGGTGGCGCCAGAGGGGGTTTTCTTCTTTTTTAAATTTTTATTTTTGAATAAAACAAAAACAGAGATACCTTTTAAAATATAAATATTTTATATAGGACATATATATACCAAATTGATCAGAAAAAGATTTTCTACAACATGAACTATTTTTCAAGTTCAAATAAAATACACAAAAATTCAAATAAAATAAAGAGTGTTTCTGCCTAATAAAATCCAATAAAATCATTTTAAAATACCAAAATGACTTCAAATTTATTTTCTCCTAATTTTTCATTGAAGGAATCATTTTACCCTATTTCCATTTATTTGTTTTAGGAGGAAAATAATTTGAATAAAGTCCAAATAATACCAAATTTGAAAGGGGGTTTCAAAATACCTTCCAATGACTTTCAATTTGGTTCCTTTTAACTTCCAACTCATATTTCATATAATTGAAGAAGTCATTTTATCTTCCCTCATGAAAATCATTGAGTTGCATAAAGTTTTGAATTTGAAATATCCCCAAATGAAATTCAAATCTTTTTCCAAAACCCTTTTCATTTCAACATGGAAGAAGTCATGTCATCTTCACTCTAGGTTTTGGTGTTGCAATGGACTTGAGTTCAATTGGGATTCAAAAGGCAAAATGGAAAGTTTTGGGAAGTCATTTCATTCCCTCTCATACAACTTTCAAAAGTTTCAAATTTCACTCAGTTTCACTCATTCAGTCAAACCAACAATCGGTCAACAAGCATAGTTATTTATTTAATATAACATTCCAAAATTTAGAATTTTGGGATGTTACAAACCTACACTTAAAATGAATCTAGTCCTCGAGATTGAAGAAACTAACAAGAAAAGGTTAGGGGTTGGGGTCTTCTAGCAAATGTCTTGGTCGAAAGGTCGGGGTGCTACCATACTTAAAAACAAGGTCATGGTTCCAATAAACTCAGATATTTCCTCTGGAGGGCTGACAATGTATGTCTCTTCACATATCTTACAATAGCTCCTTCATTAAAGCTCTTCGTCGAAGCATAGAGTTTTCCTCAAAAGCTTGGGTCGGTTCGTCAAAGTTGAAGTTCGTCCGAGACTGGATCTTCTTAGCTGATGGGTCTGTGTCCATTTTAAACAACTATCGAAACACTCATGGTGGTCTACAATTTATGGTTTCTCCTGCAGAAAACGGTCTAGGTTGAACCTCACCGTATAACCTACGATTGGCAACGGTTGCCTGTAAAGGGGTTCCATCGTCCTACCATTCTATGGTTTTAGGGCTTATAGCGTCAACACTCTTTAAAGGTTTTCAAGTCTCTCTGATTTTCCATCAACATATGATAGTTCATGATAGAAGTCTTCGGTATGGGGGCCAATCCATCCCGTACTTGAATCATTACCACATACGTAAATAGTGAATCACGTATTCTAACACTTGGGCATACTCACAAGCATTGCAGAATTTCTCTTGTTCTCGAACTGAGTTCGTATAAATCCATGGTTTCTGCATGCCAAACAAAACATCTATCGTTACTTCACCACTCTTAGGTTTTTGCGTAACCTCCTACGGAACGTATGCTGATTTGATCACTGCTTCTTCCAAGTGTATTCCTTTATCAAGGTTACAACAGTTCCTTCTCAAAATCCTGGGCCTGTGGGTTATGGCCCACTTCAACACTAGTGCAGCTTTAAATCATCCTTGGAGTAACTCTCTTGTTACACCTCCTTTAAATCCAGTAGTACTATGTTCCTTCATACCATCATATCAAGGCAAAACTCCCACTTATTTTGTCTAGCTTCCTTCTATGGACCGTCATGAATAACACATTTCTTCCTTCATTTATCCTGTGGCTTTACAGAGTACTACGACACCAAATAAAAATGCACTAACTTATCCATAAATCTCTTTATTATCATATCAACCTTTCATTATATCCTTAACCATTTTCGTAAATCCAAATTCCAAAAAGTACTTTGTTACAAATGCTGCCACCCACATGATTTGGTATGGTCAGGCATTACTTCCAACTTTATTCATTTATCCTCCTCGAGGATTTTTCAGTCCCACTGGAATTGTGCGACATGTGCCTTGAATTCTTCAATCTTCTGTTTCATTGTGGTGGCCTTGAGCTTCACCTCCATCATCTCAGTATGCACTTCGCTTAGGTATTCCTGAGTATAACGGAGTCTTGCTTCAAGTATTTCTCCGATCTAACGTATGGCTTCCATGGCTGCTTCACGAACAGCATCGAAGAACGTTGCTTGTGGCACACGTGAAATGAAAAAGTACTGCCCCATCATCTTTGGGCAAACTCCTTTCAAATGGTGGAGGTGTACCTCCACATACCAAAGTTCCACTCCCTTTTGCATGAAGGGGTAGCCTTTGTAGACTGCATCTCCTTCAAGGTGAATATGCTTCATCATGTCCTTCAGGATCTTCGGGTAATCATGATTACTTGTCAGGGTCATGATCGTTTCCGGACCTTTAAGGAAAGACTCGTAAAGGGTCGTCATCTGTAGTTGTGAAACAGAAATGATGCTCAGAATTAAGGTACTTATCTCCTGGGGCATACATTCATGTCATCCAAACAGAACTTCAAACTCAATTTCCAATTTCCTATTTATGCATCACAACTCACCTACTTCCATGTTCATCAAGAATATTAATTTCCAAGATAAAATATGACAACTCCTTAAAGCTTTTCAGCATGTGACATTACAACTTTATTGGGTCATGAACTATTACAATCTCTGAGAAATCTATTATATAACTCAACTCATTGAGCTCATGAAAAGGAAATTGCTTTCTACTACTCTTATTATCCATATCAAAATTCCAACTACTCAACTCCAGCTTTCATCTTTTCGGGACATTTAATAGCATAATGTCCTGCCTCCTTGCAGCGAAAACAAATGACTTCCGACATGTCTCGGGGCTTCTTTGTGATTATGCGGGCTCCTTGGATTCTTGGCTTCTTTTCTGGGCATTTACTAGCGTAATGACCTAAATCCTTGCACCTGTAACAGGTGATATGACTCAAGTCCTTCTCTGCAAAAATTGTGTTGCTCTCGGGTTGCCTTCCTTTTCTCTTCCTGGATTTCTCTGTAATGATCAGAGTTTCTATCTCCCGGGGGTCAAACTTCACTTCTGCTATCGGGAAATATCCTGGATACTCCTTTCTTTCCTTGGTGCAATACTGTGAAAAATGTCCTTCTTCTCCACATGAATAGCAGGCATTGGAGTAAAATCTGTTGAGACCTTCTCCATCCAGGTCTTCAACACTTTCATTCATTCTTGGTTCTTCTAGATCTTCCTTGAGGGCTTCTTTCATTCCATCTTCCCGCTTGAATAGTTTATTGCACCGTGGAGTAAATGTGACCTTTCTGACGGGTAGTGGGTGGTTCCTTCACACAGGAAGCAAGTCACACAGCTAGTTGGGCATTCCTCGGTGGGTGTTTCTCCTCACAATGAGGGCATCCATCTTTGTGTTCCTCCAGGTGTGTCCTATTTCTCCATAAATCTTGCGAGCACAAGATTTAGTTCTTGGTGTATCATTGTGCTTCCGGATAAGGCGTGATCTCATCGTGGTCTTCTTGAATTCCTCCCAAGTTCTTACTCCATTAAATCCTGTATGGCTTGATGCATTTTCCACCAGGTTGCAGCACTTTTCGTAAAATCTTGAAGAGCATATTGAACCTCATACTTCCTTGAAATCAAATTGCTCCCGAAGAGATTTTCCATGTTCTGCATCCATAGCTCTGCCTCCGGCTGAGTCTTCGGTCCAGAGAATATCAGTCCAACTTCATTCATCATCTATGGGGTTCAAGGTTTTGGGATGAGATATGAGAGAGGTGGGGAGGGATATACACACAATGCAAACAATTTTTTTTTTGACAAGTTTTACTTTGTGGCTGTCGGAAAACATCAAACAAATGACAGCTCACAAATCATCGCATCTAACGTAGGTGTATAACAGGGGTTTGGTCTTCTAAAGGTCAAATAATTCTTCAGATCCTTCAAGTCTTCGGAGTCTTCAATTGTTGTAGCTTCTAATACATGGTGAAATCCTCTTTACCCTGAAATGGCCATCAGTTTCTCCGATATGTAAATCCTTCTTGGAGCGTCTTCAGTTGATTCTTCATGTGATCAAAAGGGAAAAGGGGTATATTCTAACTATTTGAGATGAGAGGGTCTATTTGATAAAATCAGAAAAGATGAGAAGTAAGAGTCTTTTTGTAAATAAAGTTTTTGAGATATCCTATCCTAGGGCTTTCCGATGTCTAGGGTCACGTTCTACAGTCAACATGTGCTCTGATACCATCTCTCAGAGCGACCCGACCTCGGACGGTCAAGCCTACGTATTCTTATGCCATCCTCGATCAAGTATCTTGGCACACACAGTACATTAATGTATATATCAAAGTGCAATCACATGTATAAATAACGTAAAATGATATATACCTCATAATAATCAGCGGAAACAATCAAACGGGTGTGGAGTCCCATCAACGCCATCGGCAGGTTGAGTGTAGACCGTAACCCTGTATCGTAACTCTTACTCGTCGAGGAAATATCTGCAACATGATACGTTGCAGCCGTGTAGGTCAGTACATTGAATGTACCGGCAAGATCACAATAAGAGAAAACAGATGATAAAACTATACTATATGCAATATTGCTTTGTGGCTCTGTATCTGAGTTTTGTTTGCGTAAAAGCTGGTTTTATTTTCCCTACATCAAAGGAATAAATGAAGTCTGTACTATAGATTTCTCTATCATGACATGGTTCCGCCAACCGATGTCTCATAGCCCAAAATCATCATAAGTTGCCCACAATTAAGTTATCAATCCGGTGTTGAGAGTTCGAGATAGATCCAAGTCCAGAGGCTCAAATTGTCCGAATCGGGACACGGCTAATCGATTAGGTTTAAACCCTCTGCAGAGGTTTGTACACTTTACCCGCAAGATTCGATCCTCTCTTTACGTTCTCGCACTTGAGTGTTTGAGAACAAGATGACCAAACATGGTCTTCCAAAGAGTTCCTCGACCACCGTCCGGTACTCAACCCATCCTACCGTAGTTCTACATCTGCTAGTACCGTCCCAGCCAGAGTCACAACTAAGGTCAACCAAGCGAGCCCATAATGACTTGCGGTTGCGGGTAAGCTTCCGGCGTGAAGTATTCTTCCGTCTCTTTGAGTCTGGGTGAAGCTTTCCGCAAGATGTCATGGCGCTTCTCCATGCATCCCGCCAACCACTTTGGTTTCTCCAGGTGCCCGTCAACAAATCCTTCACCCGATGGCGTGTATTAAATTCTTGTCTCGAGTCTTGAAGTCTTGAGGCCTTGAAGATGCAGTCCTTGCAGCTTTCATCATGGTGTTGTCGTCAATGGCGTAGATCCTCCATTCTCACACCACTCCCGAGCACTCATACCAAACCCCGTCTACTATAGCGTAGCATTAAATAAAATATCGTCCGGGCTTGGTAACAGGGGTGGGTTCCTACCTCATGCATACTACTCAACTACAAGGATTCAATAACACTCTTGAGGGGTGGTTGCAAGGATGCCACTAAATGCAATAAAACATAGGTATGAAAGCAATGATCAAAGTGAACTTGCCTTGTTGACGATCTTCGAAAAAACTAGGGTTTCGTAGTAGCAAATCTTCGCACTCTGGAAATTCTACCGAGGCAAACAATAACTATAATAAGCACATAGCATAACATCACTTAACACAATAACATAACAAAGTAACACACCAAAACCAAACAAAGCAAAACCCAAAGGGAAAACTCAAAGAAAACCAATTCAAAGTTTTTCCTACTTCAAACAATAACTAAAAATAGTTTTATATAATAAAATTTTCTTAACATAACCTAATCATGGTTTTAGGTTAACTTAACAGAAAAGAACTCACTAAGCAACTAGGAGCAAAAAGAATTAATTAAAAAGCTATTATAAAACTCCTATTAGGCCTAATCCAATTTCTATTAAGAAAAATAAATTAAAACTTTTATTAATTATAAATAAAAGTTCATCTATTAGAGTGACAGAAACTATCCTAGAATAATCAATCACAAGTTAAAAATAAATTTATTTACTAATTAAAACATTAGAAAAACAGGAGCTAGTTAATTAATTAGGATTAATAAGATTCTGTCTAAAACTATTTATTTATTAATCCTAAAATACCCAAGTTAATTTTTATGGTTTGGCAATGACAAAATAAAATTGGGACAAAAGAATCATCCAAAAATAATTTTTCTAACTCAAGTTATAGCAGATTTACTATTCTGGCTAAAACTAAAATAAAGCAATTTTAATTATTTTAACATAGCTAAATATATATTCTACAGAAACTACATAAAATTTGCAACCCAACAAAAAAGAATCATCTAAAATAATAAACAGAATAAAAGATATCAATTTTTCAAAACAGAAACTATTCGCTAAAACAGAAAATCAAAATAAAAGAAAAAGGCCTAATGGGCCTAAAGCGTGCCTCGAAAGCGTCAAATAGTCTAAACGGGCCTAGGTTAAACTAAGCGGACGGGCTAAATAAAACCTAACTAATATAATAAACCGGAAAGAACCGCCGTTTTCTAATAAAACTTACCCCTTGGGGTTCTAATCCTAGCCCTAGATTAGAGATCGGACGGGGAGAATGATTCGGTGGCTTACCGAGTCCGCGACGGCGGGCGGCGGCGGCGAGAGTCTGCGAGGTCTCCGGGCATCGGCGAGGTCGGGAGTCGCCGTCTTGGTCTTGGGAGAGCTCGGGAGAGGTTTGGTGGGGTCGGGGTGACCGGGATGGCTAGGGTGGCGGCGGCGACTTTGGCGGCGGAGGAGCTCGGGTCTCCGTGAGGTCGAGCGGGAGGAGGGGTCCGCGAGGTCTCGGGGAAAAAGGGGCTTGACTTTTATCGCCAGGGGCTCAGCGAGCCGGGGTCGATCGGGCGATCGGGATCCGGATCCGGGATCCGCGATCCAGCGGCGGCGTGGCGTGGCGCGGCGGGGTAGGGGATGGGTGCGGGCCCTGGTCAGTGAGAGAGAGAGAGGCGAGGCGAGGGGGGCGGGCGGCGCAGAAGCGCCAGGCGAGGGTAGGGAGAGCTGGGCGGTCGGGTGGGTGGCTCTGGGCTGGCCTGGTGGGCCTATTGGCCAGGCCAGTGGAGGGGGGCGGCACTGTGGGTGGGGGAGGGGCTGGCGCCAGAGGGTTTCTTCTTTTTTAAAATTTTATTTTGAATAAAACAAAACAGAGATACCTTTTAAAATATAAATATTTTATATAGGACATATATATACCAAATTGATCGAAAAAGATTTTCTACAACATGAACTATTTTTCAAGTTCAAATAAAATACACAAAATTCAAATAAAATAAAGAGTGTTTCTGCCCTAATAAAATCCAATAAAATCATTTTTAAAAATACCAAAATGACTTCAAATTTATTTTCTCCTAATTTTTCATTGAAGGGAATCATTTTACCCTATTTCCATTTATTTGTTTTAGGAGGAAAATAATTTGAATAAAGTCCAAATAATACCAAATTTGAAAGGGGGTTTCAAAATACCTTCCAATGACTTTCAATTTGGTTCCTTTTAACTTCAACTCATATTTCATATAATTGAAGAAGTCATTTTATCTTCCCTCATGAAAATCATTGAGTTGCATAAAGTTTTGAATTTGAAATATCCCCAAATGAAATTCAAATCTTTTTCCAAAACCCTTTTCATTTCAACATGGAAGAAGTCATGTCATCTTCACTCTAGGTTTTGGTGTTGCAATGGACTTGAGTTCAATTGGGATTCAAAAGGCAAAATGGAAAGTTTTGGGAAGTCATTTCATTCCCTCTCATACAACTTTCAAAAGTTTCAAATTTCACTCAGTTTCACTCATTCAGTCAAACCAACAATCAGTCAACAAGCATAGTTATTTATTTAATATAACATTCCAAAATTTAGAATTTTGGGATGTTACATAGGACCCCGCTGCCATGGGAGGGTAGGACAAAAGATGTCATGCAAGTTCTTTTCCATAAGCACGTATGACTATATTCAGAATACATGCCTACATTACATTGATGAATTGGAGCTAGTTCCGTGTCACCCTATGTTATGACTGTTACATGATGCACCGCATCCGGCATAATTCTCCATCACCGATCCAATGCCTATGAGCTTTCACATATTTTCCTTTGCTTATTTACTTTTTCCGTTGCTATTGTTACAATCACTACAAAACCCAAAAATATTACTTTTGCTACCGTTACCTTTGCCATTGTTACCACTACTATCATATTACTTTGCTTCTAAACACTTTGCTTCAGATATTACGTTTCCAGGTTTGGTTGAATTGACAACTCAGCTGCTAATACTTGAGAATATTCTTTGGCTCCCCTTGTGTCGAATCAATAAATTTGGGTTGAATACTCTACCCTCGAAAACTATTGCGATCCCCTATACTTGTGGGTTACCAAGACTAATTTCTGGCACCGTTGCCGGGGAGCATAGCTCTATTCTTTGAGTCAGTTTGGATTTATATCTGCTAGTCATTATGAAGAACTTGAAAACGAGAAAACTAAAATTTATCCCTCAACTACGAGGGGAGGTAAGGAACTGCCATCTAGCTCTGCACTTGATTCTCCTTCTGTTTTGAGTAAGCTTGCGACACCTAAACCTGCTACTGCTATTAATTCTGATATGTCGCATGTTATTGATGATGCCACTTCTGCTATGCATGATATTTATGATGAAACTACTTCTATGCTTGATACTACTGTGCCACTTGGTGAATTTCTTGATGAACAACTTGCTAGGGCTAGAGAGAATGAAATTATTGATAATATTGAAGATAGTGATGATGAAGGCTCTCCCCCTAATAAATATGAATTACCTATTGTTCCCGAGGGTTATGTTTTGGAGGAAGAAGCTGCTAGAGCTATTCTTGCTTGCAAAGATAGATACGATCTTAAAAGATTATTAGCTAAATGGAAGCAGCAATCTCTTAATGCTAGAATGAAACCTGACCCTGCTTTTGCTACTTCACCTATCTGTGTTACTGATAAGGATTATGAATTCTCTATTGATCCTGATATAATTACTTTGGTTGAATCTGATCCTTTTTATGGCTATGAATCTGAAACTGTTGTGGCACATCTTACCAAATTAAATGATATAGCCACCCTATTTACTAATGATGAGAGATCTCGCTACTTTTATATCCTTAAAATATTTCTGTTCTCATTAAAGGGTGATGCTAAGATATGGTTTAATTCTCTTGATCCTGGTTGTGTGCGTAGCCCCCAGGATATGATTTATTACTTCTCTGCTAAATATTTCCCTGCTCATAAGAAACAAGCTGCCTTAAGGGAAATATATAATTTGTGCAAATTGAAGAAGAGAGTCTCCCACAAGCTTGGGGGAGGCTTCTCCAATTACTTAATGCTTTGCCTGATCATCCTCTCAAGAAAAATGAAATACTTGATATCTTTTATAATGGACTAACCAATGCTTCCAGAGACCACCTGGATAGTTGTGCTGGTTGTGTTTCCAGGGAAAGAACTCCAGATGAGGCTGAAATTCTATTGAATAATATGTTGACAAATGAAAATAATTGGACACTTCCTGAATCAACTCCCGAGCCAATTCCTGAACCAACTCCTAAGCCAACTCCGAACAAAAGGGGTGTTCTATTTCTCAGTCCTGAAGATATGCAAGAGGCAAAGAAATCTATGAAAGAAAAAGGTATTAAAGCTGAAGATGTTAAGAATTTACCTCCTGTTGAAGAAATACATGGTCTTAATTTACCGCCTGTGGAATAAATACATTGTCTTAATCCCTCACCTATTGAAGAAACACACAGTCTTGATAACCCAACACAGGTAGTAAAGGTAAATTCTCTCTATAGATTTGATGAAGGTGATATTCCTTGTTATAAGTCTGCTAGCCAATGTTTAGATGAGTCTGATAATTTTATTGTCAAACAAGAAAACTTTAATGCTTATGTTGGTAGAAAATTGAAACACAACTCTTATATGCTTGAACACTTGGGTGATTATATGTCTAGAGTTAAAGGTGAACTTAAACTCAATAGTAAACATGCTTCTATGGCTACCACTCAAGTAGAACAAGTACTTAAAGCTCATAATGATTTGCTCAATGAATTAAATAGTAAAAATAATGATTATGCTGTTAGAGTGGCTACTAGAACTGTTAAGATGACTCAGGAACCTTTGTATCCTGAAGGCCATCCTAAGAGAATTGAGCAGGATTCTTAGAGAAATAATATAGATGCACCTAGTCCTTCTAAAAAGAAGAAAAAGAAAAACGATAGGACTTTGCATGCTTCTAGTGAACCTGTTCCTGAACCACCTGAGAATCCAAATGATATTTCTATTTCTGATGCTGAAACACAATCTGGTAATGAACATGAACCTAGTGATAATGTTAATGAAGATGTTCATGTTGATGCTCAACCTAGTAATGATAATGATGTAGAAATTGAACCTGCTGTTGATCTTGATAACCCACAATCAAAGAATCAACGTTATGATAAGAGAGATTTTGTTGCTAGGAAGAACGGTAAAGAAAGAGAACCATGGGTTCAGAAACCCATGCCTTTCCCTCCTAAACCATCCAAGAAAAAGGATGATAAGGATTTTGAGCGCTTTCTTTGAAATGATTAGACCTATCTTTTTGCGTGTCGTTTGGTGATATGCTCAAAATGAATCCTTATGCTAAGTATATGAAAGAAATTGTTACAAATAAGAGAAAGATACCAGAAGCTGAAATTTCCACCATGCTTGCTAATTATACTTTTAAAGGTGGTATACCTAAGAAACTAGGAGATCCAGGAATACCAACTATACCATGCTCCATTAAAAGAAACTATGTTAAAACTGCTTTATGTGATCTTGGAGCCGGTGTTAGTGTTATGCCTCTCTCTTTATATAATAGACTTGAATTGAATAAGTTGACACCTACTGAAATATCTTTGCAAATGGCTGATAAATCAACTGCTATACCTATCGGTATTTGTGAGGATGTGCGTGTTGTGGTTGCAAATGTTACTATTTTAACGGACTTTGTTATCCTTGATATTCCCGAGGACGATAGTATGTCTATTATTCTTGGAAGACCCTTTTTGAATACTGCAGGGGCTGTTATTGATTGCAACAAAGGCAATGTCACTTTTCATGTTAATGGTAATGAGCATACGGTACACTTTCCGAGGAAACAACCTCAAGTCCACAGTATCAATTCTATTGGAAAAATTCCATCAATTATTTTTGGAGATTTTGAATTTCCTCTTCCTACTGTCAAGAAGAAATATGATATTCTTATTATTGGGGATGTGCATATCCCCGTTGAGGTAACATAGTGTTATTCGAAATTTCTCCGGTTCCATGTTAGTCGGAATGAGTTTGTTAACAAGAGTTGATCAACCTTGTTGGTGGATTCCTTTTGATGAGCATGAGATGGATGAAGTTAGAAAGCACAACCTTCTGTACCCTCTCTTTACTTTCTGTTATTTAGAAGAAATAAAGTAAAATTAGTATTTTCTGTCTGTTTCTGAGTTATCCATGCAATATAAAAATACCCCGAAAATAAAAGTTCTCCAAATGCCCTGAAAATGAAATATGTTTTTTTCTAGAATATTTGAGAATATCTGGCACTGAGAACACAGCAGGGGGAGCAAGCACCTGGCCACGAGGGTCCAGGGCGCGCCCACCCCCCTGAGGCGTGCCCCCCTGCCTCGTGGGCCCATGGTGGCTCCCCTCCACTTATTCCTGCACCCACACACTCCTTCTTCCTCCCAAAAAAATCACCATCCAGCTCAAGCACGAGTTCTAGCTCATTTTGCTGCGATTTTCGATCTTCTTGCTCAAAGCCTCATTCAGAAAACTGCTTTGGGGGATTGTTCCTTGGTATGTGACTCCTCCAATGGTCCAATTAGTTTTTGTTCTAGTGCTTTATTCATTGCATATTTTTTCTGCTTAGATGACCAGGTTCTTGAGCTTGCATGTTAAATTTATATGGTCCCAAGTAATTTTAATGCATGATATGGTCTCTAGGCACTTGTGGGAGTAGTTGCTATCAATTTTATTGAGTTTGGTTCACTTTTATTTGAAGTTACTAATTTTTTTAGAAATTGTTCAGAGGAAGAAATATGTTTAGGAAAATGTATCAAGGTGGTTCTTCAAGGAAGCAAGGACCCAGGCTTGCAATGCGCGATGCGGACGATGAACCACCAAGGGACGCTCCAGTGCGGGCTTGTGAATGGCCTTCATAAGACTTCATGAATCAAGTAGGAATCAAGGAAGAATTTAACGCATATTTGCGTAACGCTGATCTTGTGAGCTTCGAGGCAGAGAAGTGCCGCCAGTACCACTATCTCACTAGTTCCTTTGTGAGGAGGTTTGAATTTTCATCTTCACGTAATTCTCAAACTGTCGTGTTTGATCTTTATGAAAATTCCTATACCATGGACTTAGAGGATTTTAATAATGCTTGCAAACTTCCACAATGGGGTAGTACTAGTGAACCTCGCAAATCTGAATTTAGAGATTTTCTTGCTAGCATAACTGTGGGGGAATCTAGAGATATAACACAAGCTACCATAGGGAGCATTCATTTTCCTGCTATACATTATTTTGCTCTCTTCATAGGTAGGTGCATAAATGGTAAGGATGAAGCATATCACATGTGTGTCCCTGATCTCAGTGTTCTCAGGAGTGCTGTACTAGGAGATAAACATTATAATTTGGGAGCCATTGTTGCACGTAGGTTGCATAATAATAAAATTAATGGATATTTCTTTGGTGGAATTTATGCTACCCGTTTAGCTGACTTTCTTGGTATATCCATACGTGAGGATGATATTGAGTTGCCTCCCGCTTATTTAGATTATGATGCTATGGTTCGTCATCAGTTTGTTGAGAGGGACAGACCTCCCTTCCAGTACCGACTAATCTTTGACAGACGCCGTGCTGTCCGTATTACTCTCCCTGCCCCTACTTTCTTTGACTTTCAGGAAAAAGGGAGATATTTCATAACCAGGGAGGAGGCGAATGAGTACGAGAGGAGGGCGAGAGCAGCTCACCTCCAAGCTGCAGCCTACGACGCAATAGCCGCTGCAACTCAGTACGACCCCAACTACAATTTTGGATATCCGCCAGGCCATCCGTGGCAATAAACCAACTTAGGCCAAAAGCCTAAGCTTGGGGGAGTACGTATTTCCCACCGACGTTACATTCATGTTTACACACTCATTGCTAGATGTCAGTGCTCATACTCTTTCACTGTAATATCCATGTTAGTTTATTTTCTTTTTACGCTTTCTTCTTGGGTGTTTAATAAACCTTAAGAAAAACCAAAAAAATTAGTTGTAGCTTTTAGTTAGTTTACTTTTCTTGCTGTAGTAATAATTAAAAGAAAACCCAAAAATATTTCTCGTTCTTCTTTTGCTTGTTGGGAGCTTTCCCGTGTAAATAGTTTTATTTCTTTTCTTTTCTTTGGGGGTCGATAGGAGAAGACCATAATTAAATTGTTGAAGTGGCTCTTATATGCATAATTGTTGATTTAACCAAGAGCCCATATTGCCTTGTCTTCTCCTGTTTATTGAATGCTTGCAGATTCCAGCTTAGTCCAATGCACGCGCACTATTATCATTTTACACACCGTTCGGTCGTGCGAGTGAAAGGCAATAATGATGATATATGATGGACTGACTGAGATAAGAGAAGCTGGTATGAACTCGACCTCTCTTGTTTTTGTAAATATGATTAGTTCATTGTTCCTGATTCAGCCTATTATGAATGAACATGTTTGCAATAACAATTAGAGATTATAGTTGCTTATGCCATGCTTAATTAGCTAGGAGTTTATAATGGTTTAGCTTGCGTGCCAACATGCTATTAAAATGGTTGTGATGTGGTATGATGGGGTGGTATCCTCCTTTGAATGATTTAAGTGGCTTGACTTGGCATATGTTCACGCATGTAGTTGAAACAAAATCAACATAGCCTCCAGATATTTATGTTCATGGTGGATTATATCCTACTCATGCTCGTACTCAATGTTTATTAATTTTAATGCATGTTCATGACTGTTGTCGCTCTCTAGTTGGTCGCTTCCCAGTCTTTTGCTAGCCTTCACTTGTACTAAGAGGGAATACTGCATGTGCATCCAATCCTTTAAACCCCAAAGTTATTCCATATGAGTCCACCATACCTTCCTATATGCTGTATTTACCTGCCGTTCCAAGTAAATTTGTATGTGCCAAACTCTAAACCTTCAAATGAAATTCTGTTTTGTATGCTCGAATAGCTCAGGTATCAACTAGGGCTGTCTGTATCTTCCATGCTAGGTGGGTTATTATCAAGATGAGTGGACTCCGCTCATCATTCACGAGAACATGGCTAGTCACCGGGATGCCCAGTCCCATGCTTTAAGCAAACTAAATCAAAATAACTGCAAACAAAACTCCCCAGGGCTGTTGCTAGTTGGAGGCACTTGTTGTTTCGAGCAAGCCATGTATTGATGCTTGTTGGTGGTGGGGGAGTATAAACTTTACCATTCTGTTTGGGAACCACATATAATGTGTGTAGCATGGAAGATATCACCATCTCTTGGTTGTTATGTTGACAATGAAAGTATGCTGCTCAAAATATTATTTATCTCTATTTCAAAATCGAGCTCTGGCACCTCTACAAATCCCTGCTTCCCTCTGCGAAGGGCCTATCTATTTACTTTTATGTTGAGTCATCACCCTCTTATTAAAAAGCACCAGCTAGAGAGCACTGCTGTCATTTGCATTCATTACTATTAATTTATATTGGGCAATGACTATGACTGGATCTCTGTTACCATGAATTACAATGTCTAGTCAGTCCTTGATCTTTAAAGGTGCTCTGCATTTATGTTTTGCAGTCTCAGAAAGGGCTAGCGAGATACCATCTTGTTATATCATATTATGATTGTTTTGAGAAAGTGTTGTCATCCGAGATTTATTATTATTGCTCGCTAGTTGATTATGCCATTGATATGAGTAACATGAGACCTAAGTGTTATTGTGAATATGGTTAATCATAATCTTTGCTAAAAACTTGAACGCTGGCTTTACATATTTACAACAACAAGAGCAAACAGAGTTTGTAAAAGTTTTTTCTTTATCACTTTCAGTTTATCAACTGAATTGCTTGAGTACAAGCAAAGGTTTAAGCTTGGGGGAGTTGATACGTCTCCGTTGTATCTACTTTTCCAAACACTTTTGCCCTTGTTTTGGACTCTAACTTGCATGATTTGAATGGAACTAACTCGGACTAACGCTCTTCTCAGCAGAATTGCCATGGTGTTATTTATGTGCAGAAACAAACGTTCTCGGAATGACCTGAAACTCCACGGAGATTATTTTTAGAAAATATAAAAAATACTGGCAAAAGAATCGAGGCCAGGGGGCCACACCCTGTCCACGAGGGTGGGGGGCGCGCCTACCCCACTGGGCGCGCCCCCTGCCTCGTGGGCCCCCTGGTGCTCCACCGACCTCAACTCCAACTCCATATATTCGTGTTCGTGGAGAAAAAAATCAGAGAGAAGGATTCATCGCGTTTTACGATACGAAGCCGCCACCAAGCCCTAAACTCTCTCAGGAGGGCTGATCTGGAGTCCGTTCGGGGCTCCAGAGAGGGGAATCCATCGTCGTCGTCATCATCAACCATCCTCCATCTCCAATTTCATGATGCTCACCGCCGTGCGTGAGTAATTCCATCGTAGGCTTGCTGACCGGTGATGGGTTGGATGAGATCTATCATGTAAGCGAGTTAGTTTTGTTAGGGTTTGATCCCTAGTATCCACTATGTTCTGAGATTGATGTTGCTATGACTTTGCTATGCTTAATGCTTGTCACTAGGGCCCGAGTGCCATGATTTCAGATCTGAACCTATTATGTTTTCATGAATATATGTGAGTTCTTTATCCTATCTTGCAAGTCTATAGTCACCTACGATGTGTTATGATCCGGCAACCCCGAAGTGACAATAATCGGGACCACTCCCGGTGATGACCGTAGTTTGAGGAGTTCATGTATTCACTATGTGTTAATGCTTTGTTCCGGTACTCTATTAAAAGGAGGCCTTAATATCCCTTAGTTTCCAATAGGACCCCGCTGCCACGGGAGGGTAGGACAAAAGATGTCATGCAAGTTCTTTTCCATAAGCACGTATGACTATATTCGGAATACATGCCTACATTACATTGATGAAATGGGGCTAGTTCTTTGTCACCCTATGTTATGACTGTTACATGATGCACCGCATCCGGCATAATTCTCCCTCACCGATCCAATGCCTACGAGCTTTTCACATATTGTTCTTCACTTATTTACTTTTTCCGTTGCTATTGTTACAATCACTGCAAAACCCAAAAATATTACTTTTGCTACCATTACCTTTGCCACTGTTACCACTACTGTCATATTACTTTGCTACTAAACACTTTGCTTCAGATATTACGTTTCCAGGTGTGGTTGAATTGACAACTCAGCTGCTAATACTTGAGAATATTATTTTGCTCCCCTTGTGTTGAATCAATAAATTTGGGTTGAATACTCTACCCTCGAAAGCTGTTGCGATCCCCTATACTTGTGGGTTATCAGGGGGTGCTCGAGGGCGCCGGGCGAAACGGTTTTGGCGCGAAGAGCCGCGGGCCCGCTGAGTCAGTGACACTCGCCTCGTCGTCCTCAGAACGCCTCAGTTTCCCGTGGGGAATCAATGCCAAGGCTGCCGCCGGTCAGCCTTCCATTGATTCCTCACCATGGGGTGGCTCTTCACGGGCGGCGTGGCGACGCCTCACTCCCCGCCACGTGTACACACGCCTCCCCGGCGGGTATAAAAAGCGTCGCCCCCCGCCGCTGGCCACAGACGCCATGCTCTCTGACTCTCTCTCTCCGTCGCCGACGAACCTCTCCTCTCTCCCAGCCCCAGCAGTGATGATGTGCGAGCGGTTCCCCGGCGACAGAGCGGCGGCCAACGGCTTCGGACGCGGCTCGCTACAAGCGTGGGAGGCGCACCTGCTTTTCAAGGCCAACATCCCGGCGCCTCCAGATATGCGCGCCGGGCCGACAGGATGGAGGCTCAGCGCCGGAGGCTTCCCCACCCCCCCTGCCGGACGTCGGCGCGTGCCCCGACTACTTCGCCGGCGAGGTCGACCGCGTTTGGTCGTTGCTGACTGAGGAGCAACATGCCTCCCCGCTGTACGCTGCCGACAACCACGAGGCGTCGGCGTACTTCCAGCACCGTCGGGAGCAACGCCTCGCCTCCACCAACGGGCACCGGTGGTGGGGGCCCGGTGGAACAACGAGGGGCCACACCTGTGGTGGGCCGCCCCTGGCCAGACGCTCCGCGAGGTTCTCGCGTACCTCGAGGGCGGCAACAACCCGCCGCTCACATACCCGGCCACCGCCTCGGTCCCCTGCCGCGGCGCCGGGCAATGGATGCCTAGGAGGTTTTTCTCTGGCTCGTCATCCTCCTCCCGCTCCTCTTCCCACTCCTCCTGCTCTCTAGCGGTGTTCGGCGTCAAGGCCAAGCCCGCAGGGGAGACCCCACTCGGCCGACGCACCCGCTCGGCTGGCATCGTGATCAACGAAGGCGGCGGGTGCGCCTCGTCCTCGGCTCCTCCCCGACTCGTCAAGCCGAAGATGGAGCCGGGTCTCATTGTCGTGAAGAAGGAGCCAAGGCTCGCTCCTGTGAAGACAGAGACCGGGATCGCTGGCAGCGAGAAGGAGGCGCTCGACGATGCGGCGGTCTTGAAGTGGGTGCGCGACGACTGGGCGCGGAGGGAGATGGAGCGCCAGCGCCATGCTTATGAAGAGCTCGCCACACAGCATCGGCGAGCCCGCGACGAGGGAGGCGTCATCATCCTCGACGACGACAACAGCGATGGCGCAGCACCGACACCGATCCGCCAGGGCGACACCGGCCAGGGGTCCAGCAGAGGCGGCGTCCGCGTCAAGGAGGAGAAGGCCGGCGACGACGACGGCGACTTCGCCAAGCTCACCTCGTTCTTCGCGCCGTAGAATGGCATTAAATTTGTTTATGTAATAAAAACTATGCTATAAAATGTCATTTTGGCCAAACTTTAGCCGAATTCCTATTTTGTATAAAAAATGTCACCTTCTGGGGGCGACCCTGGGGCCGGCGGCTGGGGGCCCGAAAGCCCCCACGCCGATTTTAACGCCGGTACGCCCCCAGGCGGCGATTTTTAGCGCCTCCTGGGGGCCCAATGGCTGGAGATGCTCTTATGGTGCTTGATCCCAGTGACAGGAAGGGAATCGACACGTATGTATCATTGCTACTAAGGATGAAAAGATGGGATCTATATCTACCGCCATAGATAAACAAATCTTTTCTACATCATGTCATCGTTCTTATTGCATTACTCCATTTTTCCATGAACTTAATACACTAGATGCATGCTGGATAGCGGTCGATGTGTGGAGTAATAGTAGTAGATGCAGGCAGGAGTTGGTCTACTAATCTTGGACGTGATGCCTATGTAATGATCATTTCCTGGATATCGTCATAATTATTTGAGGTTCTATCAATTGCCCAACAGTAATTTGTTTACCCACCGTTTGCTATCATTCTCGAGAGAAGCCACTAGTGAAATCTACGGCCCCCGGGTCTTCTTTCTCATATATTTTCTTTGCGATCTATTTTATTTGCACTTTTTATTCAGATCTATTAAACCAAAAATACAAAAAATACTTTGCTGCACTTTATTTTATTCGCGATCTATTATTTCAATCTATTACAACTTTCTCCCGTCACCACGCAATTTCTAGCGCCGTTACCCGAAAGGGATGGACAACCCCTTTAACATGTCGGGTTGCGAGGTGTTGTTATTTGTGTGCAGGGGCTGTTTACATTGTGTTGCTTGGTTCTCCTACTGGTTTGATAACCTTGGTTTCATATCTGAGGGAAATACCTACCGCAGTTGTGCTGCATCATCCCTTGCTCTTTGGGGAAATACCGACGTAGCTTCAAGCGACATCATGCAAGTCTTAAGCTGTTACTACGCTCCCTTCTTAAGACTTGGGGGCTACAGGCGATATGCACATAAGGGGGGGTACACTTTCAAGCTTGGTGTTAGCAACAGTTATGACCCGGTGCTATCAATATTTACAAGCCGACAGTTTTTGCAATTATAACTCGCCAGCCTCTACATCCTCAAGATGGCGGATCACTATATGAATATCTTGAGTCCAATATTTTAATTAAACCGGAGCTTTGGAAACCGACTCAAATGGATTATTTCTTATATTATTTCTCTACAAGAAACCAATGTCAGCAAATTGATTATGAAGCTGGCCTATTGACGCAGATTTTTCGGAAAAGTGCCCGGATTTTTTGCATTGGCAATGTTTGAACATATCTGCTAAAGGAGATTTGCTATGAGATCATGAACACGCATCCACGAGGAAATGACAAGGACTTAAGGATGATCAGGTGCCGGTTCAGGAAAACTTTTAACCCGGAGCACAACCTGTCAAATTTGTTCTTGTGTTTATTTTGTAGCATAAGTTTACCATGGATAAATCCAAGCTAAACTGGGGGCTAATGTCGGGAATATACCCCGCAGTGTAACCCACCGGATGTATACCCAGCTGGAGCTTGGCAACTTACTGGCGACCCGCCCGGGCCTGGCGGTTTATGGGCAACCCGCTTGAACATTGCGACTCACTGGTGACCCGGCGGGCGGGTCAGACGGACGACAAGGCCCAAGGCCCAATAGTCCGGTTCATGTTATGGTGGGCCGGCTTAAGAGGAAAGGCGTGAGGAATATTTCCCTTACAAGGAATCAAGACCCGGACTTGTACCAGGCTTGTGTTAGAAGATAGACTAGTCCTAATCCTATTGGGACTCCACATTTAACCTGCCCCTCTAAATTATATAAGGAGGGGCAGGGCACCCCAAGAGGAGAGAGGGAAATAATCTTGAAGGCTAGACACAACTAGGGGAGAGCCGGTTTATGCGGCGACTCCCGCATGAACATAATGAGACCTAGCCACAAACAACATGTAGGGTTATTACCGGATGATGTTTCCCGGGGCCCGAAGCTGTCTAAACCCTTGTCTTGTGTGTTAACCCGCCTCGCGTCTCTCGATTCCCATCAACCCCGTTCAGGATACTACCTAATTGTGTTGGCCTCACACAAGTCCTCACACTAGGACATTTGCCGTGAAAAATCCATGACAAGATCCGAGGCGACGAAGGACGGCGTAGCGGGAACAAATCCGGTGCGGTGGGAGGTGGCGATGTTGGAGCGGCAACGATGAGGCGCATGACAGTGTGGTTGAACTAGCTCGGGTACGGCGCATGTCGGTGTCCTGAAGGTAGCTCGGCCTCGGCTTCAACTACTAGCCGTGGAGGGCGTTGCGGTTGCGGTTGCAGTGGACGACAACGTCGGGGTATCGGCTCCGGCGTGATGGAGGAGGGCGGCGGTTGATGGGTGGGATGGGGTGGCGGACGGAGGACGCCGAGGTTTCGTGGCTGGTGGAGGGTAGTTTGGGCGCCCACGGAGTACGCATGGGGAATCGGACGGGGAGCTAAGGGGGAACCATGTTTCTGTCTGGGACACACTTGTTTTTTTAATAGATGGGACGCGATTGTTTGAAATTCGGGGAAAGTATAAAATTTGCCTTCCCTTTAAAATTTCAGACCTACTGCGCGTCGGGGGTAGGACGGTAATCCCAGGTGTCCCAAATAGTGGGTGAGAGTGATTTCGTCCGAGCGAATGTGTGTTTAGGCGGCCACAGTGTATGAATTTTTTTCGGAGGCGGTTGCGTGGCGTCTAGATGAAGTTACAAACCTACCCTGGTTTAGACCTATAGATGTCAGGCTGGTAGGCTTTACAGGTTGGAGTTAGAAAAGTAATTTCCTTCTACCAAACATTGGTCTCACGCGGTTTCGGGCGAGTAGAGGCTCTTTTCGCGCTTCGTTCAAAATTTTTAAACAGAAGCATTCACGTTTAGAGTACTCTTGAACTTTTGAGGAAGGACCTAAATAGACAACGTTAAATTTGACATTGTATGTTTGAAAACCTCATTAAATTATGCGCTTCTTTTTGAAATTTTGACACTTGAAAATCCTATAACTACGATTATTTTGGAATGGAGGAGGTAAATTTGAATCTATTTTGTACACGACTATATATGCTATTATGTACAAAAGCTGAGCAAAGATTGGTGCCCCCATAATTTAGGTATGATTTACAAATGCCATGATCTCGAATTCAAATAATTGAATGGACTTGATGTTGAATTCAAATTTTTAAACCACCTTAAGTTGAATTCAAATGTATGCTAGTTCATAGCTAGGTATTTATAATGTTCATTGTGTGACTTTTGTATGTATAATGTGCTTTACACACAACATGAACTATACTCACGTTTATATCTGTAGCGACCCGACCTCAGATGGTCAAGTCTCTGTGAGGAGTGACCTATGGTTTTATCTTAGTGGTCGTGTCCTATACTCAGCGTGTGCTCTGATACCATCTTGTAGCGACCCGACCGCAGATGGTCTCGTATACGTGTCATCCTGGATCGGTAATCTTGACACACACGATTACTCGAAGGATTTATAACAGAGTAGCAATCACACACTTATTACATCGAATGTCTCAAAAGAGAACTTATTACAATAATATGGCTAAAGGCCATCTAATGCGATAACAGCGGAAGGCTTGGAAGATAAAGTGAGTCCATCAACTCCAGCGGCATAAGCGAGATGCACGACAACGACCTACCAATCCTTACTCCTCGTCGAAAAGTCGCAACATAATATGTTGCAGCCGAGAACGGGTCAGCACATGGAATATCTGGCAATGTAACACATAGAGAGTAATGAAAGAATAAGCTATACTACATGCATATATGGCTGGTGGAAAGCTCTATGGTTACAGTTTTGCATAAAGCCAATTTTCCCTATGTCAAAGGAATAAATTTTATTTTAACTATCATGGTGGTTGAAACATCATTGAGAAGGTATAACCCCAACTCAATCCCAATTAAAATGATTAACAACCCAGCAATATTAATTTAGAGTGATGAGATACATGTGAATACTCAAGTACTAGATACTCAGAATTGTCCATAACCGGGGACACGGCTAACCATGATTAGATTGTACACTCTGCAGAGGTTTGCGCACTTTTCCCCACAAGACTCGATCGCCTCCGTTGGTTTCTCGCACTGCATGGTGTTTGAGAAATGGATGACCGAGACATAGTCTTTCAGAAACATTAACTCTCTACTCTGGATAGATCATCCAAACCTATAAAACCCACTACCTGCTGATCTACCTCTTCGAGAGCTTCACGTAACTTACTCAACTATGCTAGAGCCCATAATAGCTTGTGGCTGCACACGGAAGTTTCTAGCATGAATAATCTCAGTTCCTTTGAGCACGGGTGGCGGTCCTTAGGAAGATCACACGGATACCCGGGATTTCAAAATAAATCAGACAACCTTTGGGTTCCCCGGTGCCTCAATCCACCCAGATGTGTATTTAAGTTGCCACCTTAAAGTAAACCATTAATTAACAATCTCACATCTGTCGTGAATATCTCTCAAACCCAAACCACGTCTACGAGCATAGCATAGCAATATAAGCAACACGTAGAAGTAACTCCCAAGGGTTTGATAGTAACAGGGCAATAGGTTCCTACCTCATCATCTACTTCCCAACCCACATATTAATGTCATCCTAATCATGCAATGTTTGAGGATTGAGCGAATGCATAAAACTGGGTATGAAAAGAGTATGATCAAGTGTTACTTGCCTTGCTGACGATCCATGAATCCTAGAGACTCGTAGTAACACGCTTCGCACTCCGGGAATTCTACCGCAAGCAAACAATACATACATAAGCAACAAACAAAGATGCACAAATGAAACTTCAAACGAAGGAGGTTGACCGGAGAGTTCAACTTAAGAACTCCGGTTTGCAAAAAGAATCAAACCAAACGGAACAACGAAACTCAAACGGCGAGAGAAACAAGGTCCATTTACTAATCTGAACTAGAGTCAAATTTTACAAAGACAAAAACTGGTTTAAGTTGGCTATTCGGAAAGAGGGTTTTGAGATGAAACTCCAGCGCTTGAATCGCCTGATTCCGATAAGCGAGCGAAAAGTTATACTAATTTGAACATTGGTTCGAAATCGAAATCAGAATAATCGCGGAATAAAACCGATAAAAGAAAAACGATGAACGTCTAAACGAACAAACGTTCGTTAGCGGAAGCTAAACGACGAACGGTTCGTAAAAACGAACGAACGGGTGAACGTTCTCAAAATAAATAAACCGGGAAATAAAACCGATCTAATATATAAAAAAACGTTAGGGTTTTCCAAAAAAAAACCAAAGGGTTATTTAAAAAAACCCGGCAACGGGGCTACCTCTGGCGATCGTCCGGCGGGGCGGGCGGCTGCTCAGCGGGTTCGGAGGGCGGCGAGGGAGGGCGGCTCGGCGAGGAGGGGAGGGACGGGCGGCGGCAAGCAGGTGGTGTGTGGAGGTGGCTAAGGGAGAGGGGTATATAAAAGGGGGGTGGCTTGGAGGAGGGGCAAGGCGGCGGGAGGAGTCGGTTCGGACTCCATGTCAGCCATGGCAAAGCGGCGGGCGACTTGGGCAGCCTGCTCGGCTGGGCCGTTAGCCCGATCAGTATGATTTCATAAAAAAAAACATTCCGCCGAAATTTGTAAAAATGCCAAAACAAGTTTTCTTTGCCTAAATAAAATATTTAGAACAAGATGAACTTTTCTTGGCCCCTAAAATGAAATTTTAATTATATGCAAATTTTTCTCTAGGCAAATAAAATTCCAAATAAATAGAATAAAATCCCAAATAATGATTTTAACATTTTTCCTCCGGTATTTCAATTATTTTTGGAGAAGTCATATTATCTCCTCTCGTTTATTTTTAAACATGAAATATTTTCCGGAGAGAAAAATACTAAAATAAAAAATCCTCGTCTTTCATTATTTGATAAAATTCAAATATGAAAATCGGAAAATCCCCAACTCTCTCCGAGGGTCCTTGAGTTGCTTAGGATTTCGAGGATAGCAAATGAGAATGCAATAAAATATGATATGCATGGATGACCTGTGTATAACATGCCAAATTGAAAATTTGGGATGTTACAAACCTACCCCCCTTAAGATGAATCTCGCCCTCGAGATTCGGGTTGGCTAGAAAATAGGTGCGGATGGTCCTTGCGAATATCATCTTCTCGCTCCCAGGTGGCTTCCTCCTCGGTATGGTGGCTCCAGAGAACTTTACAAAACTTGATAACTTTGCTGCGAGTGACTCTGCTGTCGAAATCCAAAATCTTTACTGGCTTCTCCTCATAAGTCAAATTACTATCCAACTGTATCGCCTCTAGGGGCATTGTATCCTGCAACAGTATTTCGGCCATCTCAGCGTAGCACTTCTTCAGTTGTGATACGTGAAACACATCGTGAACTCCTGACAGTCCTTCGGGTAACTCCATCTTGTAGGCAACTTCTCCCATTCGTTCCAAAACACGTCACGGTCCTACAAATCTTGGGGCTTACTTTCCCTTTACTCCAAAACGTTTCCTCCCCTCGGGGTGATACTCATGAATAGGCTCATCTCCAATTTCATAGGTTACTTCCTTGCGTTTTGAATCTGCATAACTCTTACATCAGGTGAGCAATCTTTAGTCTGTCTCGATCAGTTTAACCTTCTCCTCGAGTCTTTGATCAAATCTGGTCCAAACAAGCGGCGGTCTCCGACCTCATCCCACATCAAGGGTGTTCTACATCTGCGTCCATACAGCGCTTGAGCGGTGCCATCTTCAAACGGCACGGTAGCTGTTGTTATATGAGAATTCTGCGTCGGCAAATTGTCATCCCAACTAGATCCATAATCTAGCGCACGGGCTCTTAACATATCCTCCGAATCTGGTTAACTCTCTCTGTATGTCCATCCGATGCATGGGTGGAGCAGCTGTCTTGAATTCAATCGGTACCCAAAGTCCGGTGTAGCTGATGCCAAAACTTTGAAGTAAACTGTGTTCCTCTATTTGATACGATGCTCCTCGGAACTCCGTGCAAACATACGATCCTGGTCATATATATCTTGGCCAACTTGGCACTTGTATAAGTTGTTTTCACTGGGATGAAGTGAGCTACTTTGGTCAAACGATCCACAACTACCCATATTGAATCATATCCTTCTTTGGTTCTGGGTAATCCAGTGATAAAATCCATGCCAAGTTTTTCCCACTTCCATTCGGGTATTGGCATAGGCTGCAACAGTCCTGCTGGCTTTTGATGCTCTGCCTTCACTCTCTGACATACATCGCAAACTGCTACATACTCGGCAATATCCTTCTTCATACCAGTCCACCAGAAACGTTCCTTAAAGTCCAAATACATCTTGGTGTTTCCGGGGTGAATCGAGTATGGTGAGTCATGGGCCTCTTGAAGTATTAACTTCCTGATCTCCGAATTGTTGGGCACATAAATCCGATCCTCAAACCACAAGGTATCGTGCTCATCCTCGCGAAAACCTTTGGCTTTTCCTTTGCCCATCTTTTCTTTTATCTCAGCAATCTCTTTATCCTCCTTTTGAGCGTCTCGAATCTTGTCTAACAAGATCGACTGAACCTCCATTGTCGCAAGAAAACCTCTTGGAACAATCTGCAACCGAAGTTCCATAATATCCTCTGCTAACTCCTTTGGCAGTCCTCTACTTTCAAGGATATTGGCATAACTCTTCCGACTCAAAGCGTCGCTACAACGTTGGCCTTTCTGGATGATAGTGTAGCTTCATGTCGTAATCCTTTATAAGTTCCAGCCATCTCCTCTGTCGAGGTTTAATTCATACGTGTGAAAATGTACTTTAAACTCTTATGATCCGTGTACACATCACAGCGGTTTCCCATGAGATAATGTCTCCGGTCTTCAACGCATGTACTACAGTTGCTAACTCCAAATCATGCGTGGCATAGTTCAACTCATGAGGCTTCGGTTGTCGTGAGGCATCTGAAACAACTTTTCCATCCTGCATAAGAACACATCCAAGTCCCAAGCGAGAGGCATCACAATACACTTGAAACTCCTTATGTATATCGGCAATGTCAACCTTTGGGGCTGTAGTCAACCGTTCTTCAACTCTTGGAAGCTTGTCTCACAATCCTCTGTCCATTTGAACTTGGTATCCTTCTTTAGCAATTCTATCATTGGTTTAGCAATCTTGGAAAAATTCTCAATGAATCTCCGATAATATCCTGCCGGTCCAAGGAAAGCGCAAATCTCATTGATGAAGTGGGTGCCAACCATTCGATGGATGACTGAATTTTCTTGGGATCTCTGCTATACCTCTCCGATATAACATGCCCAAGAAATCCAACTTCCTTCAACCAAAACTCGCACTTGCTGAATTTGGCGTATAATCGGTGTTCCACGAGTTTCTCAAGAACCAAGCGTAGGTGTTCTGCGTGCTCCTCTTCGTTCTTCGAGTAAACCATAATATCATTGATAAACACCACAACAAACTTGTCCAAATACTCCATGAACCCTTTGTTCATCATACTCATAAAATAGGCAGGGGCGTTAGTCAGTCCAAATGACATGACAGTATACTCATATAATCCATATCGTGTGGTGAATGCTATCTTTGGTATATCCTTCTCTCGGATCTTCAACTGATGGTATCCTGATCGTAGATCAATCTTAGAAAACACCTTAGCTCCTTTCAACTGATCAAACAGATCATTGATCATCGGTAAGGGATACTTGTTCTTTATCGTTACTTCATTCAGAGCTAGGTAATCAACAACCATCCTTAGGGATTTATCCTTCTTCTCCACCAAAATCTTGGGGCTCCCCAAGGTGATGAACTTCTCTGAATGTAACCTTTCTCCAATAGCTCCTTGATCTGCTTCTTAATTTCCCCGGATCATTTGCGGGCATCCGATAGGGTCTCTTTGATATTGGCCCTGCATGCACGGCATTAGTTCTATCGAAACTTCGATGTCTCGATCCGGTGGCATGCCTGGTAACTCTTCTGGGAAAACATATGGATAATCCTTCACTACAGGTACTTCCTCTTGTACAACTCCGTGAGGGTATTCACTTAGCTCCTCCTAGGCACATGCCTAGATACATACTTAATCCTTTTTCCCTCGGGTGGTAAGATAAATCGACTTGCTAGCACAGTCAATACTTCCTCAAACTTTAACATCCAATCCATACCTAATATCACATCCAATCCTTGCGACTCCAAGATAATTAGGTCAGACGGAAAAACATGCGTGCCAATGATTAGGGGTATCTGGGTGCACCACTTGCTAGCCATGTACTCTGCTCCAGGCGAGCTCACTAAAAGAGGGGTCCTAAGGGCAGGTTGGTAACTTAAACTTATCCACAAATCCCTTGATATGTATGAATGCGATGCACCAAGATCGAAAAGAACAATAGCGGTAAATGGTGAACTAAAACTTACCTCATTACGCGTCTGGCTGCTCTTCAACTTCCTCCACGTTAACGTGGTTCACTTGTCCTTTGTTGAATGGATTGGGCTTCTTCAGCGCTCCCATTTCCGTTTCCATTCTTTCCTTCAAGGCGTCGTTGGCATAGTGCCTGTCTTCCCGCACTTAAAGCAAATAACTTGGCTCAAGTCTCTCTTGGCGGGTGTGGCTGGGTTTGGCGATTTTGATTATTGTTGGCTGCATTTCCATTCCCATTCTTCGCACCATTATGCGATCCTCCTCGATATGGTTATGTCCTCCATGGTTATGAACTAGTCCTCCCGAGTTCGGGGTTAAGCGAGGCTTCGGTGAGCTCTGAGTTATACTTCCCTTGTCCATACTTCCTCTTACGATTCTCAATTTGCTGCTGCTTTCCTTCAATCATTAGGGCCTTATCTACCAACTCACGGTAGTTGTTGAAAGTTGCCACCATCAACTGCATACTCATCTCATCATTCAGCCCTTCCATAAACTTCTCTTGCTTGGCGGCATCGTGGCCACATCATCGGGGCATAGCGTGATAACACTAAACTCATCCACGTCTTGAGCCACGAGACGATTCCCTGGCGTAAGTTGCGGAACTCACGCTTCTTTATCTGCATGGCTCCAGTTAAAACATGGGCCGTGCGAAAAGCTTGTTGGAACTGGTCCCAAGTGACATTGGCTATAGGAAAAGTAGTCGTGTAATTCTCCCACCATGCGGCTGCTGGTCCATCCAATTGATGTGCGGCAAAGTGCACTCTTTCAGCATCCGTGCATCCTGCGGTGGTTAACTCCCTTCCAATACGGCGTAACCAGTCATCTGCAACTATTGGCTCGGTGCTACTGGAAAACACCGGCGGTTGTAACCTTATAAAACGGGCTAAATTGTCCACTGGTGGCGGATTGTTGTTGTTGTTGTTGTTGGCATTGCCCTGGTTCTGAACTAGCAATTGCATCAAGGCATTACGCTGTTGGATCAAGCGAGTGAGCTCGGTGGGAAAACAAAACCGGGTCACGTCTCGGAGGCATCTGAAGGTTTAGATGGGAGATATTAGAATAGAAAGAGGTCTAGTGAGAAAACACTACCCATATGCACATGAGGCAAACACACATTCATTCAATCAAGCAAGCAAGGGCATACAAAACGATCTAGGTCTATCGCATAAGTGCTCAACTACTACTAGTTACATGGGGGAAATACTACTATTATATGGTGGTCATCTAGAAATTTTGATCGGTGGAAGACTCCATGATGTCTGCTCAAGCTTCGTCTTCATAGTCGTCATCACTTGGATCTGAGTCGGTGTCGTTGATGATGATGTAGTTGTCTGGACAAGCGGGATCTTCTTCCTCTTCTTGCTCCTCTTCCTTGGGTGCTGGTCCTCCCATGAAGACTCCGATCTTCTTGACTAGGTCATCGTTCTTCTCCAGTAGTATTTTGATTTCTTCCTCATATCCATCGCGTGTAGACTTGAGTTCTTCCTCCAGCTCGATGATCTTAGTTTTCGCCTTCTTCAAATCCATCATGTCTGCGCACATCTGGTTCTCATGACGTCGAATGTGCTGGTTTAGTTCCTGGATGTAGGCTGTAATGGATCTATCCTTCTTGGTGCTGATTACTTCCCATTGCTCGTCCCGGCGCCCACATATTTGGTATATGGTGTCTTTAAGCTCCTTATTGTAGACTTCTCCAATGCGTCCCATGGTAATGTGAGCTGCCATACTCTTTCCCAAACTCCATGTTGGTGCATTGAAAACACATACTATGGGCTCCGTGCTTGGCGCAAACGTCCTTCCGGGAACTAGAGCTTGAATCTTCCAGCATTCTTCTTCTGGTAAGGTGGCGTTATGCGTCCGGTGAAGCTTAGTATCCCAATATTCAGGTACCTAGTGACTTCCTTCAAGTGGCGTCCAAAGGTGTGTCTTCATCCGGTTGTGCAAACTTGTACTTCATCTCCGTCATCCTAAAGAGTGGAAAAATGGAGAGGGGTCAGAAATGAGTAGAGAGGAGTGACCTATGGTTTTATCTTAGTGATCGTGTCCTATACTCAGCGTGTGCTCTTATACCATCTTTTAGCGACCCGACCTCGGATGGTCAAGTCTACGTATACATGTCATCCTGGATCGGTAATCTTGACACACACGAGTACTCGAAGGATTTATAACAGAGTAGCAATCACACACTTATTACATCGAATGTCTCAAAGAGAACTTATTACAATAATATGGCTAAAGGCCATCTAATGCGATAACAGCGGAAGGCTTGGAAGATAAAGTGAGTCCATCAACTCCAGCGGCATAAGCGAGCTGCTGCGGCAGCGACCTACCAATCCTTATTCCTTATGCGAAAAGTCGCAACATAATATGTTGCAGCCGAAAACAGTCAGCACATGGAATATCTTGGCAATGTAACACATAGAGAGTAATGAAAGAATAAGCTATACTACATGCATATATGGCTGGTGGAAAGCTCTATAGTTACAGTTTTGCATAAAGCCATTTTTCCCTATATCAAAGGAATAAATTTTATTTTAACTATCATGGTGGTTGAAACATCATTGAGAAGGTATAACCCCAACTCAATCCCAATTAAAATGATTAACAACCCATCAATATTAATTTAGAGTGATGAGATACATGTGAATACTCAAGTACTAGATAATCAGAATTGTCCATAACCGGGGACACGGCTAACCATGATTAGATTGTACACTCTGCAGAGGTTTGCGCACTTTTCCCCACAAGACTCGATCGCCTCCGTTGGTTTCTCGCACTGCATGGTGTTTGAGAAACGGATGATCGAGACATAGTCTTTCAAAAACATTAACTCTCTACTCCGGATAGATCATACCAAACCTATAAAACCCACTACCTGCTGATATACCTCTTCGAGAGCTTCACGTAACTTACTCAACTATGCTAGAGCCCATAATAGTTTGTGGCTGCACACGGAAGTTTCTAGCATGAATAATCTCAGTTCCCTTTGAGCCTGGGTGGCGGTCCTTAGGAAGATCACACGGATACCCCGGGATTTCCAAAAATAAATCAGACAACACTGGGTTTCCCAGGTGCCTCAATCCACCCAGATGTGTATTTAAGTTGCCACCTTAAAGTAAACCATTAATTAACAATCTCACATCTATCATGAATATCTCTCAAACCCAAACCACGTCTACGAGCATAGCATAGCAATATAAGCAACACGTAGAAGTAACTCCCAAGGGTTTGATAGTAACAGGGCAATAGGTTCCTACCTCATCATCTACTTCCCAACCCACATATTAATGTCATCCTAATAATGCAATGTTTGAGGATTGAGCTAATGCATAAAACTGGGTATGAAAAGAGTATGATCAAGTGTTACTTGCCTTGCTGACGATCCGTGAATCCTAGAGACTCGTAGTAACACGCTTCGCACTCCGGGAATTCTATCGCAAGCAAACAATACATACATAAGAAACAAACAAAGATGCACAAACGAAACTTCAAATGAAAGAGGTTGACCAGAGAGTTCAACTTAAGAACTCCGGTTTGCAAAAAGAATCAAACCAAAGCGGAACAACGAAACTCAAGCGGCGAGAGAAACAAGGTCCGTTTACTAATCTGAACTAGAGTCAAATTTTACAAAGACAAAAACTGGTTTAAGTTGGCTATTCGGAAGAGGGTTTGAGATGAAACTCCAGGCACTTGAATCGCTGATTCCGATAAGCGAGCGAAAAGTTATACTAATTTGAACATTGGTTGAAATCGAATCGAGAATAATCGCGGAATAAAACCGATAAAAGAAAACGACGAGCGTCTAAGCGAGCGAGCGTTAGTTAGCGGAAACTAAGCGACGAGCGGTTAGTAAAAGCGAACGAACGGGTGAACGTTCTCAAAATAAATAAACCGGGAAATAAAACCGATGTAATATAAAAAACGGCTAGGGTTTTCCAAAAAAAACCGAAGGGTTATTTAAAAAAAAACCGGCGACGGGGCTACCTCCGGCGATCGTCCGGCGGGGCGGGCGGCTGCTCGTGGGTCGGGCGAGGGGCGGCGAGGGCGGCTAGGCGGGCTCGGCAGGGGGGGGGGGCGGGAGGCGGCGTGGTGGCGGTGGTGGTGGCTAAGGAGAGGGTATATATAAAGAGGCGGTGGCTTGGAGGAGGGCAAGGCGGGGAGGAGTCGGCTCGGACTCCATGTCGGAGGCCTTGGCCAAGGCAGCCCAGGAGGCGGCGGCGACTTGGGCCGCCTGCTCAATTGGGCCGTTAGCCCGGTCAGTATGTTCCTTTAAAAAAACATTCATGAAATTTATAAAAATCCTAGAAAAATAAATAAAAATCTAAAAATGCCAAAACAAGTTTTCTTTACCTAGATAAAATATTTAGAACAAGATGAACTTTTCTTGGCCCTAAAATGCAATTTTAAATATATGCAAATTTTCTCTAGGCAAATAAAATTCCAAATAAATAGAATAAAATCCCAAATAATGATTTTAACATTTTTCCTCTGGTATTTCAATTAGTTTTGGAGAAGTCATATTATCTCCTCTCGTTTATTTTTAAACATGAAATATTTTCCGGAGATAAAAATACTAAAATAAAAAATCCTCGTCTTTCATTATTTGATAAAATTCAAATATGAAAATCGGAAAATCCCCAACTCTCTCCGAGGGTCCTTGAGTTGCTTAGGATTTCGAGGATAGCAAATGAGAATGCAATAAAATATGATATGCATGGATGACCTGTGTATAACATGCCAAATTGAAAATTTGGGATGTTACAATATCGAATTGCTAAAGCGATGCATTGTCTCGAGTTCAAAATACTGATTCTGTGGATCAATTATGCCAAATAATAACATAGACATGCTCAAATTCGATAGAATATAGATGTCTGATGAATGAATGACCGTTCCTTACGCGAATTGCAAATATCATGATCCCATCCTAATATTTTGGATACAATTTATATTTTTAATCAATGTGTACATCAGTCTTTTACGTGTAGTTTGACTCTCCATAGGCCCATCCTCACACACACGCTGACTTTCTCTCTCACACATACGCGCACACGGTGTATATCCATCGGTGGTCTCTGACACATGCTCACACACTCTCTCCCGAGGTGTATTTCTCGCAGACATGCTCTCGATATCACCCTCCCTCCCTCTCGTAACCATTTACAACTGTTTTCACTAACCTTTATCACAAGCACTCTTCCTCTCGCACGCACACACACGCACAATCCCCATCGACCCTTTCTATATACATAGACCTGCCTACATGTCTCCCACACACACATTATCTTTAGGCCTGTCTCGCACGCATTGTCTCCACCTCTCTTCCTAATTGAGGAGTATGATTCTAGCAAAGCATTCTGTAGGATTCCCCTTAAAGTTAGGTTGGATGAATGGTAATATCAGAGATAAGGTGTTACCTTAGTCCGAGGACCTAGGGTTACAAATCCTAGCCGGCTTTATCAGTGGACATAGAGTCCTTCACGACTCTGGTATCTTTGTCTTGTAGGACTAGTCCTTCATGGGTCTCCGTGAATGCGTCACGAGTCAACCAATGTGGTGCAGGACGGAACCGAACCAAGGGCCTCACCTCGGCCCACTGGACCTCACGCGGGTGACACACCCTCTGCCCCTAGGTCTCGTTATCTTCTCACACCCACACATACCAACACAGACACCACACAAAATATTTTATCCTCGTGCCTCTATCCCCTCCCCCCTTGCATATACACACTCAAAGGCAACTCTCGCCATGACATCCTATTCGTCTCTCTCTAGACCTCTCTCATTTCTTGTGTTATCTCACCCACGTCGCCCCCCCACCGGCCCCTCTATCGATGCCTCTCTCGAATACGTAATACATACACATACCCTCTCTAGGCCCTGCCAAATACGTTGACTACACATTCACACATGTTACATCATGTACCCCATTGATCTAAAAATCCCTCGCTTCACGTTTATTTCGTACACAACATTCCATTTGAATAAAACCACACAAAGTGTGGCCAAAAAATTATTTTAGAATTTCTACATATATACAACATTACAAAGTTATACGGAGGAGTATGAACATTAATTTGCATTGCATGGTGCACCCAATGATATTTATTCCGCACTGTGAATTTTTATATTTTTATACTATATATAAAGTTAGTCATTATAAAGTGAAACGAAGAGCATCTATCTCTCCATCGCATACACCCCCTCTACGCCCCTTTCACGTACACACACAAACTATCTCCAGGTCCACTAAAAGTACGCCCCCAGCACATTCACGCATGTTTCATCTTTCTCTCATGATATATACAGTGATGATCATTGTATTTGAAGCGAAAACACGATACGTACATTGGACTTTAGAATCCACTCATTACGGTCACCATTTACATTTTGTGGTTATTATACAGTCACGGGCTCACGGTACAACTCTGTATTTGCTCAAGACACGACTAGTTGACCAGCTAAACGCTCCACGTGGCACCACTAGTGTTGCATCACATTATCTCACTACCATTGGGCCCACCTGTTGGCGTGTATAAGAATGAAGACAAACGAGTGGTTTGAAGTCATGACCGCGGGCACAACGGACAAGGTGGCCTTGTATTGGTATGTTGAGCCATTTGTTTTAACACACATGAGCTGGTGTGGTGATTATACACACATGCACACATGCACACGAACTACATGCATGCAATACTCACACGTACACACGTAGCCACGCACGCACGCAACACTGACACATACACATGCAGCCATGCACGCACGCAACACTCACACGCACACACTCACGCATGCATGCATGCACACACCACATGACCAACTCACACGCTCACGCTCAAGTGCTCAACCTACACGTGCATGCGCACACATCAGGCCCTGACAGACACATACACAACCAGGTGGTTCCCACGCACGGGTTGGAGTCTTGTCGCGCCTGCGTAAATTTGTGTTTATCTTACTTTTTTCCTATGAGAACTGACAAGTGGGACCCACAAGGAACATGGTCAATTTAACCAATCAACATAGTGCCACGCAGACTATTTGGCTGGTCAACAGAGTGCAATCCGGTGCTGAACTGTGAGCAAGTGACCATATAATCACTGCAAAACGTATATAGTGACCGTAATGAGCGTATTCTGAAGTCCGGTGACCGTATTACGCTTTTCGCTTGAAATACACTGTCTGCCAGTGTATTTATCTCTTCTCTCGCTCTCTGTGGAGCCAAGTAGGCCAACGTGCCAGTGCCTAAATTGGTGCACACCACCCCATTATTGCTGTACTGGTTTCGTAAGAGCGAACAAGCATTCACTTCTACCGTACAAACTGTAGATATGAGTTACAAATGCTATGAAGACGAATACAAATATTTGAATCCACTTTATGCCCAATTTCTCTCGGTAGGCCCTCCAAAAGTACATCTCTACACATTCTCGCATGTTACATCTAACAACTATGCAATACAACACTACTACTACACTCTAACACAATAAATCATATGTGTTTTTAGTTTTACTAGATCTCATATTGTTACTAAATTATTCAGTTTGCATACATTAAAATTGCCTTTGAAATGTATGGCTTGTAGTATCATCTACCGCGCGGGAAAAATCCCCCTTTTCTGTTTAATCGGGTTTGTATGGATGGATCGTGCGAAACAGCAAAACTATAGTAGTACTACAGTACAAGTAACAGTTCACTGGGCCGCCGTGTCGTGTACTCCTCCGTCGTAAGAGTGGAGTACTCGCTTTCATAAATTTACTAGTCCCTTTCGCCGACATGTGGGACATCAAGCAACCGGTTCCATGTGCCATACCGAAATAACCGTGCAGAGCAGCAGGGGTGAAGCAGCCCGAACATTGCACCGGTGTAGTAATGAGCAATGAGGTGTCAAATCACAAAGCTGCACCTTTCCCGCAGTTAAGTTTGAGGGACGAAGTGATGCTAAAAAGGAAGTTGGAGGGACGAAGCAACCATCATTTCACTCGTTGCTGAATCCGCTTCTCCCTCATATTCTTCAAGGTAACCACGTGTTGCTTCTGCCGTTGTTCTGCCTCATGTGGGACGCGGATCATCTTGGAAAAGCACTAAAACATGGGATCGCATGTTAGCAAACCGCCAGGCCAACGTCCTCTAAAAATAAGAAACCTCCCTCGCCTTCCGCGTGGCAAAATCACCTCCTTTTTACTAATCTTGATACTATAATTTTTTAGATCAATATAATCGAGATTTGTATAGATAGCACACAGGAGCAAAACCAAGTGTATGGATGGAAACCATTGTGGAGGGTGTTGCCAAAGCCAAGAAGATGGAACCAAAGCTCCCCTAATTGATTGATTGAAGGAATAGAAAAATTCAACCTCTCTCCTCTTTCTCCCGTGCTTGGACGCATGTACAGTATAGAGCACAAAGTCTACTCCTTTGTCCATTCTATCACAAATCACAAAGCAGTGAGGCGTTAAATCACAAAGCACAAATGAAGCAACCATCATTTCACTCTTCGCTGACTCCGCTTCTCCATCATCTTCTGGGAGAAACCACCTTACCGCACTAAGCTGGATGGACGACTCTATTGTGTAGTACTACTACATTTACACCTCCTTTGGTTCAACGGACTTCCTGGATGCAAAGAAGGCGGTTGTCTCGGCTTGCATGCGGCACTTGCGAACGACTTACCATGGTCTCCCTCAATGGTGTGCTCCGTCGAACGCACTTCATGAAAGCCACAACGTTCGAGATATCGTCGACATCACCGCGATGGGGAAGGAAGTAAAATAGTTACTACCTCATTTTTTGCATACAAGGCCAGTATCAAAATTACAATTTGTAGAAGGCCACTAACACTAATCGAGGCAAAATTGATGGGGTTTGCCTCGTACTAGCAACCAAGGACATTAATATACCCTTGCATGCATGCGGAAGTGAGAAGGTTGGTTTGCATGACGCTACATTAATCAAGTAATGAGTGAGATGGTTAGCTGTTCGGGCGTTGGAGAAAAAATACACATTAATTGACACGTCAAGTGATGATTTGTATCGATCAATCCCACGAAGGAAAACCCCACCTTCCTTTTTTAACACAAGTAGTATGTTCATACTTGTATCCTGTTTGGGTCTAGGCCTTGCATTGCCATACTTCACCACACATTTTTGCCAAGCTTTCCTAAAGATTTTCAAAATGAAAAGGAGGTACACTTGCGCATGACTGTCGTGGTCGCACCGCACCCTCTCGCAGTCGCTCTTGCATGCCACAAACCCAAGGGAACACACCCTCACTGACACGTGCTACCACATGTGATCAAACCAAACTCAGCCATCCTACCGCTGACACATAATTTTCGTTCATACGATATGTTTATCCAGCCGCATGTTGGTGAAGATCCATGCGGCCCGTGTAGTGGTCTGTTGGGGAAGAAGAAGAGGTGAGGAAGAAAATGGGTTAGGAGATGTAGGATATTCATCCAACCGTCTGAAATGGTCGACTGACCCAAACGATGAAAGTCAGGTGACTTGCATAAATATATTTTTACACATCAAAAGATGCCTAAAAACAACAACATAAAGAAAAACTATCACTGCTCGTGGAACGAGATGGCCTCGTCGTCTTTGGCTGCCGGTGCGAACCAGCCATAGCTACTGACATGTGTCTCCGCACCGTGGTTGTCCTCGGATTCCAGCTACTCATTCACGCGGAGCGTGCGGGCACTCTGCACGGACGTGAGCACCGCCCAGTTCACGTCCACGACGTTCGGTTCCGCCTCAGGAGGGCCTTGATGGCAGCGGCGTCCGCACACTCCGCGCCGAGTTGAGCCTCCGCTGCTCGGTTCAAGTCCAGGACGTCCAGTTCCGCTTGCAGGAGGGCCTCGATGGCAGCGACATCCGTGCGCTCCGTGTCGATTTGAGCCTCTGCCGCCCAGTTTAAGTCCAGGATGTCCGGTTTCACCTGCAGGAGGGCCTCGATGGCAGCGGCATCCGCACGCTCCATGTCGAGTTGAGCCTTCGCCGCCCGGTTCAAGTCCAGGACGTCTAGTTCCGCCTGCAGGAGGGCCTCGATGGCAGCCGCATCCGTGCGCTCCGCGTCAAGTTGAGCCTCCGCCGCCCGGTTCACATCCACGACATCCGGTTCGCCTGCAGGAGGGCCTCGATGGCACTGGCATCCACGCGCTCCCCGTCGAGTTGAGCCTCCGCCTCCCTGTCCTCCTTTAGGATCGCCAGGTTGAACCGCTGGTCCGCCTGCACCATGGGGGACCCGGACGTCGGCACGAAGTTAACGTCCATCATCTCATACGCATCGGGGGCCTTCTGCGCCGCGACCTCAGCTATGAACATTGGATCGATTTCCTCCTCCTTGGAGCTTGGCTCCAGAGAACTCAGGGATTGGCCCGCCACAAAGCGAGCTTGGGAACAGAGGTCTGTGGCGCCGACCGCCGCCATGATTTCTGCGTGGTGCTCGGCGTCAGCATCTTGTAGTCCGCAACTTGCGGCGCACCATGGCTTTCCGGTGTTTGACACGAGAAATAATAAAAATAACATGGGTTATTGCATTATTATCTCTCTACGCGCCATGGGAAATTAAACATTGCGGGCGTGCCAGTGTACTAAGTACACAAATAAATATAGGGAAACATGCACTTTATTAATATCTCATTGGAGAAACAAAAATACAAGATCCCTTTACATATGCGCTCCATGGCCTACTAGCGCGGCCAGCCTGACTGTAGCGATTGAGGTCTCTTGGTTCCCGGGGGCTCAGAAGGCTCCCGGTTAATTATTCCCGCGGGTTACTCCGCGGGACACCTCCGATTAGGCCGTGTGGTCGTCTTCGTAGTCTTCACCTTGCGTTCTCCATGCATGATGATGGTGGTGTATGGGCAGTGGCAGAGCCCATGTCCTCGCCGGTACACGCGCCGCTCAAAACATGGCTTTCTGCTAGCCACGTCCGCCCTCGCCGTCATGCCTCGTTGGTCTTGGCAGCGATGATGTAGTTGGGGTTGAAGTTGCATGGGTCCTGCTCGGCTCGGACTTCTAGATGACCTAGCGGACTCGTGGGGGTATGCAAGGGGTATGCCTCACGGGAGTAAGTTGCTTCGGAGACCGGCGTCGGTGTAAAACCGTCACACGCTGACATCGGCATGGCCGGTGTGGTTGGCGCCTCATCTCGGCTAGACGCCGAGTATTCGGTGGTCCGTTAAGACAAAGAGCACCGCCTCACAGGGCCGTGGAAAGGTGGTGTCGTGGAGACCGCGTCGCCTTGGTTGGTGCTACGCCAAAGGGCGACCTGAACGCCGTTGAGGGAGTCCCGGATTAGGGGGTGTCCGGATGGCCGGACTATAACCTTCGGCCGGACTCCTGGACTATGAAGATACAAGATTGAGACTTCGTCCCGTGTCCGGATGGGACTTTCCTTGGCGTGGAAGGTAATCTTGGCGATACGGATATGTAGATCTCCTCCCGTTGTAACCGACTCTGTGTAACCCTAGCCCTCTCCGGTGTCTATATAAACCGGAGGGTTTTAGTCCGTAGGACGAACAACAATCATACCATAGGCTAGCTTCTAGGGTTTAGCCTCTCTGATCTCGTGGTAGATCTACTCTTGTACTACCCATATCATCAATATTAATCAAGCAGGAGTAGGGTTTTACCTCCATCAAGAGGGCCCGAACCTGGGTAAAAACATCGTGTCCCTTGTCTCCTGTTACCATCCGCCTAGACACATAGTTCGGGACCCCCTACCCGAGATCCGCCGGTTTTGACACCGACATTGGTGCTTTCATGGAGAGTTCCTATGTGTCGTCATATTTAGGCCCGAGGGCTCCTCTAATCATCGACAACGATGCAGTCCAGGGTGAGACTTTTCTCCCTGGACAGATCTTCGTACTCGGTGGCTTTGCACTGCAGGCCAATTCGCTTGGCCATCTGGAGCAGATCGAAAGCTACGCCCCTGGCCATCAGGTCAGATTTGGAAGTTTAAACTGCACGACTGACGTCCGCGGAGGATTGATCTTCGACGGATCCGAGCCACAGCCGAGCGAGCCGCACTGTCTCGATGGGCATGATTTAGCTCTGCCACCGAATAGTGCCCTGGAGGCCGCACCCGTGTCCGCTCCGACCCTTAGCTCGGAGCCGACTGCGCCAATCGAGGACGGGTGGCTGGACACCGCCTCGGGGGCTGCAATCTCTATAGCGATCGAGCCGAACACCAGCTTTGTCCTCTGCGAAGCTCGTGACTCCAAGGTGCCGGATTCCTCTCCGGACTCCGAACCTTCCGCGCCCCTGCCGATCGAATCCGATTGGGCGCCAATCATGGAGTTCACCGCCGCAGACATCTTTCAACACTCGCCCTTCGGCGACATTCTGAATTCACTAAAGTCTCCCTCTTTATCAGGAGAGCCCTGGCCTGACTATGGTCAGCAAGGTTGGGATACGGATGACGAAGAAATTCAGAGCCCACCCACCACCCACTTCGTAGCCACTGTCGATGATTTAACCGACATGCTCGACTTCGACTCTGAAGACATCGATGGTATGGACGACGATGTAGGAGACGCACAGGAACCAGCGCCTATAGGGCACTAGACAACCACCTCATCTCACGATGTATACATGGTGGACACACCTAAAAGAAACGACGACGAGGAACAAAGGGACGCAACGAGGGATCATTCCCTCGAAAAGCAGTCAAAGCGGCGGCGTAAGCGCCACTCCAAACCCCACCTCGACAGAGACAGTAGCCATACAGATCCAGCCACAGAGCAGGGCGAACCGGCGGACGATGAACATGCCATCAAGCAATCGTCCGAACAGGGCAACTTGGATGAACAAACCGAACAACCCGTCCCCGGCGAAAATAACAGTCCGGACGACCTCACGCCGGACAAGTTACTGAAGCTGAAGAACCTCCACAAAAGGCTCGTCGCCATCGCGTAGCCTGAAAAAGCGAAGCGAAGCTCAAAACAGCGGAAGATGCACTCAGAATTAGAAGGAGCAAAGTACTCAACACATGAGACAAATACGGGCGACAGTCGCCACATAAAGAGCTATCCGAGCGAAAATTACTGCCGAATTTGATGAGGAGGCCTTAGAACCCCGCAATCAAAAATAAAGGAAGCCACCGGTCGGGTGAACAACCCCATAGCCAACATAGAGCGGCAAAGGGCGTCGCACACAAGCCGACACGCGATCCGCACAAGGATTCGCATCAAAAAGATGGCCCAACTAGATCTATCTACGGGCCAAGAAAGCAAGCTCTAGTAAGCAATGCAACACATCAAGTATCCGAACATCACGGTACACCCAAATATAGGGGTGCCGCACACCCCCTATATTTCACCAATGAGGTGCTGGATCATGAATTTCCAGTGGGATTCAAGCCCGTAAATATAGAGGCATACGACGGAACAACAGACCTTGGAGTCTGGATTGAGGATTACATCCTCCACATACACATGGCTAGAGGAGATGACCTCCACGCCATAAAATACTTACCCCTCAAGCTCAAAGGGCCAGCCCAGCATTGGCTTAAAAGCCTGCCCGAAAACACCATTGGAAGTTGGGAAGAGCTCGAGGATGCTTTTCGGGCAAATTTTCAAGGGACCTATGTCCGACCTCCGGATGCAGACGATTTAAGTCACATAACTCAACAACCCGGAGAGTCAGCCCAGAAATTCTAGAACAGATTCCTTACTAAAAAGAACCAGATAGTCGACTGTCAGGACGCCGAAGCCTTAGTAGCTTTCAAACACAGCGTCCGAGACGAATGGCTCGCCAGACACCTCGGTCAAGAAAAGCCAAGAACAATGGCCGCATTAACAAGCCTCATGACCCGCTTTTGCGCAGGAGAGGATAGCTGGTTGGCAAGATGCAGTACTAGAGACCCAAGTACATCCGAAGTTAGGGATGGAAACGGGAAACCACGACGCAACAAGGACCAGCGCCGGACCAAGGGAAACAGCCCGAAGAGCAGGACAGTCAACGCCGGATTCAAAAGCTCTCGGTAGAATCAGAAAAAGCTGCCCCTCAAGGATAACAGGGACGAGCTATCTATCCTAAACAAAATCTTGGACAAGACATGCCAAATCCACAGTACTCCCGGGAAGCCTGCAAACCATAACCACAGAGATTGTTGGGTCTTCAAGCAATCCGGCAAACTCAACGCCGAACACAAGGGGCTCGACACAGCAAGCGAGGACGATGACGAACCCCACAAGCAGAGCACCAGAAAACAAAAGAATTTCTCACAAGAAGTCTAAACAGTAAACTCACTTCACATGACAAAAGGGAAAAACAGAGTGGCACCTATAGAGATACGCGCCATACGGTCTATCCCAGAGGAGTCCCGCCACTGGTTGTTAAAACCAATCACCTTCGACCATCAGGATTACTCTGGAAGTATCCGGAATGCAGGCTGGACTGCCTTAATATTAGATCCGATAATTGACGGACTCCACTTTACACAAGTCCTAATGGACGGCGGCAGTGATCTAAACCTGCTATATCAGGACAGAATCCGCAAAATGGGGATAGACCCATTTTTTTTTGCCATAGCAACACTTCCTTTCAAGGGGTAATGCCAGGCCCAGATGCCCATTGTACGGGCTCTCTCCTGCTAGAAGTTATGTTCGGCTCCCCCGACAACTTCCGCCGCGAAAAGCTAACCTTGCACATCGCCCCATTTACAAGTAGCTATCAAGCACTACTGGGACGCGAAGCTTTCATCCGCTTTAACGCAATACCGCATTATGCATCTCTTACACTTAAAATGCCCGGTCCGCGAGGCATCATCTCATTAAAGGGAAATATCAAGTGTTCCTCGAGCGCGAAAGATTGTGCGGCTGCCTTGACAGCCACACAGTAAATCGGCTTCACTAATCAAAGCACCTAAACAGGTCGTTTAGACCCCGGACATGGCTAGACGAGTCCGGCGTAAACATACAAGGGCTTACTAGCCGCATACCCCCGTACAAGGGGCTCCGCGCATGTACAACAAGAGACAATAAAGCTCAATTTTATTCATTTTTTGAATTATACTTTGTTTATTTAATATAACATACATTTTCGCACGATCTTTTTCAACTAAGTTCCTCTCTTTTACAGATGAACACCATGCTACACCCGTCCAAGATACGGCACAACGGAGACACATGCGCAGACGTGCAGTAGGGACCCGTTCCAAGGATTCTTTTTAGATTAAGACCCCGCGTAAACCTTTTTTTACTGTCTCTTGTTGATACACATCCCCCGGTTTCGTGATATAACCGAGGAGGAGGCTGGCGTCTTGGCATGTGGCCACGTCGAATTTTTGCGTACACGGACACGAGGGCTTATTACCAAGGGCGTTGTTCAGCCCGTTTTCATAAAGACCGAATACCTTAGGGAGTGTTCGGCGTCGCGAGTTTGGCCTTATATGCATCAGCTCCGACTCATGTCTTTGGTCAAATGTTGGGTTTGCCCGGCTCCTGTGTTTTGCTGTTTTATGTTCCGCTCTATCGGCTAAGGCGGCACCAGGAGAACTACTGCGATTGTGCCCCGGTTCGGCCAGGCGAGCACCTCAGTAGAGAAAGCCGAAAACTGACTGTCATGATATAGCGTGAGACTGGTCAACCACTCGATGACCTGCCGGAATCTTTAGGATTCCTCCACATTAACGAAGGGCCGTTTCTCGGCCAGGCACACACGCGCCCCAAATTCGGGTGAGCGCGGTGCCCCTAGGGGCTATATAGTAGCCCCACTGTCAAACTCCTATGGCTAACTGAAAGTGATAAAGCATTATAGTACGGTTGCCTAGTTCGCTGCGCTATCACCTCCTTAATAGGACCAAGACGTTGGATCAAGAGTGAAAATCGCCTTTTAGAACACCCCGCATTATATGCGTGGGGTCAAGAACTGCCATCTTTCAGGTTATATATACATATACATTAACGGCCGCACATGAGGTATTTTAATTCTTGAAGGCACAAGTATAAAAAGCTTTTATATTCCCCCGAAACATTGTTTTACAATAATACATGTTATTCAAACATAATATCCTTCGAGCACCGCGTCTCTATTAAGCAGCGCCCGCAGAACTTCACGAAAATAGTGCTCGGCTGTACTCGGCTCCCCGTCGAATCTTGGGATGCAACAGCGACGGCCTTCATCTCCGCCCAGTATTTGTTGACACGGGCAAGAGCCATCTGCGCACCCTCTATGCACGCTGACCTTTTCATTGCATTGATATGCGGCACCGCACCAAGGAACTGCTGCACCAAGCTAAAATAACTCTTTGGCTCGGGCCTTTCCGGCCACAGATGACTCACTACATACTTAATGGCGAGTCCGGATAACCTATTCAGCTCCGCCCATGCGGCCAAACGATTGGTTAATGGAAGTGGGCGCTCTGGATTGTGGAACTGTGACCAAAAAAGCTTTTCCACTTCGTGATCCTTTTGATCTCGGAAGTGTTCGGCCGCGTCCGCGACACTCGCCGCCAAGTCCAGATAAGTGTCCGCCGCACTCCACAGCCGGTACAACGGAGCATATTTAGGATCCCCGAACTTCATCCGCAGCATAAAGGGCTTTCCAGCCGCGATATCTCCGGCCTGACATAGCTCCTCCTTCATAGCTCTCATCGCAGAGCGAGCATCCTTGGCCTCGGTAGTGGCCTTATTCAGGTCCTTCTGTTTCGCCCGATCTTCTTTTTCAAGAAGCTTGCAGCGGTCGGCAGCATTCTTCAACTTCATAGCCATCTTGGCCATTTCCTTCTTGCTTCGGCAGTGAGCAGCCTGTTCGGCTTTCAGCTCTTCAGCCGCCTTTAAGGCAGCCGCATCGCTTTTCCTGGCCTGCTCCTTGGCTCGGGCAAGTTCCGCCCGAAGTTCCTCCATGGTAGCGGCACCATCTGCATCAAGCACACATGTTGTAAGATACGGGCATCAAGCTCCTCTTACCAGGTATCTTCGGAGAAATTACATACCTTGTGCCTCGTCAAGCCGCTTGTTGACAAGCGCGATGTCGGCATCTGCCACGTCAAGTTGCCGCTTTAGCCCGGCAAATTCATCAGTCCGGCTAGCCACGAACGCCGCCACCTACATACGAAGGGCGACATATTATACCTGGGATTATGATCCTCGGCGCACCGTCATTTCTGACAACGCACCGAGTCTCAGGGGCTACTATCTACACAGGGTGCATCTCATATATGCGGAACTGTCAAAAGGTACATCATTTCGTGTACCTCAAAACCTGTCAGTAAAATTCTGACGGCCTCGTACAACCCGCTCTCTGCGGATGAAATCCTTTCAATCACCGTACCCATCAACGCATGGTGTTCTTCTGAGATGGACGCTCGCCCGAGCAGATCCTTCAGCTCCTCCGACCATGCACCGGACGGTGCCGGACTCGTCCGATGGCCTTTTTCGAAGGCCAGACATGGAGGACCTTGGGGGCCATACGATTGCCTTCCGGCCCTGCCGGATTTGGAGAAACCCTCCGTGACGACACCTCAGGGTCGCCCGCCTCACAAGGCGGTACGGCAGGGGGTGGCGTTCCGCTCTCCATCATCTCCGGAAGAAGATCCCCTGAAGATGAGCTCTGCTGAGAAGGGCTGAGACCCGAACTTTAAGGTAAAATTTCGGTTATCTTCCTCAGAAATAGAACAGGGACGTCTCTTATTTTAAAACTCCCCTCTCTACTTACGGATCGGTGGAGGGTTGATCCCCTTGGGGGCACAGTGCGGCCGAGGCATCCCCCGGCGTAGGACCCTGTGACGAAGATTTCTTCCCCCGCTTTGAGACCATGGTCTCCGGGTCTTCAGAGGCGGTCCTCTTCTTCCCCTGGATAGAGGAATTCTCGATTCCTCCTTTCCTGACAGCCTCCTTCGGGGAGGCGGTAGCTTCCTTGTTCCCCCCCTTTGCCTTCTTCCAAAGGCGCAACCTCCAGCATCTTGGTTAACACGGGATCCAGCGTGGTCTCAGGGAGGGGGGCCGGACACCTGATTAGCTTTGCTTTCGCTATCCACTCCTGTTTAAGGGACAGCTCTTTTAAGGGCAATTTTATGATAAATATACGGATAGCGTGTCTGGGTACAGGGCTACTTACTTGAGTATCCGGGCGATTGCTGCTCAGACCTGCGTCCTCGGTCGAGTCCGGACACATTGCTTGTGATCCGAAGAACAATTTGTACATCTCCATGGGCGTCGCGCCCATAAAATGTTGGAGGGCTCGTGGTCCCTCCGGATTAAACTCCCACAGGCGGAGGCGGCGTTTGCTTGGGCAGGTGCGGCGAATCAACATGACCTGCATCACTACGATCAGATTGATGTCTCTTTCTAGGAGATCTCGAATGCGGCCCTGCAACAAGGGCACGTCCTTGGACGACCCCCAGTTAAACCCTCTATTGACCCATGACGCTAGCTGTGGTGGGGGACCCGAGTGAAAGGCAGGTGGCGCCACTCACTTGGTGCCCCTGGGAGCTGTGATATAAAACCACTCTCGTTTCCATAAGCTGAACTCCTCTTGAAAAGAGCCCTGGGGCCATGGAGCGTCAGCATTCTTGCTTATGACATCACCTCTGCACTCTGCATGCTACCCCTCGATCATCTTCGGCTCTACTTTGAAGGTCTTAAGCCACAATCCGAAGTGAGGAGTAATACGGAGGAAGGCTTCGCACAGGACAATGAACGATGAGATGTGGATGATGGACTCCAGAGCCAAGTCGTGAAATTCCAACCAATAATAAAACATGATCCCCCTCACGAAGGGGTTCGTCGGGAAGCCTAGCCCCCGAAGGAAGTGAGAAGCGAACACCACGCTCTCACCAGGCTTGGGAGTGGGAATAACCTGCCCTTGAGCAGGCGGCCCATGCGAGATTTTGCCGGTTAGATACCTGACATCTCTTAGCTTTAGCACGTCTTCTTCCGTAACGGAGGAAGGCATCCACCGGCCTTGAGGGTCGGAGCCGGACATCGTCAAAGGTCCGAAGCGTCTGAATCTGGAGCTTTTGGGTGTTGGAACTCAAGGTGAGAGGCGGATTCGATTGAGATTGAAAGAAAGGAGTAGGGCCTTGGTCTCTTTATAAAAAGGTTGAATACCAAGAGCCCTCCCCGTGACCGTTTGGGGCTCGCCTTAGATTGAGGAGACATACCAACGGGCACGATTGGGTTACCCACACCCGTATTGATGAGAATCCCGGAATAAGGGGACACGATCTCTGCTTCGACAAGATGTGCCAAGGAAACCGCCTCACTAAACGCGCTGAGGTGGGACAATAAAACGATTCGAATAAAGGCTTGGCCTTGGTGTGATGTCATGCTGCGGAATACGTCAGCAGATTGGATTTGTGTAAATATTATTCTCTCTATGGTGGTATGTGGAACTTATTTTGCAGAGCCGGACACTATCCTTGTGTTCAAAATCTTCTATGAAGTATTCGGAGGAGGAACCCGCCTTGCAATGCCGAAGACAATTTGCGCGCTGGACTCGTCGTCATTGAAGCCTGGTTCAGGGGCTACTAAGGGAGTCCCGGATTAGGGGGTGTCCGGATGGCCAGACTATTACCTTCGGCCGGACTCCTGGACTATGAAGATACAAGATTGAAGACTTCGTCCCGTGTCCGGATGGGACTTTCCTTGGCGTGGAAGGCAAGCTTGGCGATACGGATATGTAGATCTCCTCCCGTTGTAACCGACTCTGTGTAACCCTAGCCCTCTCCGGTGTCTATATAAACCGGAGGGTTTTAGTCCGTAGGACGAACAACAATCATACCATAGGCTAGCTTCTAGGGTTTAGCCTCTCTGATCTCGTGGTAGATCTACTCTTGTACTACCCATATCATCAATATTAATCAAGCAGGAGTAGGGTTTTACCTCCATCGAGAGGGCCCGAACCTGGGTAAAAACATCGTGTCCCTTGTCTCCTGTTACCATCCGCCTAGACGCATAGTTCGGGACCCCCTACCCGAGATCCGCCGGTTTTGACACCGACATCCGTCGACACGATGGACATGTACGCCAAGGACCTGTCCGTCGTGATGGGTGAGCCTCACTTGATTGGACGCCAAGTCTATGACAGTTCGCTATATCTGGGGGGCGCCGCCTGGAGAACATATGGATAGATGATCATAGTGGTTGCGTTGCCTTGTATTAGCTTGACGCCATATTGGTTGGTCTACCAAGACCAGGGGGCGCCTCCCCACGAGGTCCACAAAAGGTGACCACATCACCTTGGGTGGGTGCAACACCAAAAGGGGTGACCTGTACGCCAGCGACCGATGGACCTATACACAGGGACCAATACGCCAATGACTTGTACGCAATGAACTTGTCTCAGGCTACATCGTCATGAGCTCTGGTTCTGCACGCCGTCTCCTCCAGTACGCAAGACCACCGACCTGTTCGCCGCGATCGGGATGCCAAAGACTTGTGCACCGGAGAGACATGTTCGCCATGGACTTGACTCAGGCTACGTCGTCGCGAGCTCTGGTTCCGCCACGCCGTCTCCTCCTAGAAGCATGGTACAAAACCTGTACGCTACTATCCCGTTCGCCATGAACCTGTTCACCATGGACCTATTCGTCATGGTCCTGTGTGCTGACATGGTAGACTTCCAAAGGAGCTAGAGGCTGGGCTATGTTGTTGGCATGTTCGCCGTGGATTTGTCTTGGGGTACGTTGTCGCACCACGGCGTCTCCTCCTGGAAGGAAGACCGCCGACCTATACGCTGTGACCGGGACACCGAAGACTTGTGCACCAGAGAGACCTGTTCGGCATGGACTTGACTCGCACTGGTGCGCGTCGGTCCTAAACAAACGGTTTTTCAACCCCTTTCCGTGATGGCCTTCAGAACTGTCGCCAAGTGAGTGTGTGCGATAGGGGGTCCTTCCCACACGACCCAGAAACCGTCGGGGATATGGAAGAGTGATCCAGAGGCCTTCCAAAATGTAATCGTGTGCGATGCAGCACACACTAAATTCTTGCGCACGTGTGGTATCGGTGATTAAGCATTTCTAATGACGCAGTGAAACCATACGGTATGTGTAACGAACCGTTTGGGAAACAGTATTAAGGCACACAGGCCAACATATGAACTGTGTGTGATTTGTGCCCTATCGCACACGAGTTTTCTGCGTAACCCATCTGCCATGCTAGACTCCATCGCACACATTTTCCAACAATTCCCGTCTGCGATAATGTTCTATCACAAACGGTTCAGGAGCCCCTTCGCACGCATACAAGTGCTGCAGACCGTTTGTGATTTGTTAGGTATCACCGACGGTTGCCGCAAGAGTGACATGTGCTTTTCGTTTGGGATCCCACACGTTTCCTGAAAAAAATACGACCGGGATTGTATTTTGCATTGGGCACGGTTTACTCCCAGTTCTCGTGTGCGATAACGCGATATCACAAATGGTTCCAGAGAACCTACGCTCACATAGTAGCGCTGCGAATCATTTGCGATCTGCTGTGTATGACCGACGGTTCCAATACGATTGACGTATGCTTTCCGATGTGGATCGCACACACTCATTTAGTTGAACCGTGAGCGAAGCAATTGCCAGGTTAAAACAAAAATACCCCATTTTGAATCGGCACGCAAAAATCAAATTCACCACAATATTCAATTGAACAAATAAACAAAAATATCCCATTTTGAATCGGCACGCAAAAAGCAAATTCGCCACAATATTCAATTGAACAAATAGTGTCCACATGAAGAACATTCATCAGATTTCGCAATAATTGCAATTGAACATATGGTAGCTAAATTCCAGTGATTTGTCCACACATATATGCATTACATAATTAATCATAGTGTACGAAATACGAAGACCTCATCAGATGGAAAACAATGGATCCATGCGTTATATGTTTAGCGGCTAACTCTTACTCAATGTTTCAGGAGAATGCATGCTGAAATCTTCATTATCACCAGTGGGATTGATGTAGTGATCCAGGAAGAAGTCGCTGATAAATCTCCGAACCATCAGCAATTCACCAGCCGGGAGCGGTTCAGGGGTCCTCGGTTTTAAGATGAGCTGCAGTATTATTAAGATCAGAATGTGCCATATGAGTGGAGTAAGATAGACTTACTGGTACTAATTCACGAGGATCATCACAACTATCAGCAGATTTGCAGATGGAGATCATGTGTCTGCAAACATAGTATCCACAAAGGTTGGTCCTCGCTTCTTCCGAGGACACTGAAATTTTTGTACAAAATTAGTCATGTATTTGTCCTGTTAGGAACAACCTAACCGGTGTTAGATGTATTATATTTTCTTTGGACAAAATAGAAAGAGGTTTATTTAGAAGCTTGAACATTTGACTAGCGTAAAGAAAGGTATTTGCATACTGTTGGATAAATTTTCCGAAAATAATGGATTTTCGTGTGTTACCAGAGAAACGATCTCGTGCTGCAGAGGTAGTTTCCTCTTGAACATGTTCCCTGTTTTAGTTTCCCATAATGCGAGCACACTGCAAATGATGATGAATTTTGACAACATCAATTATTGAACCAGATATGAATGCAAATGATGCTGCAGAGGTAGTTTCCTCTTGAACATGTTCCCTGTTTTAGTTTCCCACAATGCGAGCACACTGCAAATGATGATGAATTTTGACAACATCAATTATTGAACCAGATATGAATGCAAATTAATTTCAACATCATAGAATTCAATACCTATCCAAGAATTGCTGAAGATGCGTCAGATCCTGAGTGTTTGTTGACTCTCTGAGAGAATCGATGTAGTAAATTGTGTTCTTGTTTGGAATAATGAATACCAATATCCAGTGATTGCTACATATTAAGAAAGCCATGAACTTACGAATGATGTCGAAATCTGAAAGACAATCAGTGTATGCATGGTTGTTTACTTGACTTACCCTTCATGATATGGCCAGAGAAATGATTCTGCATGGGACATGTTTTCAAAGATACGGACAACCGTGTTAACAAACCAGTCCTGTCGGTCCTTTTCATGTAATGTTGTGCCATTTGCTAATGCAGGATCTATGAAATACACACTCTAACTTTGTCTTCTCTGCGCGTTCAATCCCTTGAGAGGAATAAAATGCAGTTAGCTATTTATCATTTACAGCCTTGTATGGAGAAGTTGATCAAAGTTTGTTAAGTACTTACAAAATCACGCATCTAACAAGAGTGGCATCGAGCACGTTGAAGTTGAAGAAGAGATGTAAGTCCTTGAAACTCACAATGATGGAACCAGCATCGTGTCAGAAATGATCTCTGTTGTAGTGGACTAGCAAATGGTGATGACCTTCTAACATTTGATCCATGCAGTATTCATGTAACTCGCGGCAACTGGAGCTGCACTCATCAAAGTATTCACCAACAAGAAATGGCTGGACATGGACGCAATTGTGTGCTTCAAGTACGTTTGCTTTTCTTTTAGCAAGCAACAATTCTACTTGTTCATCATCCATGGCATCAGAAATAATATTACTCCCTGATTCGAACAAGCTGCTGTTAATTTGGTTCTGGACGATGAATGCTTTAAGTAAGAGGCAATCATTCTCTTTCCTCTTCACTTTCCCGCTACGCTTCCTCGTGGTCGTGGGTGTAGCCTTTTTGGCCACTTCCTTCTTGGTACTTGAAGCATTTCTGGCAGAACGTCTGGTTGCCTGCATGGTAGACTGCCGAGCAGACGGTGAAGCTTGGGCGTACTTCTTAGCAGACTGTTTATCTGTGCCAGACCACTGAGCTGGCGGTGCTGCAGTGACGGACTGCTGGGCTGTAGGAGCAGAGGCATCAGATTGCTGACCATGCGTTGAAGCTATGTAGGGTTTCTGCGCAGGTGGTGCCAACTTGTCGGTGTGCTGAGGAGGCCATGCCAACGCGTTGGTTTGTTGAGCAGGAAGTGCTAACGCATTGGTATGTTGATCACGCACCTTCGGACCGACGGACTGATGAGCAGTCGGTTCTAGACCTACAAACTGCTTAGCAGGCGGTTCCGAAGCATCAAACTGCTTAGCAGTCTGTTCCACCAGGTTGGTCTGCTGAGCATGTGCTGCAGCTGGGTCTCCCTCCGCTGCTTCAGCGACCGGCATCTGAACCGGTGGTGCGTCATCAGCAGTTGTAGGCCTTGCCACTGGCTGCTTTGGGGCGGAGGATGACATGGCCTGTACGCCACAAATTCGGTCCGACCGATCACAGGTTGATGCATCAGCCTGCGAGAGCTGCTCTAGCAAGGAGAGCGTCACCAGTTGAGGGGCAACAATGGTTGCTATTGGCGGGGCTTTAGGAATCTCATCGATGAACTCTATTTCCTTTCGTGGCCACTGGATGTGATGTAACAGTGTTTCTCCCAAGGTCCTTTGTTCATCGAAGTCTCCTAGGACATTCTTCAGGGGAAATTCATTGAATCCAGGCTTTACTTCAGTCACATAGCACTTCGCACAGCCCGGCTTCAATGGCACATTGTCCAAGAAGAGGCCATCTTCCAAGAAGGGTGGGCAAACCCAGGCTGTAGCACATTTTAATGTACCTTCATAATGTATAAGCACGCCCTTCAGTCAGTCTTTCATTCCCGATAGATCAGATATAGCATCATCACGAGCAGCTGCAGTCTCAGTGTCGCTGGGGTCAGCTGATGCACAACTACTCTTGTGCAGTGTTGTCGCGCAATAAGCAGCATCATCCATGCCCGCCTCCCATCCCATCTGCTGGCTATCTGCCAGTGTTAGAGTCTTCTGCATCATCATCATTGACTCCTCAACATCCTTTCGAACATCCGGATAAATCTCCTTCTTCAACTTTTCAAACAATGCATTATGCTTCATTTCACTCCTCGCTTTTTTCATGCTGAGCCTCTCTTCTTTGCTGAGTGTGAAAGCCCTCTTGTGCGGGACATTAACACCTATACCCCTTGCACGGCCAGGGGGCTCTTTTGTGTCCAGAGCAATGGACAAAATGTCACATGGCCCTGAGTTCATGTAGAACCTTCCAGGGATCTTGGAAGCCTCTACCATCACTTCATACAGTTTGGTGTCACGTGCGTTTTCAAAGTTATAAGTTCCGTCATCACGCCTCTTTGCACGTGCCCGCAAGTAGTCTCTGGCGCGTTCGCCGTTGATTTCACTAAAGGCCGGACTCCCACCCTCTGCTACTGCTTCTTTGTCCTCCTGTTCCCATATCAGTTTCATGCCGTAGTATCCTCCACACCCATACGGTGGGGGTGTATGTTCTTCTTCTGAAGTTCCGATTACTTGAAACTCTTCGCAACAAACTCTGGAGTTGCCCTGACCCTTTTGAATCCTGCCCAGTCTGCCTTTGTAATTTGGGGGTATGCGGGGATTGGGTCCTTGTCTTCACTCAAGTACTTCTTGTACAACACGTGCTTCCAGTTTCTCCAAGCATCCCTAGCCTTCTTCAGTGTGGCGTGTTCCACCCGCATCCTCCACTGCTCTGGAACATTGAAGTGATCCATGATCTCCTGGACTATCCTTCGTCGTGTTTCTGTGTCAGCCTTCTGAAATCCCGGCAGATTAATGTTGAGCCTTGCCCTGCCAACAAATCCACACACACTCCTGAACCTCATGCGTGCTTTGTCTGGTTTAGTTGGAGCCCAGGACTTTAAATCAATCTCGGTTACTTCATATACACCTTTAGGCTGGTGTGTGGGCTTCCTTGGAGCGCTCCTCGTGTCCTAACCGGAAGGGTAATTGCTGCAGCTCTATCCCGTTCAAGACTGCTTGATCCCTCACAATCTGCTGAAGACCTAGGGTTGTCCGAATAAGATGAAGATACATGGCATGAATGAGTGTTGTCGCTGCTACTCGGCATCTACAGAGAACACATGCGAAACTCAGGAAAGGAGGATAATCATAAAACTAACAACTTGGTATCAAGCTTTCTAAACATGCCATGCAATAATTTAGAAAATGTATGGCTAATTTGTTAAGTTTGTGTGACTCAGGCGCCCGCGATCTATAAATAGGTAGTAACTTATTGGAACAAATACGACTTATATGTAGTAAGGAAGGTAGATAATGAACATATATACACTCTTCATTATTTATAGCCAATTTGGGAACATACATAACGAAATTGGAAGAGGGATTGCGAGGAAATATGCCTCACCGCGATGGAGAGCAGTAACTAACAGGCTTCTTAATGCAAACCCGGCCCGACCACAGGAGAGGCGAGGGTTACTGCATCGATATGCTCGAGGGTGGCTGGCGAGCAAACGAAGACGGCGAGGCGCGGGCCGCCGCGTGTTGGGAACAACAGTGGAGGTAGGCTTGACACCAAAGAGCGGGCACACGGCCGGGGTGAGCACGACGGCGCCGGAGAGGGTTCCGCTGTCAATCTGGGGGAGGGGGGAGCTGGCTAAGGAGATTGGGTGGACTAGTTGAGTGAAATGCGAGCAGGCGGTGGGGGGGGGGGGTGTTGGCGGCCTAGGTGAAAAGGGTGAAAAATATCCCCCGTCGCCGCGTGTGCGGAAAGGCCTATGCAAACGGTTGCCTCTAAGTTCTCGTGTGCACAAACAGAATAATTTCGTTTGAAATGAAGACGTACTAATTTTGAAATGAAGACGTGAGTTCATCGTTTCTCATCTAATTTTTTCGCACATAAACAAATCACAATTTTACCACGGGTTTGATTTGCTGGCGCATTTCAGGTCTCGTGTGCTATATGTAAGACATTTTTTGGCATTTACCGTGCATGTTGGCATATAAATCAATTCCTAGCCGGACTGCATTTCCTGTCGAAAGGGATGAGGATCGTCGTTTTATCTGGGAGCATCTAACGGTGCAAACGTACGATCCGTGGGGTTTGGGTTCTGGCCAATCAGAATGCACGACTCAGATCGCACGCAGCAGCTTGGCAGAGAACATCGCCACGGTTTGGTAGGCACACGGCTTTCGTGTGTGAACCATGTGCTATTTGAAAACATTTTTTTGGGATGGGCTATTTGAAAACATGCACATGTGTTGTCGAACGAGATGAGGATCGCCGTTCGATCAAGGAGAATCCAACAGTGCAGACGTACGATCCGTGGGGTCTGGGTTCTGTCCAATCAGAACGCACGACTCAGATCGCGCACGTGGCAGAGGGTTGGGGGGTGGTGCATCGGCCACGGTTTAGTGGACACACGGCTTTCGTGAGTGAACCGTGTGCTCTTTGAAAACATTTACATTACCTAACATCATACTTTTGTTCGAATGAAAACATGAGTTCATCGTTTCGCCTCCAAATTTTTTCCACGGTAAGAAATCATGAGTATAGTGGAGAGTGTCATATACTAGTATCATGAACATACAGTACATATGATACTGCCTTTAATTAATATAGCGCATAGTATAATACATAGAGTATAGTATCATATATAGATCATATTTATTGCCATGCATGAGACAAATTAGCATCACATGTAACATGATACGGTATCTACCTACTATATGTTACTCTAACCCTCTTTATATATATTTTATTCTTTGCCACATCAGCATACTTGCTATTTCCGAGTGCATGACATCGTCGGCTATGATACCACCACTATGGCTAGCCTTATATAGGGGGGAGTACCATATAGTATCATGTATATGATACTAGTGTATGATACTATGTACGTACCTTCATAGTGCATATATAGTATCATAGAGTAATACTAGCTCCCTCTGTAAACTAATGTAAGAGCATTTAGATTACTAGATAGTGACCTAAACGCTCTTATATTAGTTTACGAAGGGAGTATATATCATAGATGCCGTATTTATGGCCATGCATGACACAAAGTAGTATAGCATTTATACACACACACACACACACACACACACACACACACACACACACACACACACACACACACACACATATATATATATATATATATATATATATATATATATGTTATGGTATCTACCTATGTTACTGCTTCTTTGCCACATCATCATATTTTCTATTCCCGGGTGCATGATACCGGCTATGATACCCCCACTATGGCCACCCTAATAAGGTTGGTCGTATATGGGAGTATCAAGCGGTATGATGCATGCCAACTAGACTTTTTGGATGATGTGGCACACAGTTAAATGATGAAAGAGAGGGTGTGTGGTATCATATCATGATACCGTATCATATTAAATGTTGTACTACTTTGTGTCATGCATGGTAATTAATAAGGAACCTAAGATACTAACTCATGATACTATGCATGCGCGCATTACGGAGGTATTGCCGATCATATACTAGTATCATGCATATATACTCCCTCCTTTCCGGTTTATAGGCTTATCTCAAAATTTTAGTTTTTCCATTTTATAAGGCTCAATTTGGTTGTTCCCCATCACATGTCCAGATTCCAAGGTGCATTAAATCATTGCATGCAAGTATTAAGATAAAGTTGACCAATGCATGCACTTTATATATGCATGCATGTGTTGCAATTAATACATTGGAAAAAATAATTTTTTGAGGAAAACAAAAGCATTAATTGGGTGTTCTTGCAAACTACAAAAGGTATTCCACCACTCACCATTTACCTTGGTTGGTGAGATTTTTGAATTGAGCCCTATAAGGCTGGTTGTAATGGGGAGTATCATATATACTAGTAGTATCATGCATATATATGATAGTGTAGCTAGGATACGAGCTACTTCCGTATGCATAGTATCGTATATAAGTTAACATCTTAGGTTGCCTTACTAATCACACAAAGTAGTAGTACAACATTTAATATGACACGGTATCATGATATGATACCACATCCTCTCTTGTGTGCCACATCATCCAGAAAGTCTAGTTGGCATGCATGATACCGCTTATGATAATACCATTACAACCAGCCTAGCTAAACCGGAAAGGAGGGAGTATGAGACTAGCTAGCCACAATGGAGAGTAGTACACTGGCTAACATACACATATCCTAGACTATATATGTTACTACCTTCATAGTGGGTAGTAACATAAGTGTAGTGTCATGCAAAGCTTCATTTCTTAGGTTACAGACTCATATTGCATTGAGATATGTGATGCTACAATAACTATCTAAGTTACTGAAACTATCTCTCTCCTCATTAATGTATTGCCACATAAGCAAGTTTGCTGAGTTGGAGTCGGTGTTACTGTTGAAGTTACTCCCACTGTTGCTAGTCTGATACTAGCTAGTCGTCTATGATATACTAGCTACCTCACTAAGAGCATGGTTAATAATACAACCAAGGGTCGGCTATAAGAAGTTGACATGTCATATACATCCAACCTCTTAGCGGGTATGTACAATAATAAGTTTTATATACGTACTAGTTTATCAATAGCTGGCCCACCTTACATCCTCACAAAGTGTCTTGTGTCTCCTGTTGCAGCTGGCTCTACTAACCAAGAGCCCGCTTCTCTTCTCTTTCCTCGAACTAATAAGCACATATATATATTATTCTATTCCTTACACTACAAAAAAAATACACTTCCGTGATGATACGTGTTTGTCACAGTAGGTCACGTTTTCTGTCATGCATGCACATCCATGACAAATTTATGACAGAATCAAGATAGTCATACCTGTGCTGTCGTAGAAGTGTTCCTTGACATTACCAAAATTATCATCACGGAAGCGTCCACTTCCATGATGATAAATCACGCGTCACAGAAGAGCTTTCGTCAAGGGTGACCGACACATCGCATCCACCGTAACGGAACGCCGTTAAGCTATCGGGTCCGGTTTTGGACCCGATAACCCATTAACAACCCGGACCAATGGGGATTTTCCACGTGTAAAATCATCATTGGCCGGAGGAAACACGTGTTGCCTCACCGTTGGGACAGATGTCATCCACTCATTGGACAGGAGGCGCCTATGATAGGTCGACACATGGCACGGCCCAACAGTGGCCCATTCTGGTGAAAAAGGCCGGCCTAGTAAAAAATAGCAGGCCGACCCATATAAGGCCTACTTGTGTCAGGTCCATTTAAGCCCACGGCCCATATGAGATGTGCCAATTCGGCCCGTCAATGGCCCGTTAAAGATTTGACACCATTGCAGCCCATCGTCAGTTCGAGCCCGTTAACAGCCCGCTATATATTTGGGCTCAATATCGGCCCGATGAGATTTCGGCCTGTTAACGGCCCATTCAGTGGATGGGCCAATTTTCACAATGTACATCTTTCGGCCTTTTAGTGACCCATTTAAATATCGGGATAATTTCCGGCCCGGTGTGTCTTTCAGCCTGTTGACGGCCCATAAATCAGTTGGGCCATTTGTAGTCGGACCTGAGTTTCGGCCTTTTAGCGACCCATTTAAGTTGGCCAATTTCCGGCCCGGTGTGTCTTTCAGCCTGGTGACGGCCCACATATCTGTTGGGCCATTTGTAGTCGGACCTGAGTTTTGGCCTTTTAACGGCCCATGCCCTTCATGGTCCAATACCAGCCCGGTTTCTCTTCGGCATGCTAAAGGCCCACAACACAGTTGGGCCATTTACAATACGACCTGACTTTCGGCCTCTTAGCGGCCCACGCTCTTCATGGTCCAGTACAAGCTCGTTGTCTCTTTCGTCCTGCTAAAGGCCCACAGTATAGTTGGGCCATATGTAGCCCGAACTTAGTAACGACCTGTTAACGGCCCGTGAAATCAATTGGGCCCACCTGTTGCCCGCTTCGATGTCAGCCTGTTAACGACCCGGGAGTTAAGAGGGACGACCATTAACTTTCGGCCTGGTAACGGCCCATTAACTTAATGGGCCCACTAAAGTTCGTACATGTCTTTAGGCCAAATTAGATAATTTGAGCCCATTACGACGAGCAATTATGCACGGGATCAAAACCGATCAAGCAAAGTTACGGCATACAGGGAAAAACGTTGCACATCCATCATATATTACAGGAAATTACATCCACTGGGCAATCAAAGATTGATGCCAGTGCAAATAAATGAACAGAACCTAACGATCTACAACGTCACAATCTGCAACCACAGCACGGATGACGCCCATAAGCATGTGGGCAAGTTCTTGCTGCTTTGCTACACTCTCTCTGAAAATATTGATCAGTTGTTGTGTCGCACGAGTCTGCACCTCTGATTCCTCCACCATTTCCATCATTCTTCAGCCATTAATTGGTTCACAAACATACATTTTTTCCGTTGCATTCGATACAGAGGATACTGAACATATTCAGATGGTGATTTTGGCAGGCTTGTATTATTGATAGTAGAAAGTGTCTCGACCACTATATCATAACATAAATTAGGAGGGGAACCAAACAGATTAATCATGAGTTATTGGCATATTACCTGGCCTAGATTTATTGGAAAGAAACAATGGGGTTGCCTTGCTGTTTTCAGAGTTTGTCTTCTTATCTTCAGCAGCCTGCACCAAATTAAGACACTAGCATTGCTATCATTGGCCAAGTCAGATATAGGAAAGCAACATTGACACAACGAACATTTGGGCAACTAGCCAACACCAAATTAAAACAATATGGCACAACTATCATCAGCCAGGTAAGGTAATATGAAAGCAACATTGACACAATAAATGAATGGGCAACTAGAGCAACACTACAATTCAGTAATGTGCATGATATGAGATAGTACACTCATGCAACTCAGTATGCAAAACTACTAGGCAGTTTTCTTTACAAAAATCAACATTGGCGCCTTTAACATTTTGCTATAACTAATTTTAGATCAGACAAAGGTTGGATTCACGCCGATTAACAAAATACATGCTCATGTAAAAATATATTGATATACAACAGGTACTTACATCAGCATTGGAGCATAGAGAATTCCCGCAAGATGTTTTCCTCGAATACAATCCCAATGAAGGAAATCTTCTATCATTTAACCTTACTAGTTGACCAGTTGCGCCAAATGGCGCAGAGATCCGCTAAAGCCATGACGTCGATGAAAATAGTTTCATTTTGCAAGGACATATTCGATATTGGTATTAGAAAGCCCATGTGTTAAGTCATGCTATATTGAAAATATGTTTATCACGATGAGAAATTTGAGTTTTAGAAAAAAAATCATATTTCTATAACACGCATAAATGAGCTAAGGAAGCATTCTTTTTAGTTAAAAATATGGTTATCACGATCAGAAATCTGAGTTTGAAAAAAAACACATTTGTATAATATCTATAGACCAATTAAGGATGTATTTTTTAGCAGTGTTTGCAATAACTTTTATTTTTCATGTGCCCCAAAAAAACCTTTCTGTGTTGTGCATATGGAGGCATGGGTTTGTGAAAGGTACATACGCTACCTAGCCCGGTCCAGGAACAATTCTTTGTGTGGCCCGTTCGGAGTCACGCCTACATACACAATGCCTACTTATCCCCTTTTCTTCCTGGGTTCCTCATTTGGGCGAGAGAAGCACACTCAACTGATGAGATTTCTCCTTTCCTATTATTTCTGATTTCTCTGCATACATGGTTACACAAATGACCCATTACACCAAACAACACAATGTCCATTTCAAACACGAAGTGTTATCAAAATTAAATTAGGTTTAGCACGGAGGAACATTCCAGACTTGTAACAGCGGATGCAACCACTTTACCAATTCAAACTCTTTAGCAACCATTTATGATTATGACGTCTAATGGCACAAGGTGTCAATTTAGACTAAAGAGTTATTTGAAATGTGTTTCATTTGCCCTTTACAAAGTGCTAGATACAATTTAACTACACAAAAGAATTTTCAAGCTCGATTAAAAAGGTATTTTCATGCATACAAACCATAAGTAAACAACGTGAATGTAAATATATATGACCGAGTCACACTTCCTAATACAAAAGCAAGCAACGGACTGGTAATAGGTAGGCCCGTTTTAGAGAGATTATGGTAAATTACAGTTCATTATTACACACAAAATGTTTTTGCGTCGGAGTAGAACACTCATCTATCTTTGTCTTCATATCCTTTTCTTCTCAGAGCTGGAGTGTGATGCCTTGCTCCTATTCATGGCTCTTGACCTACAATTTTTGAACAATCTAAATTAGTTATTCATTCAATGGGAAATCTGAAGTGGGGATTACTTCGCCAATATCGTTAGCAAGTTTATGAGGGAAAAGAAAGAATGTAACTTCCAAAAGCAAAGGTAAGAATGAAGTACATAGTAGTGTAGCTGGGAAAGTAGGAACATGAGCTGAGACATGATTCAGAAAAAATGGTTGAGGTTCCCTGATCCTTTTGACATGAGCTGCGATTATTTTGTCAGGGACACATGGCTGTATATAACTTTCACAAGCAACATCCCCTATGTGACAACCTACCTTCGATCACAAAGCTATATAATCTATATAATGGAGAAAAATGGAGCTTTCGATAACTTGCATACCTATTTCCTAAAGCAAAGCTAGGAACGAAGTACACAATATTGTAACTGAGAAAGTAGGAAAATCAAATCATATACTCTGAAACATATTGCAGAAAGAGAAGCGTGAAGCACACTTCCTTGAAATTTGAACACAAGCGAACATTCATTTTTGTTGATCCTGCTATTTATTTATGGGGAAGCATGGATAAGTAAAGATAGAAATTTAGAATATGTATGCAAATTCACGTATATTTTTCTAAAATCCCATGGAAATATGGTGTATTTCAAAAAAGCAAGTCAGGTAGCAAATACTCTGGATAAAACCTCTATGGATAGTAGAGAACAACTTCCAACGATTCAACTGTACAGACTAAAAAGCTCGCCGAGAAATGAGAAGAGCCAAATACACTAAGTTACAGAAGAAGCACCTGAAATACAATAGTGACACAGTTAGTGTTGGGGATACAACTACGGAGTGTGAACCGCCCCGGAGGGGCCGGTTTACCCTCGTGCGTGGTCCAGGCCCATATGGAAGCCTGGAGCCCAAAAGGGAATTAAGATCCATACATGTAAACCGCCCTAGTACTGTAACTTGTATTGTAAGACAAGAAAGGAGAAACCAAGCGGACTCTTGTATGAGCGGATTGGGATTCTATAAGCGGCCAAGCGTCAACCCGTGTATATAAGGGGCGACCGGCGGCGAGTTAGACAGGAGATTCGAGGCCAAGGCAAAGCTATTGCTCCTAGTCCCGAATCATATCAATCACACCACTGGCGGGCGTAGGTTTTACCTTCATCGAAGGGCGAACCAATATAATTCCGTGTCTTGTGTCCGCATTAACCCTCTAGGTTAACCCGTACGATGGCCCTGCGACTAAGTCCTTTCATGAGGACATCTGCCGTGACAATTCCACGACAGTTGGCGCCCACCGTGGGGCTATCGCATGATGGTTTGATGATCTTAGAGGGCAAGTTCGAAGGACTCGAAGGCTATGCAGTGGGCCGGATGACTAAAAGTCGTCGCGGCAAACTCTACATCGGCGATGCGGATCTGGGGCCCGAGGCCGCTCGGTTGAGTATGGGTACGGGTCCCTTTGGCGGCATACACGTGTTCATCGGCAAGATTGGCGAGTCAGAGCCTGGGCCGGACGTCTGCACCGACCTCGTCGAAACGGCTCGGCGGGCGAAGAAGAGCCCTGCCCTAGCTGAACCGGCGGTCAAGCGTGTTTTCGTGGGAGTCGTCCACGGAGGTTACGAGGGCGGATCGGTGTCTGGCGACGAAACCGCCGTTTACTCTGGCGACGAATCGTCGGCGAGGCGAGTCTTTATACCAGCTGCAGGCTGGCCAGATCGAGGCTGTTCCGGCGGTGAGAGTGTTCCGGACCTCGATCTACCCAACGGGTTGGGGTTTTCATGGCGATGCAGGAGGCGCTTCACTCTTCGCATGGCGCCCTGGTCGCGGTTCAACAACAGCGATGGCGGCCGGGCGGAGGCCCCTGTCGTCCACCGCTCAAGTTTTATCGAGCTTTTCGACGCATTGGCGGTGCTCATAGCGAAGCTAATCCGCGGATCAGGACATGCACTGGCGCAGAGATTGCAAAGGTGAGGGAACAGATCACTAAAGCTAAAGCGGACTGGCGGCCGGGACGAGCGGATGGCGATGGAGCGAGCCGCTTTGGATGCGCGAGCTTATAGGCTCAGCTGGACAGAGTGCATCACAGAAGTCATGAAAAGGAAGTACAGGTCCGTTTGCCTTCAGTTTTTGAGGGTAGGGAGCTTTTCAATACCCCAGGAGCAGGAACCAGTAATCCGCCGCTGTTGGTGAACCGGCCGGAAACACCTGGGGCGGCTGCGCCGGTTCAGCCCCGCCCGGTGGATCTGCCTCGCCATCATACCGGAGCGCCCCAGACCTTGCAGACACCTCCGGGTCACTACTCCAACCCGATGGATAATCTTGTAGCGGCTGCGGCACGCTTGGAGGCAATTCCCATTGAAGGCGATTCACCACAGGCAGTAGAGACCCGCCGGGTTAAGGAGCTCCTCCGGACGGCCCTGGCTCAGCAGGAAGCTTACTCGTACAGTCGGGATCGGATCCACTCCACCCCCCGCCCGAGCCGGAGTTATAGCCGACGCGTCGACGAACCGGCCGTATCAAGCAATGCGCAGCGTGGTCCGCCTCGCGGCAACAATCCGGCAGGCGGCTTTGAAGATGCTCAAGTGGTAGTGGACCGCGCCAGGGCACGTAGGGAAGCCGAGTTAGCCGCACAAGTAGAAGATCATCCGGCTGCGCCGGTTCGGCCGACCATCTTCGAGCCAGGGGTGACGTCTGGCTCTTTGGGGGTGCCTTGCCTCGTCCCCGCTTTACGCAACGTGCGCTTGCCCAAGGATTTCTAGGGGCCACGCAAGGTGCCCAATTATACTGCCGACTTGGCTCCAGAGGCATGGATAGAAAGCTACGAGATGGCCATGGAGATGCTGGACGTGGATGAAGCAGCATGTGCAAAGTACTTCACAATGATGCTGGAAGGTACTGCCCGGACTTGGTTGAAAAACTTGCCCCCTGACTCTATCAACTCGTGGACATAGTTGAGGACCCGGTTCATCCAAAATTTCAAAGACACCTGTAAACAGCCCATGTCTGTGGTGGATCTGGCGGCTTGCGTCCAGGCGGACGGAGAGTCTACAACCCATTGGGTGCGCCGTGTCTCGGAAGTTTTACATTCTTCAGACCGGATCAACCCTGGTTCCGCGATCATGACCTTGGAAGCCAATTGCCGGTTCGAGCCATTGAAGTTGAAGCTGGAGTCGCATGAAGCGTTTTGTCATGACATGGGCACTCTAATGGGCGTTTTGGTAAAGTACGCTGATTACGATAGTACCAAGGATCCTGAATCGGGAATGATGAAGTGGGGAAGGAAAACAGAACGGCAATTCCAGGAGCCAGCAGCATCGATCGGCGGGCAATGGAGGGCACAAGCGCAGTTTAACGGCAACATGGGCTTTGTGGCCAACACCAACGCTACAGGACAAGGGTCAGCGGCGCCGGGTAGGCAATCAAACCGGGCGGTCACAACCGGACCGTTTGAACTTCATATTAAATCAACCTTGTCCGAAGCACGGACGAAGGAGGTACCGCGAACCACCTTTGGAAGGATTGTTATATTATGCAGGAGTTTAAAACTCCAGCTCTTTCCGGTATGATCAAGGGTCGGCGGCGGTTGTGGTCCGCTCCGGTTACGGCGGAGGAAATTCGGCCCGGATTGGCGGTAATCCGGCGGCAAGGCAATCAGAATAATCAAGGTAATCGAACAGTCGAGAACCAAGGGGCTACAATCAACAACAGCAGCGATCGGGTTATCAGAGCAATCCAAAGCAATTGAATGGCGGACAGTACCACGTCTTTACCACCAGTTTGGACCGACGAGACCGGAAATTTCAGAGGCGGGCGGTCGGTGTTGTTGAACCGGCCGCGCCGCATTACTGCGCTGGTCCGAGCAGCCGATTGTGTGGAGCAGAGGATCATCCTCCCGGGTTTACAATCCGGGTCGATTAGCTCGTGGTGGCACCCGGTAGGCGGTACAAGTTTACCAAGGTTCTTATGGATGGAGGAAGCAGCATCAACATCACGTACTACGTAAACTTTCCGACGGATGGGGTTAACAGATAGGCATCTCGGCCATCCGATGCAGTGTTTCCACGGAGTGGTGCACCGGTAAGTCGGCATACCGGTCGGTAAAATAGCTCGAGGTAACCTTTGGAGACGAGCATGACTCCAGAACAGAAACGTTGACATTTGAGGTGGTGAAAATTCAAAGCCCTTACCACGCCCTCTTTGGGCGGCCGGCTTATGCTAAATTCATGGCACAGCCCTGTTATGTTTACTTACAGCTGAAAATGCCGGGTCACAAAGGAACAATAACGGTTCATGGGAGCCGCCGGATCGCTCTGGAGTGCGAGGAAGGTGATGCGCTTCTGTGAGTCGGTTTGTGCCACAGAGGAGTTAAAATATTATAAGGATAATGTTGATCCGGCGGATATGACCCCTTTGAAGAAGCCAACTACTGAGCATGATCCGGACTTGAAGTTCAAATCGGTGGTGAGGCGAAGCTTGTTGATTTTGTGCGGCGAGTCATCCAAGCAGTTCACCATCGGTGCCAACCTGGATCCTAAATAGGAAAGCGCTCATCGAGTTCATCCGTGAGAATCGGGACATTTTTGCATGGAAACCTTCTGACATGCCAGGTGTACCGAGGGAACTCGCTGAGCACACCCTTAATGTGGACCCGAAATACAAACCGGTAAAACAGTTTCTTCGCCGGTTTAACGAGGAAAGGCGCAAGGCCATCGGAGAAGAAGTCGCTAGACTTTTGGCAGCAGGGTTTATCGTTGAAGTCTTTCACCCAGAGTGGCTTGCTAATCCGGTGTTGGTCCTTAAGAAAAATGGCACTTGGCGCATGTGCGTGGATTACACAGATCTTAACAAAGCTTGTCGGCGGATCCTTCGCCCTCCCGCATTGACCAGATCATTGATGCGGCGGCGGGTTGTGGCGTTTGAGCTTTCGGATGCGTGCTCTGGTTATCATCAGATTAAGATGGCGGTTAAAGACCAGGAGAAGACGGCGTTTATCACCCCTTTGGAGCCTTCGCTATGTATCCATGCCTTTTGGGCTCAAGAGCGCCCAAGCAACTTATCGGCGCTATGCATCTAATTGTTTGCATGAACAGATCGGCCGTAATGTGCACGCCTATGTGGATGATATCGTGGTGAAATCAAGGCAGAAGGAGACATTGATTGAGGACTTAAAGGAAACCTTTGACAACTTGCGGGTGTACAAGATGATGCTCAACCCGGCCAAGTGCGTCTTTGGTGTTCCGGCAGGCAAATTGTTGGGTTTTCTCGTGTCGAACCGGGGGATTGAGGCTAATCCGGAGAAGATTACAGCTATCACCTCCTTAGCTAAGCCAAAGTGCATCAATGATGTTCAACGCTTGGCAGGCCGGATTGCTGCGCTAAGCGGTTTATCGATCGCCTAGGAGAGAAGGCTATCCCTTTATACCGATCTTTGAAGAAGGCGGATCAATTCGTTTGGAGCTCAGCTGGCGGCGAGGCATTGGAGGATCTAAAGCGGCAGCTGGCCAACCCCTTTGTTCTTGCTGCCCCTATTGACGAGGAGCCGCTCTGTTATATGTTGCTGCTAATGCCGTGGCGATGAGTGTGGCCATTGTGGTGGGCGCAAGGAGGCAGGGAAGGAGTATCTGGTTCAGCGCCGCTTTACTACATCAGCGAGGTTCTCATCGAATCTAAACAAAGGTATCCACATTGGCAGAAACTGGTATATGGAGTTTTTATGGCAAGCCGGAAGCTGAAGCAATATTTCCAAGGGCACCCCATCACGGTGGTCAGCTCGGCTCCTTTAGGCGATATCATACTGAACCGGGAAGCAACGGGCCGGATTGCTAAGTGGGCTATAGAGCTTGGGCCGCACGGTTTAAAGTATGTGCCCCGGACGGCCATAAAGTCTCAGGCACTTGTGGATTTCATTAATGATTGGACGGAGTTGCAAGCACCAGAGGAGAAGCCGGATCACACCTATTGGACCATCCATTTTGATGGGTCCAGCAATTGGAGGGCTCGGGGCTGGAGTCGATTAACTTCCCCACGAGGTGACAAGTTCTGTTATGTTCTCCGTCTAATGTTCCCTTGTACTAACAATGCAGCTGAGTCTGAAGCTTTGCTCCATGGTCTCCGGATGGCCAAGGAAATGAATCTCAGCCGGGTTAAGTGTTTTGGTGACTCGGACTTGGTGGCCCGGCAAGTATCCGGTACTTGGGACTCAAAGATCCACTCATGGCTGCATATCGTCGGGAAGTGGATGTTGTTGCGGGACATTTTAAGGGTATCGTGGACCATGTGGATCGTCGGAAGAACGAGGCGGTGATGCTTTGAGCCGGCTGGGTTCCAGCGTAACCGGTCCCGCCTAACGTTTTCCTTGATGTGCTGCACAAACCGTCGATTAAATTTCTGATGAAATTGATTTGGCTATCCCTGATCCGGAAGTTTATTTGGTGGCGGCCTTGCATGTCATCCCGGATTGGGACGCTCCTTATTTGGCATACATGAACCGGGCGAGTTACGGAGGATGAGGCGTTGGCCCGGCAGATAGTTCGGCGGTCTAAGTCTATGACCATTGTTAATGGCGAGTTGCACCGTCGCGATGTGTCGATGCTTTTCAGCGTTGTGTGTCAAGAGGGCTGTGAGATATTGCGAGAGATTCATGAAGGGATTGTGGTCACCACGCGGTTCAAAGTCCCTCGTGGCCAAAGCATTCCGCCATGGTTTCTATTGGTTGACCGCCCATGCTGATGCGGAGGATTTAGTCAGACGATGTGACGGTTGCCAAAAGTTCTCCAGGCGTGCTCATGTGCCAGCCCAAGAATTGCGGATGATTCCAATTACTTGGCCATTTGCGACTTGGGGCTGGATATGGTTGGACCTTTCAAAAGGTCCAAGGATAAGAAAGACCCACTGTTGGTGGCGGTGGATAAGTTTACCAAGTGGGTCGAGGCGAGCACATTAGCAAGTGTGATGCAGCCACGGCGTGTTCAGTTCATCAAGCGGTGATTTTCGGTTTGGGTTTCACACAGTATCATCACGGACAATGGCACCAATTTATCCAAGGGAGCTATGAAGGAATTTTGTGAACGAGAGCACATCGGCGATGTTTCTTCTGTAGCCCACCCACAATCCAATGGTCAAGCGGAACGAGCTAATCAGGAAATTTTGAAGGGTATCAAACCCCGGCTTATGGTCCCTTTAGAGAGGACGCCGGGTTGTTGGGTGGAAGAGCTACCATCAGTGATATGGAGTATAAACACTACCCCCAACCGATCCACTGGATATACGCCGTTCTTTATGATCTATGGGCGAGGCGGTTCTTCCCAGATGATATCCGTCATGACTCGCCCAGTAGCAGCTTATGTTGAGGCAGATAGTGAGGCAGCACGGCAAGATGATTTGGATCGACTGGACGAAGAGCGTGATATGGCAGCAGCTCGCTCGGCGGTTTACCAGCACGATCTTCGTCGGTATCACAGCCGGCGGGTTAAAACCAGAACCTTTCAGGAAGGAGACTTGGTGCTGCGGCTCATTCAAGATCGTAAAGATATGCACAAGCTATCCCCACCTTGGGAGGGGCCTTTTGTGGTCGAGAAGAATCTATACAACGGGTCCTACTATCGATTGATGTTCGAGAGCGAAAAGACTCACGACGCCGGAGGAGGAGACCAACAGGCCATGGAACATAGCTCATCTTGACCTTATTATACTTGGAGCCATTGGCTCCATTTATGTACATATCAAGACTGTATATATTATGAATAAAAGCAATAAACGGATCCTCGGCTAAAGCGGGTATCTGTTCTAAAAGACCGGTTTGGGCATATGGAGATGTTGTTGTGAAGCGGCCTCGGTTCAACCCTTAGCCTTATTTTGAAACTTTTGTCATTTGGGGCTTGGTCGTATCCGAACCAATGCAATGCCTCTTGACAGCGTAAAGCCACCAGATCATTTGGGGACATGGTCATGTCGAACCATCACGCCTCTTGGTCGGCCTAAGGCCATAGAATCACTTAGGGGCTTTGGTGAACCCGAACCATTGCAATGCCACTTGATCGGCATCATGCCACGAGTTCAGTTGGGGACCTGGCTGACTTGAACCATTGCTACGCCGTATAGGGGGCTTGGTCCTGTCCGACCATGGTAACACCATCTGATCCGGCTCAGTACAGCCTTGTCTCGTAAAGCGGTTTTTTTCTCATTGATTTTGTTTTCCTGTGGTTTTGATACCTATCATTTGGGTTTCTGTCGGCCTTCGTAAACCGGATTTACGTTGTTGATACGTTTTTTTAAGCTGGCGATTTTGTTCCGGTTTGATTTTACTGTTAAAACATCCCATTGTGGAGTAACAGGGGGCTTATCATGCCCGGCACGGTTTGCACGGCAGATCGGTCTTATACAGGGATTGCCCTCCGTTGACGATGATGGTTTATAAGACCTCCGCTTCGGGATTGGCTACAGCCAACTGTGTGCCTGATGCTGGCAGGTATGTTCGTATCGCATAATTTTGATCATATACCTCGGTTTTCTCTCATATAAATATTGGTATCAGCCTGGTTGGAGGTATACACCGCCATGGCGGTTTAAGAACTTGTGATTGCAGGCAAAATATGTGGCAGGATTCACTACAAAAGCCAACGGATCTAGCGCCGCCGGATAAAAGTTTCTGAGACCAAAGTTGTACCGGCATTGTTCAAGGAAATACACTTGCTATCCTATTACAAAAGCCTTTCGAGGCCCGGCGTTTTATGCAGAGTTATGCCTTGAGGCTTGGGATATGTCACCCGGCTTGACGGATTACGCTGCTTCACCGGGTTGGCGCGAGGTGGAGGGGCCGGCGCCTGGTGTCGGTTCAGCTTCTTCCTCTTCCTCACCCAAAGCCCGGAAGTCATTGGTAGACCAGTCAATCCGGGTTAAGGCCTGAAAGACAGCTTCTTCACTTATCAGTTCAGCCGGATCAACGTCAGGGGCGTAAGTGTGCTTACGGATTGGAGGAATCAGGCTCGCACTTCGGGATGACAAACTCCACCCGCTTGTTGTTGGCGTCATAAAAGATCGGTGAACCTCGAGGTTGGCTTCAGCCGATTGACTTCGCCAACGGACGCACTTCCTTGGTAATCCGTTTCAGCGCATTGTTATCAAAGGCTTCACCATTCTCTTGAGCACTGGGAAAACCTTTAGCTATGTCAGCCGGATCAAGATCCGCTATCCATGCTTTGGCACGAGTCGAGCGATGGCGTGCCCGGCCGGGCTGCGGATCGCTTTATCTCTTCAAGCTGCCCGGAATCATGGACAGCGGTCCAGCGTTTCTCGGATCGAGGGCGGCGCCGTGTTGTCATATGAAGTGGCGCATATAACCGCTGGGCGCCGGTATATAGCTGCTCAATCGAGTGTCTGAAGCCTTGAGCTTTTTCCGCACGTCGAGCCGAGATGAGCAATACGTTTGCCTACACCAGGTTTAGACAGCTCAAGTTAAACCGGCGGAAGCATTAACACAGCATATTCAGTATAAATTTGCTTACCAAAGATGGCGAAGTCATAGCATGCACTTGGCGTTTTAGTCCGGTCAGTTCTTGATCACGGTTTAAGGGCGCCTCGGCTTCCTCCGCCCGCTTTACTAAACCGGCCTTCTCGGTCCCGATTGACCGCTTCGGTTGTACCACTCCTTCAGCTGTGCCATGGTGGTCGGGGCAGTTTTAGCTCATCCTTGGCTTTGGTGGCTTACATTATTTGAGTTTCAGATTGCGGAGGTCCTTTAGTTGCACAGCTTCTTTGGTGTATTTCATTCTCGATGACAAAGGAAGCATGTTAGTGGGTTTATTATACAAGTCCCAAGCTTAATACAAGTATTCAACTTGGCACTTGGGGGCTAATGGCTAGTTGATCTCAATTTACTATGAAGAGACACACCTTAAAGTCGGTTTAACTTTACAAAGTTAAACCGACCCTTGAGAGCTACTATGCGTTAAACTAACGAAAGGTCAGCCCATTACCTCATAGCGGTCCTTCATGCGGTTTACTAGACCAGCTTCAAAGTCGCGGCTTGTGTAAAGCCGGTTGAAAGCCGAATGAAGCTCTTGGGCAGAGAAATTGTCGTAGCCGACATATCAGTCTTCCCTTGTCCTTGCTCATAATAGTGGAACCTTCTTTGATCTGTGCTTTGCTAAAGCGACGGTTAGCTAGGAGCAGTGTAGCGATTACTGTCACAATAACATCGTCATTTTCAGCGGTCTTGTTTGGGCTTGCCGTCGTTTTGCTCTGGCTCGGCGGTTCAACAGTTACGACCCGCTCGGCGGACGGGTTTGATGGAGCAGGCTGGGAAGTTTCCACTTGGGCCTCCGGTTCAACTTCTGGCGGATCAGCAGTGTCGTCTTTGTACAATTCGCCAGAGCTTTCCTTGGCGGCTTCAGGATTTCCGTGTGGTTGTTCTGGGGTTTTCTCCGGATCAACATCCAGGGTAGGATCAAGAGTTTTCGCTTTCTTGCTCAAGCGAGCCTTGGTGCTGCAATATTCAGAATCGGATCAAGACAAATTGACCAAGGTGACGATTAGTCGAATTGACAAACAGTAATTACATACCCTGGCGATGTTCAGCGGAGGCGGTTGTGTGGTGGATGAACCGCCCAGACGAGTTGGAAGAGGCCCGATAATTCGGTCGACGGATTGAGAGGACATCGGAAGAAACCTTTTAAGGGATAACGCTTTTCGGAGAGCAAGTCACCTCGGCGGCGCTTCCGGATAGGTGTGTCAGTAAACGGCGGAGGTAACCTGTTGGCCATCGTGCGGGTTGTACGGCGCTCTTCAGCCTGTTGTGTCTTCAAGTTAAGATTTGGATTCAAGTAAGCACATGAATGGTATTTTTCACTTTCCGGACGGCGCGACGAATTCTCTTAACCGCGCAAGATCGGATTCGAAGAAAGTAAGATTACCTCAACGAGGTCGGCATGGCTGGCTTCAGCATCATCACAGGAAGAAAATTGTCGATAAAAAAGATTGTAAAAGGCCAAGCGTATGCAGGAGGAAACACAAAGCGGAAAGCCGGTTTACCTCAGCTTCGATTCTTCGTCCTCCGGCGTTCGTGAGGACTCGGCGGTCTTTTTCTTGCCCGTTTTCTTAGTGGCTTTGGACTTTACAGGCGCCCGAACGGTTTGGTTCGTTTCGAGAAGGAGCTGTCGGCTGAGAAGGAATAAGGATTAACGTGTATCGGCGGAGTATCAAGAGCTTGAAAGGCGGTGAGTAGAACTTACCGCGGCGGTTTGTTGGTGGCACAAAATGGAGCCAACCGGTGAGGCTGCAGACGGAGATTGGCTCATCGAGCATCTTCTTGACGATCTCGGTGACCTCCTGTTCAGTTATAGGCAGCTCGTGACGCCTTTGAGGATCTTTGAGACTGCCGGTGTACTCGTGCATCAATCCGTGCCGGCGGCTTAGTGGCAAAACACCCCAAGAGACCCAGCAACGCACAAGATCCACGCCGGTTAAGCCATTGGCCATTAGAGCCCGGAGCTTGATTATTTGCGGTGCGAAGTTTTTCCGTTCCGCGGCGGTTAAGCGGGAAGGCAGCGGATGCAGGTTGCTGAGCCGGTGAGAACGGTAACCCGGCAAGGGGTTTTCGTTGGCAGGGGCAGTGTTCCGGCAGTAGAACCAGGTTTGGTTCCATTCCTTTGGATGGCTGTGGTGCTTGGCGTGTGGAAAATCGACTTCCTTCCTCTTACGGATTGAACGCCGCCCAGCTCCGTGTTGGACCGTCGAGAAAACTCGTGCGGCGGTTCAAATGGAAAAATCCGGAACAACTCCACAGATGGTTCTTCTTGAAGATAGACCTCACGAAGACTTGAAAGTTGCATATATTCGACATGAAATTGGGCCGATGTCACGAGGATGAAGCTGCAGACCGGCAAGGACATCCGGAAAATTTTGAACGGCGGACAGAACCCCGGTCTAAGTGATGCATAAACACGATTACTTCTCCCGCCGCGCTCGGGGAAACTTCGCCTTCGGAACACGCCAATGGAGGACACTTTTTGGAGCCAAACCGCCCGGTGGTGACATAGCCGTTGAGCTGCGTTTGGTGACTCTGGACCGGACCCGGTTGCAAGCGGAAAATTGAGAGCCATTCCGGAAGATTAAAGCTGCGAAAGAAAGGAAGAAAACGGTTCCTCGTTGAGCGGGTCAGCGTTACGAATATTGTTAAACCGGCAGTTCGGTAGCGGCTTCCCATCCGGTTTAACTAAGGACTAATGGAGGGTCGGATTAGATATCGAGGTTAAACGCCGGAGGAGGTAGTGCTGAAAAAGTTGCTAAGTGTAGACGGAAACAGGTTTCCCATGCAAAGGAAATAATCTAGATCTACCGAGGTTCAGAAAGAAAATTTCTGCGACTTATCTGAGACCTCCTACAGCGCAGGAAGGTTCGGGCATGTTAAAGTGAAAGATCTGAACAAAAGGGAAGGTGCCTAGAGGCGGTAATGCTTGGCTAAAGCAGCCGCTTGCATATGAGGAGCGGATGCGGCTGAGCCGTCTGGCCATGGCGGAACTGGCATGAAGAGTCGGCATGAGCGCTCACGAGCTCTGCGACGAACCGAGTTTCGAGATGAGATCTAGGGTTTAAAGATAACCTTACGACGAGCGGAACTGAGGAGCGCTGAAACTCTGGTCAGATCCGGTTGATGCAGCGCGGCCGGCGGGAAGCGTCGGTCGAAGGTTGAGGGCGACGGCAAGAGCTTTGAGGGCGTGGTCGCGAGGAAGAAGAAGAGAGGAAGGAGAAGAAGAGAATGACCCGACCGGTCTATTTATAGGGGACGGAGTAATCAATGGTAGCGAGAATTGAGGAGTCAGCGGCGGAAGGTGCAGTGACGCCTCGATTTCGGGATAGCCTTAATGAAGGGAATCTTACTGTTTGGATTTTTGTTCAAAATGGCGTCGTGGTGCCACGACACGAAGATCGAAGGATGATGTCACGGCGGTTCAAGCAAATGGCGTTTTACAAGAGATCAAGGGTTGCTGAAGGCGTAGAAGATTAACCTGAACGGTTCAAGTCAACGGGGCCTAATGTTGGGGATACAACTACGGTGTGAACCGCCCGGAATCGGTTTACCCTCAGTCGTGGTCGAGCCCATATGGAAGCCTGGAGCCCAAAAGGGAATTAAGATCCATACATGTAAACCGCCCTAATCTTGTAACTTGTATTGTAAGACAAGAAAGGAGAAACCAAGCGGACTCTTGTATGAGGCGGATTGGGATTCTATAAGCCCGGCGAGGCGTCAACCCGTGTATATAAGGGGCGACCGGCGAGTTAGAAGATGAGATTCGAGGCCAAGGCAAAGCTATTGCTCCCTAGTCCCGAATCATATCAATCACACCACAACCGGACGAGGTTTTACCTTCATCGAAGGGCGAACCAATATAATTCCGTGTCTTGTGTCCGCATTAACCCCTCTAGGTTAACCCGTACGATGGCCCTGCGACTAAGTCCTTTCATGAGGACATCTGCCGTGACAATTCCACGACAGTTAGTATGGCAATAAACCTGCATATATTTGAGTGCAATTCACATCCTCTAGGCCATCGTTCACACGCATTTTTTCCTAGTAAGTAGAAAGCATATACATAGTATGAAAAGGGGATATAGATCACACAACAAATAGTAGTTTCAGAGCTTTAGAAGGCTGTTCCATTTTGCACAGTATGCTTTCAGCTATGTAGAACCGGACGTTGTACTACTTATTTCAGAGTCAAGACATATTTCAATATGTAAAAGAAACCTGACATGAATCATCTGCTACTCTAGAAATTTGATTTATCACGGCTAACCAACATGGAACGATCATCTGACTTTCTGGTTATACTAACGTGTAAATATTTGGCAGGAATAGACTATAGTGTCAACCATAAAGTATTATTCGCAAAAGCAAGGAAGGTTGCTGTATCTAGATAAATTACTCTTTTCAAGTTGACTGCCAAATTTTTATTAGAAAGTGGATACCTACTAATAGCGCATCTTGGGGAATCATAGTGAGAGTGAAGGGCCTGTAAAACGGCAAGATAAAATTTAGACAATGGCATAGAGAGAAACTAATAGGAAAACATGCACCATCAATCACTCATCATAAGGTCAGCAACTGGACAATAGCTGAGCTGCAGTAGATGGTTACCAAATAATGAATAGAAGGAAAATCACTACAAAAATAACCATGAGAGCACCAAACTATCTACAAACATGAAGGCCCTTGCTTGGATTAAACAGGATGAGTACGCCATGATAATCAAAAGAACAAAAAGATGGATTAAAATTTATAGATCAATGCTAGGAAGATATTGTCTTGAAGAACGGAAAGTAAGAAAACAATAAAGCAAGCAACGAACCTGCAAAAATATCCTCCAAGTTTTGCGTGAAAATCCATCAAATATATCCTTGATCCCATATTTGTCTTTGTCGAGGTACTCTATAGGAAGGTTCTCCAAAAAACAGAGTAAAGTTGTTTTTCCTTTTTTGAGAGTTTGATAGCAAACCTGCAATGCATCAAAAAGGGATTAGAATTGATAAGAAAAGAAATCTCTGCTACTTTATAGTCAAAGAACATGGTTCCATCGACAAAATTACAAAAACATTAAAATTTGACGGTGTAAGGAACCTGCAGTGATATACTGAGCCATAAACTACTTTGCAATGATATACTGAACCATAAATCTGAAGCTCTACATGCTTTCAAATTATGTAATGAACTGGCCAAGACTCTGCACCTACCATCATCACAACTGTGGACATACGATGTGCTATGTATTTTCAGATCTCTCATTCAAATAGTTTGTAGCACTAGCAGACATACAAAGGTTGACCCATGTTATTTCAGTCTTGTGACTTTTACTTTAGCAGAACACTCATTTGGTCAATCTTGGTAGAAGAGCACCGACACAATTTTAGGCGCATCCATAAATAATAACAATAGCAGCACAGTTAGGCATATAGATTGGTTAGTAAAACATATCTTCTTTGGATTATTCTACCAGGATAGATAATAAAACTTCACCTCTTAGGTCCTTTTTCAGCATCATGCCAATATACACTTCAAAACAGCATGTCAAAATTTAGAAAATCCGTTGAGATAAAACATGTGATTGATCAGTGTGAGCCACATTGCTTCTATTTTTGAAACACACTACTTGGACAGATGTAAACATTGGTAATACACTACTAAGATAAGACTTGATAACATAGGTTTAGTGACTGTACAGTAAAATGTGTATATCTTATGGCTCAGGGGTGCGATAAATTACACTTCATCATTTGAATAATAGTTTCGAAAATAATTGAAACTTCCCCACTTTGACGTTCCTCAACACAAGGAGCTTGTAACAAATCTGGAACCACTCCAGCCGTATACACATTAGTCCATGGCAAACATCTTCATTGAAGACTAATCTTATGATCTAATATCTTTAGAAATAGCTGAAACTTATTTCTTCTAAGATGGTTACTACAGGTATGAAATCACTCCAGCTATTAGTACGTATGAAACTTCTGTTTAGTGTTTCCATTCTGTCTGTCTGCACACTTCAATTATTTTTTGCAAGAACAAACCAGACTAAGAAAGCATTAGTGTGTTGCATCTTACTCGAGTTACCAGAAGATGAGAGAATGCTTGTCGATAAAAAGGGGAGCAAGGATATAATAACCTTTAAACATCCAAGGAAGTAACGTGGAATCCACCCAGCAAGAAAAACAGAGGGCATGGAAAGTCTCACCTCAACATTCCAAGACCTGTCTTGCCCTTTGGATACAGATCACGAGAGTAACCAAAGACAATCAATTTTACATGTGCCTCATGTCAAGTATTCTGAGCTAGTAGAGACCTCTATCTATCTGTTGGGGCTGCCAAAATAGTACAAATACAATTAATTCCGTATTATAGGAAATATAGCAATACAGCTGGGTAGCAAGATCTTCAGGAGAGATGTGTAAACTAAACACAAAAAAGTCACAGACCATCCAAAAACAACTGAACACACATATAAACATTTCAAGGAGAAATGCGTAAACCCGCAACTCAACATCAAGATGATCAAAAGAAACAAACAAATAACAGGACCATGTGTGATTGCTTACCTAATTAGACATCTATATAAAACAGCACGGAATAGATAACCTCCTCACAGAACCATGGATGCCTATGCAACCATGGAGGCATCCATACTTAACAGCAACTGAAAACTTTTTTACGTAATAGTCACTGTCAAACAATCAGTCCAGAATCTCAGGAAATACCAGGAAATAAAGTACATCTTACATATGTCTATAGAAGATCAGAGCAGAGGAGAATATAATGAGCATTCGGTGCTTGTTCATCTGCGACATCACACATGCACGAATGTGCCGAAAAAGCACAACATGCTGCCATGGATTCCAAAATAGGTATAACGACGGAGACAAGAGTGCACATCCTGTTCAAATAGAACCACAAAAATAAGCAACATAATAGAAGTAGTAAACAACACCCAGGAATATCTCTATTTTGGAAAGAACAAGGTTACTCAACTTTCTAATATTCCTAAAAAAAATCAAGACACAGAATCAACCTTTCTAGTTCAAGTATAGATGATTCTCTCAGAATTTCATTGTTAGATTTTAGGGCTCTATATATATATATATATATATATATATATATATATATATATATATATATATATATATATATATATATATATATATATATATATTGATTACAGATCTGAACTTCTAGCTAGCATGCACGAAGAGCCGATATAGCAGCGATGAGCATCAATATATATGCATATATATTCCCTAAATCCAGGGGCAGTAAAATGAGAACACTCATTCCGTTACCCATACAACAACATAAAGAATAGCATGCACGTATGTGACTCCTCCTCTTTGCTGGTTACGATTAAGCAAATATACCAAACCAATTGCAGCACAAGAATGACAGCAAACTTGACACAACTGCATTCTCTGTACATCATATATAAGAACGAGGTGAAGCACCAAAATAGGTTATTAATTACCATTAGAGCCATTGGAAGAAGACTACTTTCGAATCTGAGGAACGTGGTCTTCTATGTCACATCTGCACACGTCAAGTTTAAAAATCCAAATATTAGCAAAGTAGAATATGAGTGAGGAAGGAAGTGAGGGAGAGAAAGAGTGGAGCACCTAGTTCACCGCTGGCCTGTATCACTCAAATCGCCTCCAACAGGCACGTCTTGTCCTCCTTATACTCCAGATGCACGAGGCAGCCATTGGAAGAGAGATGAGCTCCTCCTTCCTCTCGCCTTCCCACTGCCTGTTCACCTCGAGCTCCTAGCCTGGTGGGGGGGGGTGGAGGCGGAGGTGGCACCTCATGGCGCGAGAGAGGCAAGCAGCGGTGGCACAACAATTTGTTGGCAGGTCTTGAGGCCTCGCCCTGCCCCTTCCCACCCGCTAGGATCGCCCACCCAGCTCCTTCCCTGTTGTTGCTTGCCTTCCTCGTCGGCTTCCTCCTTCCCCTACATCCCAATCCGCACCGCAAAGACCCCGCCACCGCTGCTCTCCCACGACGATGACCTAGGCAAGCAGAGGAGAAGGCCGGCGGTGGATCGACGACAACGTGGTAGAGGAGAGGAGGAGGCGAGTGGAGAGAAGGCCGGTGGCTGCGGGTGAGGAGAGGATGAGGGAGAGAGGAGAGGGCGGCGGTGGTGGGGATGGAGGGAAGGAGAAAGAGGCGCTAGGGTTAGGCGGGTGGGGTGGGAGTGGGGCGGCGATTGGGTCTGAGCTTGCGCCGATCTCATTGGGAAAAACCTAGTGCACGCGGAAACAGCCAACCCAGCCAACGAGCGCCGGACGTGAGCCCACTCGTCATTGGACAACTAAAACAACTGCGAGGTGAAAATTAGGTTTGATTGTGAAGTGAAGATCTGACGGTCCAGACACGCCAGAAAGACAGATCGGACAGCCAACGAAGGTTGAATCGGGGGAGCCTCCTGGGAGCGAGTTGCCCAGCCTCATTATTTGTTTAACTTTTCTAAAAGAGAGATGGGTAAAAAACATGTAGAAAATATGATCGGAATGCTATAAAATTTCATGATGCAAGGATACGCACACACTTCTTAGAATGGAGTTGACATATTTTTGCTGGACTGGAGCGGACTAGTTCTTTGGCCACTGGAATCTTCTTATTATCAGTAGTAGTTGGGTTTCTCTGTACTAGAGCAGTATCTATAAAAACTGGGGTTGGTTTATTATGTCCTGGTGTTTGGATATTTTGCAAAGACCTGGTTCGTAACCCTTCAGATTCTAACATAGTCGTCTTCCCCTTGCATGCCTTGTATAGAAGTATGGTGCTTCAGTTATAAAACATGCTACAGCAGAGAGATGGAATATGTACTGAAGAATAGAAAGGCATGACATATTGACATGTATTCCCTCCATCCAGAAAAAAATGGATGGGTCTAGGCGTATTCAGTTCTAGATACATCCTTTTTATCCATTTCGGGAACATGTAATCGAGACGGAGGGAGTATGGTGTAAGAGCTAGGGATCTGACGAGGACAACACAGTAAAAAACACTATTTGAATGTAAAGCTGTATGCTAGCGGAATACGTGCAGAAAAAACTAAGGCAGCATACACGTATGATTGGGAAACTAAGATGGCATTGCAGCGAGCACTAGAACAACACTTCAATGTAAAAAACATGGTATGGCGACAAATGAAATGCGTCTTGATGAATAACAATGCATAAGATATTCAGAAGCATGATGTCCAAATTAAGCGAGATGGCATTGCGATAGAGTAGAATAATGATGCTTGAATTTGAAAACATGTTATTATGAATGGAATAGAGTCTTGAAAAACAGGAAGGCATGACATATTTACATGCATGATCAGCATGCTAAGAACATGGCATTACTTGAGTAGATACACTCCGAGGACATTATATGCATGTTGTACCCATATCACGGGCCAAGTTAGAGCAATGATATTGTGGGGTGAAGAGGATTCAACATCTTTACGCAAGTCTTACGAAGAACTGCCTTTACATGTTCCATCATATTGGGTATCATTGACATCAAGTTTATTGGCCTTTACATTGCTCCGTGAGGTTCTTGTGGATATATCAGTGTGTGCAATTATATCTGACATGCATGGAAGACAACTAGTAGTTAGATTTATGTAATGAGTGCATGTAGGAGACGACATAAATGGTAGGACTGGGGTTAACTAGCAGCAACAGGTCTCAAAAACTAAAGGGAGAACACAGATGAAAGCTACAGAATATGTATCATTTGTACTCGAGATTAACTAGATGGCACACAAAAGTATTAAAGAACAACATAGGTAATACTACAAGTGGTATAATACTATAATCACCAGCACGTGGGATAGCATTGGCTGATGGATGATAACTATGGAACAACGTTACCTAAAGAACAAGTATCTGAGCTGAACTATGGAACAACGTTAACTCTGAACAAGACCGTAAGAGATCAGCATGAATATACGGTGAAATCGATAATCTATTTTCCATGCTTAGATGAATAACAAATCCATAAATGTTGCACACAAGTAAGATGAGGTACAACCTATCGGCCGCCATCCATAGGAGTGAGCATCATGTCTGACTTGTCGATGGCCTACAGTTGTTGTGGCTGTCCTTGTCGAACGCGCGCATTCGATCTGAGGAAGCTGTTGAGTGGGGACTATAGCTCCCTTCGGTGTATGCTTCCCTTGTTGGAGCAGCTGCAGTGAGTCGGAAGATGGTGTGGCTAAAGATGCAGATAACACATAATGTTAGAATGACACATCTCTTTGATCGAAGAAATACACTAAGAGATCAATAGCAAGGTGCGAGTGGTCACATATGCATTGGTGAGACTAAATTGGGGTCACACGATTTTATTTTATTTTGGTACTATCCGATCTACGCCGGATGGTTTGATGGCCGTCTTGTGCCTCCCGGCTGACACTGTTAGGAATCTTCCCCGAAGAGCCAGCGACCAACGGTAGAGCAGCTTGCCTCCACCGTCTGTGGCTCCGGCCAAAACCCCGCTCCACGCCCCACCGCACTGTCGTGGTTGCGCCGCCCCCGGGCCAATCCATAAAGACTCCCCGTCATCCAGATCCGGCGGCGACAGTACCTTGAACCTACACAACTCTAAGATAGCCATCTAAGCGCTGCTACTACGACGAACTTGCGGCCCCGCACCCTTACGTTAGAGACCAGCCAACCGGCAGCCTAGGAGCTCCGCCGCCTCGAGGTGCTGCTTCCCATTAGGAATCGATTGGCCGGAATAAAAATTCAGAAGCGGCGCCTAAATAAAGTGATTTGAGATGAGGTGCGACCTATCTGGCGGCATGGTGAAGTAGGCAGGTCCAGCTGCCGAGTCGGTGAGGCGGTCGCGGTTGCGGTAGCCACCGGTGGCGAAACAACGATGTCGCGACGATCGGCGGCTCTGGGGAAGCGGCGCGGGACTCTGGGCGGATCGAAGTTGGAGCCGCTCCGGCACTGTGAACAATGGCGAGGTGAATCGGCTCGATGCAGTTCACGCGTCCTTCGTCGAGGCAGCTCGGCAGCATGGAGTAAGAGGCACACGGCCCGGTGCGGCGGCAGATGGACAGCGTCTCGGCATTAGGGAGGAGGCGGCTGTGAAATTGGTGTGGTGGGGCGCCATGGAGGAGGGCTGAGGTTTGCGGCTCGGGAGAAGGAGCTTCGGGAGAAGGTTATTTGCGCCCACGAGGTATGAATGGGGGATTAGGAGGAGTGGAACCATGTTTCTGAGCGCATTTATGCGAAATGTGAGGGGAGTTCAGTTCTACCCTGCCTTTAGGCTTCTCGGCTTGGGTCGTGTCTTGAGGTCGGGGATAGTAGTAACTTTGCTTCTCCCCAAACAGTGGGCGGGGCGATTTGAGGCGAGGGGCGTGTTTTGAAATATAGTGGTATGGCGATTTGAGGCGAGGCGTGTTTTGAAAAAGTGGGCGCGAGCTGTTTCGGGCGAGGAGAGCGTGTTTTGCCAACCATGGTTTATGAATTATTCGGCACATGTCATTTTGGCCAAGGAGAAGGCGCGCTTGGATGAAGTTACGAACCTACCCTCGATGGACAACAGGCCAATTAATGTGTCTCCCACATAGGACGGTAATTTCGCGTCTCCCATTTATTTGCTCGGGCGAATTCCACCGAGCAGAGGATGTTTAACGGTTCGTTCAAAATTTGGGAGAACGAGCATCCACGTCTACCTTACCAAGTCGATTCGAATCAAATTTAGAAATATTAGCTTGCCACTTCTTTTTTAGATGGAGAGATGATGCTCGGGAGTAATGTGTTTTTACATGCTCATTGCTAATGATTTACTATATGACAAATAGTTGACCCACTCAAAAACAGGAATCAAACCCAAAATGAAATATCTCGATTCAATGAAATAGCTCATTAACCAGGTCAAAATAGTGAACTAAATCCAAAGTTGAACACCTCAATCGAATAGCATGTTGTATAGTATTATAGTACTCCATGAACATGTTGAAAGTCAAATTAATTAACTTGTTTGATATAAGCATATATCCGTTGATGTGTGGATTGCAGACAACATGTTCTCCAATTTAAATATTTGAATGCAAGTTTATATCGAAACATGGTTTATATCAGTCTTTGATGCATAAAAAGTGACCTCCCCCTCTCCCACACTCCTGCTCTCTCTCTCTCTCTCTCTCTCTCTCTCTCTCTCTCTCTCTCTCTCTCTCTCTCTCTCTCTCTCTATCGCCGACAATCTTCAATTCTGTCGCACGCATCCAACACACAAACCTTGTTGGTCCTCTCTCTTTCTCTCCATCTCTCTCTCTTTGTGTGTGTGCGTGGGGGGGGGGGTCTTTCTAGTTCGCATGCATATATACTCCATCTATAGGTCTCTCTCGCACACTATGTATGATTCTCTAGTCCAAGCTAGATATCTTGTGTGCACTCATCGTACGCATACAAATTCCTTGGCTCGTTGCCCGTAACTCTCTCACGCACCACTCTGTCGTTTCAGAGCTCTTCCCCCCCTCTCTCAAACTCTCCATCTACCTGGGTCACACATACACATGCATATCTCACTCGCACTCGATATGCCCATCTAAAACTCTATCTCTCTCCCTCATTCTCTCTCCATCTCACACGCACACACACACACAAACAATCTCATGCCTAGCTAGCCAAGTATGATGGTCTCTCACTCAATTGTAGGCTGCATAATCCCCCTATATGTATATGACTAGCTAATCTTAGTCTCCATCACAAACATGTGCATGGTCTATCTCGATTTCTCTCGGGGCATCTTTCTATCATGCACGCACCTCCCTCGATCTCCCACCCATATAGTCCCCTCACTATCTCGAGGGGTGTCTCTATCACAAACATACCCTCTCGCCCTCCCCATGTGTCCATGTTCTCCATGTGTCCCTCTCGACCTTTGTTCCTTGTTGGCCAGACCTCTATTGGACATGTGCTATAGGGGTGTCTCACTCCGTTGCAAACAATCACACACTAGCTATCTTCATGTATCTCCTCGCCTCGCTTTTCTATCTCGGAGATTCATGTGTGATATGTTCGCCTAAGAAACGAAAAAACACACTCTCTCTCTAATTTATCGTTTGTTGTCACTTTCTCTTTCACACACATACTCTTTTTGCACACTTACTCATTCTCCTTCACACGAACTTGATCCCTCTCGACTTAGGCACTCCCCTCGGTCCATAGCATATTGATTTATTGAAAAGTCAAACATCACAAAGTTTGACCATGTACGTGGAGAAAAACAATTACATCTGGAACCTCAAACATATACCATTAGATTCACCATGAGATGTAGTTTCGTATGATGTATCTTTGGTATTGAAGATATAAATTACATTGTGTAAACCTGATCAAAGTTTCCAAAGTTTGACTTCTAAAAAATTACATACCTTTGCATTATCGGCGGATGGAATATCTCTTTCCCCTCTCAGCTATCGGCGCACCACTCAGCCTTATCGGGGCTCCTCAATCTCTCTCAAACTTTATATCTCCCTGGTTCACAAATACACATGTCTCGCTCACGCTATACATATAGACCCATCCAACACTCTCCGCCCTTGTTCTCTCTCTATGTGACACCCCCCCCTAATAAGTACCATAATCCCTCACTCCATCATCGGCGCAAGCACTCCCCCCCTAAGTATGATTATCTCTCACTAGCCATCAGGAACACACATATTGTCTCCTTCCATCCATACGTCTATCTCGATATCTCTCGTGGTATCTTCTATTGCGCACACACCTTGTCACTCGATCTCCCACCCATGTAGTCCCATCACGATCTCCAGGGGATCTCTCTATGACAAACATACACTCTCTCCTCCCCATGTCTGCATTTTCTCCGTACGTCTCTCTCGAGCTCTCTCCCTTGTTTTTCGGACCCCTCTTGGCCACGTGCTAGGGGTCTTGTTCTCTCGGTTGCAAACAACCACACACTATCTATCGGATTCCGGGTTCCGGCAGACCCTCTTGGTTCGAACACTGGGGTGCGTGCGGAGATCTCGCCCTCTACCAACCTGCACCTTGCCGCCTCGCTAGGATCTAAGCTATGAAAAGAACAACACAAGAGACACAGGGTTTATACTAGTTCGGGCCAGCATTGTGGTGTAATACCCTACTCTAGTTTGTGGTGTGGTGGATTGCCTCTTGGGCTGATGAACAGTACAAGGAAGAACAGCCTCGCGAGGGTCTGCTCTTGGTTGGTGCAATGAACTGCTAGGGGGAGTCCAGTCGCTCTTTCTCTGCTGATCCCAGATGCTGGATCCTCTCTCTAGATGCATGTACCCTGTGGGTGGCTAGTCCTATTTATAGGCAAAGGCCCTGGGCCTCTTCCCAAATATTGAGCGGGAAGAGGCGCCAACAATTAGCCATTTGAAGGGAACATCTAGTACACTTATCCTCGACTAAAGTTGGTCCTCGCTTGCCGAAGGCTCACGAGTGGTGGCCTTGGCTTGGGATCCTAATGACTTCCTTCCTGCCGTTCTGACAGTCTTGGTCTTGTTGCACGAAGCGGATGCCTTTGCTTGATACTCTTACTGCGCTTGCTCCCTTTGCACCAAAGAGGAAAGGAGGACCTTTGCGGGCTGGCGCCCTTGGTGCGTCATGGCTTACGTCATGGGCACCTCGTGAGGTACCCGCCTTGATCTCTCCGCCTCCTCATGAGCCACTGTGAGGCTGCACTGAGAAGCTTCCCTATCGCCCGCCCAGCAATCTGGCCCCTCGCGAGGTCTTGAGCTTGTCTTGATGAAGATGGGCCTTGCTGGGCCACCCCTTGAGCCACGCCGCGGGCAGCGCATGAGCGAGCAAGTCAGGGACCCCTGTTCCCAGGAACGCCGTGATAGCCCGGGCCCAAGGAGCACTGGACTTGGCTGAGCGGAGAAGCCAGAGGGGCAAGAGCTGGCGCCTTGAGCCCCTAACAGCATCTGACCTCGGGCGTCGCTTGGCGGTTGATTGGGCGTGGTGACCTTGTTCCCCACGCCTCGTTATTTGCGCCCAGCTAAGCGGACCAGCGGTTGCACATAGTCGTTCCCCTTTTCGTTGCTCAACCGTCCCCTGCTCTTCCTCCTCTCGAGCTCCAGTCTCCGCTTCCAATCCAATCTCGAATCCTCCCCCCTTCCGTCGCTATGGCTCCGACGAAGAAGGGGAAAGGGTAAAACCCGTGCCTCCGCCTCGCTTCGCCGTCGTCGGCCCCCGCCGTCGTCGGTCGATCATACTCAGCAGAAAGGCTTGGGCAAGGCCAGCTCTGCTCGGCCACCATCTTCAACAGTGCGGGAGGGCGGCGGCTGGCCCGCGTCTCACTTCTCCATCGACAGAATAGTCACCGAGGTCCGGTACTTTGCCGACACCACGTAGGCGGGACTGGTTCCCCCTTTTCCAATTTCTTCAGCTGTGCTTTCCAATTACCAGATCCATATGATGCATTTGGGTCTGAATCCATTACTCTTCTTGCCGTCTTCGCCTTTATGCGTGAGGCAATGATGGGTATCCCTCCTTGATTGCCTTGCTGCGTCACTTCTTCTCTGCGCCTCGTCGCCCACCCAATGCTCGGGGTGCATGAGCTTCATTGCGCACGAAACAGCGGCTTGAGGATTGATTTCAATCTTCCTCGGACGCTTTGGGTTCATGACGGTGGCTGTCACGTGGATGTCGGGTGCCCAGCCCCACCTTTCGGAGCCAACATCTCCCGCTGTCCCCAATTCAGGCTGGGACGGGAGGCAGCTCCACGAGCCCCGGCTCATATTAAATCTAGCGTCTCTTGGCGTTCTGAGGGTGCTCGGCGTGCGGCGCCAAAGGTGGTGAAGGAGTTCTGTTATGCCGCATTGCCCCTCTCCGGCGCCACTCCGCGGATGTGGACCTTGGCGGGCATGAGGATCGCATGAGGCTCGGGAGGAGGACTGGCGCTCAAGCGGCGAGAAGGTGCTCTTGGTCTTGGCCAGGGGACCCCACCCGGCGGCATCCGGCAGGGGGGGGCTTCTTACTTTTGCTCGAGCGAGGCGACTTTGTGAATCGGATGCGAACCCGGCGAATGGGGCTGCGCCTGCTGGCCTCCTGGGGCCTCGCGAGAACCGGTGGTGGTGACTGCCCTTCCGGTCACCGGCGGTCCTTCCTCGAGTGGCGGAGCAGGGAGGCATGGGCCCCTGGAGGCTGAGGGGGGCCCGCCGGGATGACGACGCCATGCAGCACTCCTGAGGGGCAGATCCTGAGGCCCGTGCTGCTGCGGTGGAAGGCGTTGAGCCGCCGCCCGCGGCGCCCGTGGTTGAGGCCCCTGAGGCCCCAGATACCCCTCTTGGTGAGGCGATCGTCGGCGTGCATCAGGGCGATGCCCCTGACGCTGGTCACCTTGATGCTTCTTCCTCGTCGCAGGCTGACCCCTGCGCTCAACTCTGGGCGCTTCGCGTGGACTTGAGGCTCTCCGGGAAGAAGGGAGGCCTTGGGTGGCGATTATCCTTATCGCTTTCTTTGAAGCGCAGGAAGTATTTCGCCATTGATGAGTAAGCCTTCCCTTTCCCAGCTCTGATCCTCCACATTGCTTTTGCTGATCCTTGCTCTGCGAGGCCCTTCTGCTGAGCTCACGGAGATGGCTGAGGAGCCATCTCCTAGCTTCTCTCTCCACCGCCTTGGAGCTCTAAGCTCAAGTAGAGCCCTTGTGGTGAGGCGGTCGGGAGAGGTGAGCCATCTGAGGCGCATCGCCGCTCTGTGCGCCTCGCGACCCTCCTTCATGAGCCTTCTCGTGGCATAGCCAGCCTGCGTGGGCTTCTGCAGTCATGGATGGCGATTGGCTGAGGTCAGCCTGCACTCTTCATTTGGGGATGGGCTGGCTCGAGCCGGGCTTCTGCGAGGGCGTGCCCGGCCATCGCGAGCGGTCGCCATGCCCCCAGCCCTCGCCCGGAGGGGGGAGCGCTGGTTCGTGGCCCTCCGCGCTTACTTGGGGCGGATGACGGCACAAGGCGTGCTCGAGCACGCTCGGGGCGTCGCGCTCTTGCCAAGGGTTTCTTGGAGGGCGGCGGTGACGGGTGAGCCTGCTTGGTGAAAAGCTTCACGACGAAGACAGCGTGCCTTGAGGCTGAGGCTGCGCTGTGGCTGAAGAGGCGCAAGCTGAAGGCGGCTGTCGCCCTGCGCGCCACCAGCCGCGACCTCGACAATGAGGAAATCGAGGCGTCGCTGGCGGCCTCTCGGGAGGCCAGTTCCCGGGTCATCGAGGAGGCCCGAGAGGCTGACCGGCGGCGCAAGGCGGTGGAGGAGAGGGCGCGGGAACTCCAGGCCTGGTGCCATTCCCTGGAGCAGCAGGTGGAGCTGCGTGATACGGCCCTTGCGTTGATGAAGGTGGCTTCGGTCGACCAGGCAGAGCTCAGGCGTGAGGAGGCACGTCTTTGGAAGCCGCCGTCGAGCAGCGATCTTGGCGTCTAGAGATGAGGGAGCACTTGGTGGCGCAGAGGCGGAGGATGGCGTTGCTGGGAAGCCCGCGTCCTGGAAGACGTTGGACGCCGGGTGGCGACGGCCCGCTTGAACCTTGAGCGCGAGTTCGAGGAGAGGCTGGGGTTGATTCGGGTTGAAGCCCATGGAAGGACCGCCACCCTGAGGGCCAAGCTGGATGAAGTGACGCGGCGGGCCGATGCTTCCCGGGCCGCCCTTGGTGTGGCGCAGGAGGAGCCGACTACCTCCCGCGCTGAGGCGCTTCTTCTCCGCCCATGGGTGGACAAGGCTGAGGTCGTTGCGCGGCAGAACGAGGACGAGATACGCCAGCGGCGGATCCTGGAGCATGAGCACGGCCCCATGCTCACCACGCTCCGGGAGAGATCCAACACGGCCTTGGGTAACATCTGCGTAGGCGGCCGTTGCAGCCCCACCAACGATTACGCTCGGCAACCTTTAGTTCTTCACCGACGTGGTGACGCAGCTGGAGGTACGGTCGGTCAGAGCCAACAGGTTAGTGGAGTAGAGGAGCCGCGCCCTGCTCGGGCGCGCCTTTTCTCGTGTCTTCAGCCATCTCCGAAACATGGACCCCAACCCGACTTTGGCGCCATCGCCCGAAGACCTCGGGCCGTCGGGGCGACCTGGCGACCGCTGGGTGGAAGACAACATGGATTCCCTCGTGGGGCCTTCGCTCGATAACGACGGCGTGGTCGTGGCTGCTGATGAAGGCGGCGGTGAGCGGCCCGACAGCTGCTGACGGCAACACGGAGAGCGATGGCAAGGCCAGCGAGGCGAGCGACGATTCAGGAGGTGCCCCTGAGGATGCATTGGGGGATTTATCCGACTGACCGTGTGTTGTCCCTGCTTCCTTACCCTGCGGAGATAGAGTTCGAGCTTTGCCCTGAAGGTTGTAAGAGCATTTTGGGAGGGCGAGCCCCACATGTAAAAACTTGCATTCAGCGTATTAGTAGATGCGATATCACTCGTACGTCTGCGCCAAGTGGCTGGCTTTGCGACGAGCTAGCTGGCTAGTTTACCTTCGACCCACGTGGGCCCTGAGATAGCCTGCGGAGGGCTACGGTGTCTTGAGTGTCTCTTGATAGAGCCCATAGGACCTGTAATAAAAACCTCCTGAGAGGGCGCGGCAGTCTGGCTGCATGCAAGCTAGGCCTGACCCGGCTCACGAGGGGCTCACGAGGGGAGGCAGCTGAGGCAATGTAGTAACCAGAACGCGAGAGGAATTGTAGACTTCACAAACAAATTTGTCTTTCAGTCTGTACTGAATGTTGGCCAAGAGAAGCATCCATGTTAGTAGGAAGAACATATGTTTTTTTCTAGATCTTTGCTTTTGGAGCTACATATTTGTATATGATCTGTGAATCATTGAGATGCATTAACATGTTGATCTTATGTATGGGAATCGTACTAGTTGGTTTTAGTTGTGGCTGATCTTTGCTTTTGGAGCTACATATTTGTATATGATCTGTGAATCATTGAGATGCATTAACAGTTCCTTATATTTGTTCGCTCAGTGTTTACAAGTTACTGATCGATCGCTAGCTAGCCTACTAATGCGCTCCTGGCTGTTTTAGTTGCGACGCAAGATCCGAAGTGGCAGTTTTTTGAATAAAAATGCCTACCTCTGAAGAAACTGACAAGCTGCTCTGAAGAAAATGCCATGCAAATCTGAAGAAACTGCCAGCGAAAACGTTTGCAAATGCCTTATCTCCCAACTAAAGTTCATCAACTAATGCCCTCGGCTGCGACTCGTTGCATGCTGCTCCACGTACTGGCTGCGAGCAATTTTGAGTGCCGGCATGCAGCCGACCGTAATTAAGGCAGCTAACTGATGCGAAAAAGATGCACTTTAATTGTTGCGGGCCTTTTAAATCCGTGGAATCATTATTGACAAGGAGGGAGATGATTCGAGTGCACTCGTTTGACCGTCATGCCGGCGTGCGACCCAGCACGGACGGGACGGGACAGCACAGTCAGAATTTCAGTTTCTCTAGTTTTCCACGGCAAGCTGGCGTGATAAGCCATGCCTGCTTAATTATGCATTGAATTTCGATGACCGTCACGCTACCTTCCGCTACTGTTTCCCGGCCTTCTATGGTGGCACTGTGACCCAACTCGCCCTATCCTCATAAGCCCCCACCGGCCCAACGTCGCTCGCCACTTATCCTCGCTCTCGCCACGTCCGCCATGCCCCTGCCCGTCCGTGATAGGCGAGGTCGGAGGCGGTCACCGCCGGAACTAGTGTTCGGTTTTTCACCGGAAGGCAGACGGAGGGAGGAGGCATTCTATCGGTCTTTATATGGCAATGCGGAGATCGAGGACTTGTTGGAGCACGACCGCCTGGCGGAGGAGCAGGAGTTGTTGGAGCGCGACCGCTTGGCGGAGGAGCAGCGTATCGCCGATTTGCACCGCCAGCGGGACATGGAGCAGCAGCACACCGATGCTCTGAGTCGCGAGCAGAGCGCCGCACCTGGGCAGACTACATGGAGGCCGGCGCCCGACAAATAGCCCTGGAGGCTGTAGGGCACGCACGCGTTCGCGACACAGATTTTCATTACAAGCTTGTCAAGTGGGTTTCCCGCTTAGAAGCCGAAGCTTCGGTGGAACACGCCGGCATGGAAAGGGCCAACGCACACGAGCAACACGCCCTATCGCACCTCTGGCAAGTCCGAGGCGAGGCGGAGGATGCCGGTGCAGTCGTTTAGTGTGTACCGCAGATGGCAGCCGGCATCGTCTAGTTAGCTAAGAGTAAGTTAGTACTTGTACGCTACTAGATTATTAGTGGGAGTAGATAGTTAACTTGGCTATGATGGTTGTCAACGTGGAAGTTCAGTACTCTATATGTGGATGAGACCTGTTACTTTGCTCTGAATGTATAACTTTCCGTTTGAACGTATGGAATGGGCTGTTATTTTTTTAAATGGGTTGTATTTGTCCTCCACGGGTTTAGAGGCTGACTTGTGGGCCTACCAAGTTGATCGTGCACAATCAGGAGATGATTATGCGTGGAAGAGGATGACAGCAGGGACCCGCCAAGGTCATGGCGATGCATAAGCAAGTGCCTCCTTATTTCAATCCAATAAAAATGGCTCCTCCTAATGGGTTTCGACATCCAGGGTCCCATGCCATTGTCAAGCGTAGTCAATAAGCGAGAGAGTTGCACTGTGGCGGTCGACACCAGGACCCAGCAGCTCACCTAGTTATTTTTGTTTTGGGTTAATTTGATAAATGCCACTCCAAATTTTGTGTTTCTGAGAAATGCCACTGCAATTTCCAAACTTTGAAAAATGCCATTTCCAGTGGCATTTTTCGAAGTCTGGAGTGGCATTTTTCAAAGTTTGCAAATTGCAGTGGCGTTTTCCAAAGTTTGCAAAAATTGCAGTGGCATTTTTCAAAGTTTGGAAATTGCAGTAAGATATATGAGACTACCACATTGGGAGTAACATAGGTAGTAACATCACACATATCTAGATAAAGTAGATGATGTGGCAAGCAATAAATGAAGAAAGAGAGGAAAGTAGTAACATAGCTAGTTACTAGTAGTATGAGTAACATCACATGTACATATCAAGGCAAGATGTGTCTATAGCCTAATAAATGAAGTGTTGCATGTTACCACACATATATGTTACTCCCCACTATAAAGGTAGTAACATAGACTAGTAACACATGGGCATGTTACTAGTCTATATTACTACCCATTGTGGCTAGTCTGAGTAACATCACACATCTCAAGGCAAGATGAGTCTATAGCCTAATAAATGAAGTGTTGCATGTTACTACAAATATGTTACTCCCCACTATAGAGGTTGTAACATAGACTAGTAACATTCTATGTTACTACCCATTGTGGCTAGTCTTATGTCACTCTATTGTGTACTTACTTGCTCTAATAATACATAGTATCATAGAGTAGCTAGTATCATATGTAGTACTTTATTTATATTGTCATGCATGACACATAGTAGCATAACATTTATTATGATACGGTTTCATGATATGATACTTAACCCTCTCTTTCTTCATTTAATTAATTCTATGACAACTCATCAAAGTTGCCTAGTTGGCATGCATGATACTAGCTATGATACCCCCTTACTACAGCCTAGCAAAGGTGTACATATCATTTGTGCGTCACTTTGTGAGTTTTCATCCGTTTGTTCGAGAAGCGGGGAGAAGTTTCAAACATTTTGGCCGTGAGGTGCGGTCACTGGTGTAGGCCTAGTTGGTATTTTAATTACAGAAAATTCAGATGGAGTTCGGACATTATCAAAATCAATGTGTGCCTGTGGCGTGTTCTCATGACCCCGTGGAAAAAAATTGGTAAAGTTTGGCACAAGTTTTGATGAACGCTCCTTCCAAACCGGAGCATCTCACATGAAGGATCATGGTTTTTCAAATGGAGACGTGTCTATTCAAACTCCTATGGCCGGTGACTTCATCGTTTGGCCTCATAAAAATTTCCATGGTACGCAATCACCATTATACCACGGGTTTGATTTTCTGGCGCATTTCAGGTATCGCTAGCTATATTTAAGACATTTTTTTGAGATTAATGTGCATTTTGTGCATAAAAATAAAATTACAACCAAAACTGCATGTGCTGTCGAAAGGGATGAGGATCGCCGTTCGATCTGGAAGCATCCAACGGTGCAGACGTACGATCCGTGGGGTTTGGGTTCCGGCCAATCGGAAAGCACGACTCAGATCGTGGGTGGGGTGGCGGGGTTTCGTCGGCACATGACTTTCATCAACAAACCTTGTGCTATTCGCAAACCAGATTGCATATTTTTGCTCACACATACTGTAGTGAGATCGATTGAGTGTGCTACCTCTATGACAAAATAATAATAATAACAAAAACAGTTCATATTCATTGCCTGAGCTGACATCATATCAAGGTCAACATATTGAGGTTCTTACATCAACAGAAAACCGAGCATAACTCACAAATTCAGTACACGCGGAGTTCTAAATTGAACGAATTAAGTTGCAGGGTAGGTGTCGGCGTTCTGGGAATGGGGTCCCAGAATTGCTCACTCCGCGCTCCACGGCGTGGTTAGCTAGCAGCCCCTGACTGGCCCATCTTCATCAACAAGGCATTCAAGACCCTCGCGAGGGACCAAGCCTCGCGAGGTGGATGACACAAGACCTCCTCGGGAGCGGCCTCACCAGGTTGCCTCGCGAGGAGCGGAGAGATCAAGGCAGGGCAAACCTCGCGAGGTTCTCATGACGTGAGCCATGATGATCAAGATCAGGCAGGCGCCAGCGCGCGCAGTGTCCTTGTTTCCTCTTTGGTGCTAAGGGAGCAAACGCAGGCGCAGAGTACCGATGCATCAAGAAAAGGTTTCCATATCAGTGCAACGAGACCAAGACCAGCAGGACGGCAAGACGGAGGTCACCATGGAGCCCAAGGCGGCGTCACCACTAGAGCCTTTTTGCAGCGAAGACCGCTTTGTCGTCGATAAGCTGTACTAGCTGTCCCCTTTCAAATTGGCCGTTGTTGGCTCCCTTCCCGCTCAATATTTGGGAAGAGGACCAGGGCCTATATAAGTAGAACTAGCCACCATAGTAGGGGGGGATCGATTCCATCTTCCATCCTCACACCCACAAGTTCACTGGGCACAGACCTCAACCTCAGGAGGCTGTTCTTCCCCTTGTACTCTTCATCGTCAGCCCAAGAGGCAATCCACCACCACCACCGCACTGGAGTAGGGTATTACACCACAACGGTGGCCCGAACCAGTATAAATCTTGTGTCTTTTGTGTTGTGAGTTCGTCGAGTTTGTTCTCGAGATCTTAGCTAGTTAGGACGCGGATCGTTAGGAGGGAAAGAACTTCGCACGCACCCCAGAGTTCGAACCTTAAGGGTTTTGCCGGAACACGTGATCCGACATTTCGCGCGCCAAGTAGGGGTGCACCAGAGCTTCCTTTCTGTTACTCTGCGTCCAGTTGCTCCGTCGTCTCCATGGCGGACGCTTGTCGTGCTCGGGCTGAGCGCCGGGCTGCCCTCGCCACCCGTGTCGCTCAGACGGCTCCCGTCGGCGGGCCACCTCGTCGTTCTCCATCGCCTGCTGCCAACACCGCCACCGGCCCGACGGGGAACGAGCAGCAAGCGTCCTCGCTGCACCCCTCGATGCGGTGGGACGGTCGCACCGCCACTCCATCACCGACTCCTGCTGGTTCGTAGTCCCACGCTCGTCGCGCTCCCATGGACGCAAGGGGCCGTGCTCCTCATGGCGCACGAGCTCCTGCTCTACCGCCCGGTCGATGACCTCTACAAGGACTGGCTCGACTGCATCGCCGAGCTTGTCCGCACCGCAGGAGGCTCCCCTGCGCCATCCCTTTCTCCGCCTCGCCCTCCGCCAGCTACAGGAGACGTAGCTCACGGAGCGCCTCCGCCACCTCTGCCCCAAGACGGCGCCCTGGCGCCAAGGCACGACCCGCCGCGGCCGGCGCCTGCGTGTGAAGAAAGAAGCTGCCAAGAAGTTCCTCGACCGCAAGAGAACGCTTCGCCACTCCTCGCCCCGCTTGCCAGAGATCGTCTCATCATGGCAGGCCTCGCGCCGCTTGTTGTGGCGGCATGTGGGCATCAAGACCAAGCTCCACCTCCAAGACGGGCCCCAGCCCACCACGGCCGCTACCGCTTCACCCCGGAAGCTGCGAAGCGCCGCTGGCGGGCAAGTTCGCCAGATCTGCCTCCTTGCTACGACGGCACTCCCCGACCCTCGCTGAGTTCCTGCAGTTTCACGAAGCCTGAGCATCGAGGCTGGCCAACAGCGACGAGAAATTCATGGCGAAATGGTTCCTCATGGCGCCAAAGACGCGCGCTGTTCAGTGGTTCTCTGAACCTGCCTGTGCTCGATCTCCTCACCGACGACATATATGCGCGATTGCTTCGCCGCCAACTTCCAGGCACTCGCGACGCTTCATCGGGCCGCGGGAGACCTTCATCACGTCAAGCAAAAACCAGGAGAGACCCTCCAGAAGTACATCCAGCGCTTCAACAACGTTTGACTCAAGATCCCCAAGGTGATGGACGAGGCCATCATCTCTGCGTTCTCTGATGGCGTCCGCGACATCAAGATGAAGGAGGAGCTCGCTATCCACGAGGAGCTGTGCACATCTCAGGAGCTATTCAACGTGGGGACCAAGTGCACAAGAGCTGAGGAAGGGCGCCTCTCCCTCCTCGAGCTCCCGGCTGCGGACACGGAGGAGAAGAAAGCCAAGGCCAAGGATGTGAAGCGCAAGGGAGCAGCCGTGCTTGCAGCGGAACCAGACACCAAGCATGGCAGAGACCAGCCCGAGTCATCCAAGAGCAGCTCGACTGCTTTGGCGCCTTCCATAACCTACACACCCTACAACACCGGCCGACCTGTCAAGAGCTCGTGAGCCATTCGAGAAGGACGCCAGTCGGCGCCTGAGCGCAACGCGACTGGGCTACATGACCGGGAGGAGGAGCGTGGTGGCGGACACTTTGGGACGACTGTGGCTCAGCGCTTAGGAGAGTGCGCGGCCGACACTCGTGAGGACATTGGCCAAGGGATTAGCACTCATGAGGGCGCTTGGAGGACCAGCCTCGTGAAGATCTTCCTCAGTGGCAGCGCCGGTCTTCCCCCACCACGCATGACCACCAAGAAGGAATGACGACCACCATCAAGACGTAGGGGGCTGGGGGCTTCGAGGAGCAGACATGCTATCGCTGCATCTTAGGCGGAGCTCGAGGCCGACCAATTTCACAACAGTATCTTCAAACAGTTTGCTCATGAAGTGAATGCAGGTCCTCCCAAGCTTGAGGCCACATGCCCGGGCCAGGTCGTCCTAGTGCGCCATTACCTTGATTCAAGCGATCAACTCCAAGTGTGCTAGCCATCCGTGGCGCCCTCCCGATGCTCGCTCCTGGGTCATCGCAGTGCAAGTCACCAAGACCCTCATCGGGGCCAGGCGCAGGAGCTCCAACGTCCTATCCGTCGACACGTTC
>CM038677.1:694955717-695191359 GCA_021605205.1 Aegilops longissima | reverse complement strand
CCTCCACCTCCTCCTGCTCGCTTTGCTGGCTACCCCTCGGCCTTGGGAGATGCCACGCGACCCACAAGCGCCCTCGATGCGGCTATATCTCCCACGTGTCGGCACGACTTAGAGGCATAACCGCATTGAAAGCAATGTCGCAAGTGAGGTAATCTTCACACAACCCATGTAATACATAAGGAAAGAGATACATAGTTGGCTTACAATCGCCACTTCACACAATACATGGGTATAACATTACATCATACGAATCTGAGACAAGGTCCGACTACGGAACCAAAATAAAAGAAGACTACCCCAAAAGCTACAGATCCCTGATCGTCCCAAGCTGAGCTCCACTCTTGATCAAGCAAGCGAAACAACACAATGAACAAGATCTTCATCGAGCTCCTCCTTGAGCTCGGGTCCATCACCGCACGGTTTCATCGGCACACCTGCAAACTGGTTTTGGAAGTATCAGAGTCATGGTGTAGCGACCAGACCGAATGGATCTAGCGCTCGTGCTCGATGTCATCCTGGATCGATGTCTTGACACCACACAAGCTTGAAGGATTTATAGCGAGTAGCAATCACACACTTATTACATCGATGTCCACAAGGGAACTGAATAGAAATATGGCTTAAGGCCATCTAATAATAACAGCGAAGGCTTGGAAGATAAGCGAGTCCATCAACTCCAACGGCATCATCGAGTATAGAACCACGACCTAACACCTTACTAAATAAATGCAAAAGTGCATAGCGTAAAAGTTGCAGCCAAAACAATTGACACATGGAATATCTTGGCAATGTAACACATAAAGAGCAATGAATGAATAAGCCTATACTACATGCATATTTGGCTGGTGGTAAAGCTCTCTGTTACATTTGCATAAAGCTGATTTTCCCTACATCAAAGGAATAATTTTATTTAACTATCATGGTGGTTGTTAAACATTGAAGATGGTTGACAGCATCCTCAATCCCAATTAAAAGTACTCATCAAAACCCAATAACTTTTATTTAAAGTAACATGTTGAGATTCACATGATAATCAAGTACGGATACTCAAAAGCGTCCATAACCGGGACACGGCTAATCATGATTAGTTTATACACTCTGCAGAGGTTTAGCACTTTTCCCCACAAGACTCGATCGCCTCCGCTTGATTCTCGCTTTTACTGGGTGTTTGAGAAGCGGATGGCCGAGACATAGTCTTTCGAAGCGCTAGCACCTTACATGTGGGTAGACCGTACCAACCTACATCCCCTACATCAGCTAGCCTACCGTAAGAGTTACATGCGACTTAGTCAACTACATGAGCCCATAATTGGCTTGTGGCTGCACACGGAAGTTTCCAGTTTGAATAATCTTATGATCCCTTAGAGCACAGGTGGCGGTCCAAGAAATCTGAGGCAAGTCTGATAGAAACCAGGTGCCTCAATCCACCCAGGATGTGTGTTAGGTTGCCACCTTAGATAAACCATTAATTCAACAATCTCACATCTGTCATGGATATTCACTCACCCAATCCACGTCTACTAGCATAGCATGGCATAATAAGCAAACGTAGAAGTAACTCCCAAGGTTTCATAAGTAAAACAGGTAATAGGTACTACCTCAATCTACTTCCCAAACCCACAATTTAATTAGATCCTAATCATGCAAGTGTTTGAGGAATAGATCTAATGCATAAAACTGGGTAGTAGAAGGGTATGATCAAAGTGTTACTTGCCTTGCGATGATCCATGAGTCCTAGAGATTGAAGTAACAAGCGGCGCACTCACGGGTGATCTAGCAGACAAACAACAAGCATACAATAAGTACTCATCTAATGCACAGAAATCTCGAATAAAAGATCTAACCAGATAGTTCAACTTAAGAACCCTGGTTGCAAAAGAATCGAATCAAAACAAACTCCGAAAGTCGAAACTCGAGAGAAAACCTCTCGGTTAGCGATCTGAAATTAGGTCAAAATTTCACAGTGGCAAAACTCTGTGAAAGTAGGGTAGTCGAACGGCGGTTTCGTTCTGAAACTCCAGCGCTTGAATCACTGATTCCGATAAGCGGCGAGAAATAAAACAGTTTTGAAAATCAGATCGAAATCAAATCGGAAAAATAACAGATTAATTCCGATTAAAAGAAAAAGCAGCGAGCGAGTTAAAAGCGAGCGTTAGTTAACAGAGCGAATCTAACGAGCGCGTTCACTGAAACGAGCAGTTCGGTGAGCGTCCGTTAAATAAGAAAACCGAAAAAAAAAAACCAATCTAGGTTTTTAAAAAACCGAACAAATATTTTTTTTAAAATAAACCGACGGTTCACGGGGATAAAACGAATCGGGCGCGGGCGGGCGGCTACCTCCGCGATCGCCGCGGCTCTCGGGGCTCGGTTGGGGCGGCGAGGTCGGGGGCGAGGCGGCGGGGTTCCCATGACAGCAAGGCGGCTCCGCGACGAGCTGACGGCGCGGCGTTGAGGCGACAGCTGGCGGCTCGAGTCGGGGGAGAGGCGGGCAAGGGGCGAGGTGAGAGAGAGGGGCCGGGGGTATTTATGAGGGAGGGAGGCGGCGGTGGCTTGGGGGAGGCGAGGCGCGGTCCGTGAGCGGACTCGAGGCGGGAGGCGTCTGTGGCGGGGCACAGGCGCTCGGCAGGCGAGAGCGGGAGGGAGAAGGGGAGGTGGGCGGGAGGCGGCTGGGCTGGGCTGGCTGGCCTGGCAGGCTGGCCTCAGTCGAGAAGTAGCGTTGTTTTTTTTTAAATAAACTTTAAAACAAAACAATTAAAATAAATATCAAATGAACTCCAAATTAATTAAAACAAATTTTCTCCGACTCCAAAAATTGAATCGAACAAAATGAACTTTAAAAACAAAATTCATGCAAAAATATTTTTAAAGCTCATTTTGCCTAAACAAAATAAATCTTTAAAACCCTAATTTGGTTTATTTATAATATCTTCATTTTCCCATTTGTTTGGGAAAGTCATATTATTCCCTCTCAAGATATTTTTATAGGAAAACTTTATGAAGATAATTTAAATAATCCAATGATCCTATTTTCAAAATTTGGAAAAATCCCAAATATGAAAATTGTGAAACTTCAACTCTCTCCGAGGGTCCTTGAGTTGCGTGAAATTTCTAGGATCGGGAAAAATGAGAGAAAATATGATATGCATGATGACCTAATGTATAACATTCCAAATTGAAAATTTGGGATGTTACAAACCTACCCCTTAAGATGAATCTAGCCCTCGAGATTGGGTTAACTAGAAAATAGGTGAGGTGGTCCTTAAGCAAAACTTCCTCTCTTTCCCGGTGGCTTCATCCTCGGTGTGGTGGCTCCTTTGAACTTTGCAAAACTTGATAACCTTGCTGCGGGTAACTCTGCTTGGCATAATCGAGAATCTTAACGGCTTTTCCTCATATGTCAAGTCATCCTTCAACTGAATTGCCTCCAGTGTACTTTGTGTCTCTTAATGGTACCTCTGCTATCTCTGGGTGACATTTCTTCAAGCGAGAAACATGGAATACATCATGAACTCCTGACAGTCCTTCTGGCAATTCCAACTTATACGCAACTTCTCCCATGCGTTGCAAAATCTTATATGGTCCAACAAAGCGGGTGCTAACTTTCCTTTAACTCCAAAACGCTTAACTCCTCGAAGCGGGGATACTCGAGATATACTCTGTCTCCAACCCGTACTCAATCGCTGCGCTTTGAATCGGCATAGCTTTTACATGCAGGTGGGCTACCTTGAGCCTGTCTCGAATCAACAACTTTCTGTTCGACTCCTTAATCAAATCTGGTCCAAACAATGGCGATCTCGGTTTAGTCCCATGACAACGGTGTCCTGCACCTTCTTCCATACAAGGCCTCGAAAGGTGCCATCTTTAAACTGGTTTGGTAACTGTTGTTGTAGGAAAATTCTGCATCTGACAAATTGTCATCCCAACTAGATCCATAATCTAGGGCACAAGCTCTCAAAGATGTCCTCCAAAATCTGATTGACTCTCTCGGTCATCCATCGATGCAATGGGTGGAAAGTGTGCTGAATTCAATCGGGTTCCCAATGTTTCGTGTAACCTGGTTCCAAAATTTCAAGTAAACCGGGTTCCTCTGTCGATACAATGCTCCTTGGGATTCCGTGTAAACACACAATTCTGGTCATGTATATCTTTGCCAACTTAGCACTGCTATAGGTAGTCTTATTTGGAATGAAATGGGCTACCTTGGTCAAGCGGTCGACTATGACCCAAATCGAGTCATATCCTGAGCGGGTCTTTGGCAAACCTGTGATGAAATCCATGCCTAGTTTATCCCACTTCCATTCGGTATCGGCAATGGTTGTAACAATCCTGCTGCTTCGATGTTCCGCCTTTACTTTCGACATACGTGCAAATCTGCTACATACTCCGCAATATCCTTCTTCATTCCGGTCCACCGAAAATATTCTTCAAATCCAAATACATCTTGGTATTTCCTGGGTGAATCGAATAGGGTGAATCATGGGCTTCTTGTAAAATCAACTTCGATCTACGGGTCATTGGGCACATAAACACGGTCTTCAAACCATAGGGTATCGTGCTCATCCTCACGAAATCCTTTAGCTTTTCCTTTGCTCATTTTCTCCTTTATAGAGGCAACTTCCTTATCGCCTTTTGGGCTTCTCGATTTTGTCCATCGATTGTCATTGAATCTCCAATGCTGCTACATAGCCTCTCGGAACTATTTCCAAACATAGCTCTCGAAGGTCCTCGGCTAACTCATTGGGTATTACTCCCATCATTAGGGTATTGGCGTGGCTCTTACGGCTCAATGCGTGCTTTCGACATTAGCCTTTCCGGGTGATAATGCAATCTCATATCATAATCCTTGATTAGCTCTAACCATCTCCTTTGTCTGAGATTCAATTCATTCGGGTGAAGATGTACTTCAAACTCTTGTGATCCGTATATACTTCACAATGATTTCCAATGAGAAAATGTCTCCACGTCTTCAAGGCATGCACTGTGGCTGCTAACTCCAAATCATGAGTGGCATAATTCAACTCATGGGGCTTAAGTTGTCGTGAAGCATACTGAAACAACTCTTCCTTCCTGCATAAGCACTGCTCCAAGTCCTCGGCGTGAGCGTCATAATACACCTCATAATCCTTAGTTTGATCGGCAATATCAAAACTGGTGAGGTAACCAATCTTTTCTTCAACTCCTGAAAACTTGCCTCACAGTCCTCGGTCCATATGAATTTGTTTTCCTTCTTCAACAATTCTGTCATAGGCTTTGCAATTCTTGAGAAATTCTCAATGAATCTTGGTAGTATCCTGCGAGTCCAAGGAAACTCAATCTCTCAACTGTCGTTGGTGCTTCCCATTTAGTTCTGGTCTCAACCTTTGTGGGGTCAATCGCTATTCCTTCTCCGGATATAACATGTCCGAGAAATCCAACTTCCTTTAACCAAAATTCACATTTGCTGAACTTGGCATACAAGCTGGTGTTCCTCGGTTTCTCCAAAACCAATCTTAAATGTTCCTTGTGTTCCTCTTCATTCTTGAGAAGATCAAAATGTCATCAATGAACACCACGACGAACTTGTCCAAAAACTCCATAAACACTTTGTTCATCAGGTTCATGAAATAGGCTGGTGCGTTAGTCAGTCAAATGACATAACGGTATACTCATACAGATCCATATCTCGTGGTAAACGCTGTCTTGGGTATGTCTTGCTCCCGAATCTTCAATCGATGGTACCACGATCGCAAGTCGATCTTAGAAAACACTTTGGCTCCTTGCAAGCGATCAAGCAGATCATTTATCATCGGTAGTGGGTACTTGTTCTTGATTGTTACTTCATTCAATCCACGATAATCAACAACCATTCTCAAAGATCCATCCTTCTTCTCCACTAACAAAGCGGGTGATCCCCAAGGTGAAGAACTTGGGCGAATAAAACCTTTATCCAATAGTTCCTTAATCGCTTCTTAATTTCTGCCAAATCCTTTGCGGGCATCACATGCGGTCGCTTCGATATCGGGCCTGTTCACGGCAACAGCTCGATCAAAAACTCAATGTCTCTATCCGCGGCATTCACGGCAATTCTTAGGAAATACATCAGATAATCCTTCACCATGGTACTTCTTCCTGTACCACTCTGTTAAGCAATTAACTTGTGCTCTCCTCGGCTCGTGCCGTGATACATATAATCCTTCTTCCTTCCGGTGTGGTGAGCAAAATTGACCTTGTGGCACAATCTATGTTTCCTCCATAGTTTGATAACCAATCCATTCCTAATATCACATCCAATCCTTGGGATTCCGTAACTATTAGGTGCGAGGGAAAACATAGTGTCCGATCCTTAGTGGCGGTCGATCACACCATTTACTAGCCATGTACTCTGCTCGGGTGAGGTTACTAGCATGGGTGACCTAAGGGCTTGGGTTGGTAACTTGTACTTATCCACAAATCCCTTGATATGTATGAATGCGATGCACCAAGTATCAAAAGAACAACTGCGATAAAGACTTAACCAAAACTTACCGATTCTTGCATCGGGCTGATCTTCAACCTCCTCCACGTCAATGTGGTTCACTTGTCCCCTGTTGAAAGGGTTGGGCTTCTTTCGAGCTTCCATTGCCATTTCCATTCGGCCTTCGGACAGTCATTTGCATAGTGCCCGTCTTGCGGCACTTAAAGCAAGTAATGTGACTCGAGTCTACCTTGGATGGTGTAGAGCGGGTTGGTGCGGTTCATCGTTGCTTCCTCCATTCCGTTCCCATTCTTGGTGCCATTATGGTTGTCTGAATTACCTCCTCCATGGGTATCTGAAACTGAATTCCTGATTTAAGGGTATAACGTGGCTTGCTTTGGGATCTGAGTTATACTTTCCTTGTCCATACTTCCGCTTGCAGTTCTCAATTCTTCTTGCTTTCCTTCAATCATGAGAGCTCGGTCTACTAACTCCTGGTAGTTATTGAAACTTGCTACCATCAACGGCATCTGAACTCATCATTCAGTCCTTCTAGAAACTTCTCTGTTTAGCTGCATCTGTAGCGCGTCATCCGGGGCATAACGTGCTAATTTGCTAAAATCATCCACGATCTTGTGCCAGTCCTTCCTCCTTGGCGTAAGTTGCGAAACTCACGCTTCTTCATGGCCATGGCTCCTGCTGAAACATGGGCTGTCGAAAAGCTTGATGAAACTGGTCCCATGTGGCGGTGTCTCACGGATAAGTGGCTGTGAAATTCTCCCACCATGCTGCTGCGGGTCCTTCAAGCTGATGTGCTGCAAACTTCACTCTTTCACCATCCGTGCATCCTGCGATAGTCAGCTCCTTCCTATCTTGCGGAGCCACCATCTGCTACAATTGGCTCGGTGCTCTTTGGAATACACCGGCGGGTTCAGTCTAAGAAAACGAGTCGATGATCCGCAGTGGTGGTGGTGGCGGTGGGTTGTTGGGGTTGTTGTTGTTGTTACGCACCAATGTTTGAATCAGGGTATTCTCGCTGCTGGATCAATTGGGTGATCTCTGGCGGAAAAGCGAATCCGGGTCGCGTCTCGGAGGCATCTGAAGGGTTTTAGAAGAGAAGAAAATAGAATAGAATGAGGTCTAAGGGAATCACTACCCAATTGCACATGAGCAAATGCACACAAAATCACTTCATTCAATCAAACAAAGGCTTACAACGATCTAACTATCGCAAAAGTGCGTGTACTATAAAGGTTTACATGGAGGAATACTACTAATATGTGGGGACTTCTACTAATTTGAACCGGTGGAAGACTCCATGATGTCCGCTCGACCGTCTTCAAAATCAGGTTCACTTGGATCCGAATCTGAGTCGTCAATGTTGATGTAGTCGATTTGATGCTCGACGTATTGGTCTTCATTCCTGAGCGCCAACTTCTTCTTGAGTTCTTCGATCTCGTACTTAAGATCGTTATTGTGTCTTGCCGAGCTACGATCTCGTCCATGTAGTCCTTGCGTGTAGTCTTTAGTTCTCCTTCCAATTCGATGATCCTTTCCTTCGTCTTACGAACTCCAACATGTCATTGCACATTTGATTTTCTGGCGTCGAATGTGTTGATTTAACTCTTGGATGAAAGCTGCAATGGATCTATCCTTCTTGGTGTTGACGACGTCCAGTTGTCATCTCGGCGTCCGCAAATCTGGTAGATGGTGTCCTTGAGATCTTCTTGATAAACTTCTCCAATCGTCCCATGGTGATGTGAGCTGCCATGCTCCTTCCTGCACTCAAGTGGGTGCCTCAAAACACTATCTATAGGCTTGGTGATTGGGGCGAATGTCCTTCTGGAACGTGAGCATGAATCTTCCAGCGCTCCTCTTGAGCGAGTGGCGTTGAAAGTTCCGGTGAAGCTTGGTAATCAATGTTCGGTACTTAGTAACTTCCTTCAAGTGAAATCCAAAAGGTGTGCCTTCATCCGGTTGGGTGTACTTGATCTTCGCGTCCGTCATCCTAAAGAGAGTAGAAAAGATGAGGAGTTAGAAAATGAGAAGAGAGAGTGATCTATGGCTTTAACTTAGTGGTCGTGTCCTCACGGTCAGCGTGTGCTCGATACCATTCTCAGAGCGACCAGACCGAATGGATCTAGCGCTCGTGCTCGATGTCATCCTGGATCGATAATCTGACACCACACAAGACTTGAAGGATTTATAGCGAGTAGCAATCACACACTTATTACATCGATGTCCACAAGGGAACTGAATAGAAATATGGCTTAAGGCCATCTAATAATAACAATGAAGGCTTGGAAGATAAGCGAGTCCATCAACTCCAACGGCATCACTGAGTATAGAACCACGACCTAACACCTTACTGTAAATCTCGAAAAGTCTGCAAGCGTAAAAGTTGCAGCCAAAACGGGTCACACATGGAATATCTTGGCAATGTAACACATAAAGAGCAATGAATGAATAAGCCTATACTACATGCATATTTGGCTGGTGGTAAAGCTCTCTGTTACATTTGCATAAAGCTGATTTTCCCTACATCAAAGGAATAATTTTATTTAACTATCATGGTGGTTGTTAAACATTGAAGATGGTTGACAGCATCCTCAATCCCAATTAAAAGTACTCATCAAAACCCAATAACTTTTATTTAAAGTAACATGTTGAGATTCACATGATAATCAAGTCTGGGATACTCAAAAGCGTCCATAACAGGGACACGGCTAATCATGATTAGTTTATACACTCTGCGAGGTTTGCGCACTTTTCCCCACAAGACTCGATCGCCTCCGCTTGATTCTCGCTTTTCTGAGGTGTTTGAGAAGCGGATGACCGAGACATAGTCTTTCGAAGCGCTAGCACCTTACATGTGGGTGAACCGTACCAACCTACATCCCCTACATCAGCTAGCCTACCGTAAGAGTTCGCACGACTTAGTCAACTCATGAGCCCATAATTGGCTTGTGGCTGCACACGGAAGTTTCAGTTTGAATAATCTTATGATCCCTTAGAGCACAGGTGGCGGTCCAAGAAATACAGGCAAGTCTGATAGAAACCAGTGCCTCAATCCACCCAGATGTGTGTTAGGTTGCCACCTTAGATAAACCATTAATTCAACAATCTCACATCTGTCATGGATATTCACTCACCCAATCCACGTCTACTAGCATAGCATGGCATAATAAGCAAGCGTAGAAGTAACTCCCAAGGTTTCATAAGTAAAACAGTAATAGGTACTACCTCAATCTACTTCCCAAACCCACAATTTAATTAGATCCTAATCATGCAAGTGTTTGAGGAATAGATCTAATGCATAAAACTGGGTAGTAGAAGGGTATGATCAAAGTGTTACTTGCCTTGTCGATGATCCGAGTCCTAGAGATTGAAGTAACAAGCGGCGACCGGGTGATCTAACGCAGACAAACAACAAGCATACAATAAGTACTCATCTAATGCACAGGAAATCTCGAATAAAAGATCTAACCAGATAGTTCAACTTAAGAACCCTGGTTGCAAAAGAATCGAATCAAAACAAACTCCGAAAGTCGAAACTCGAGAGAAACCTCTCGGTTAGCGATCTGAAATTAGGTCAAAATTTCACAGTGGCAAAACTCTGTGAAAGTAGGGTAGTCGAACGGCGGTTTCGTTCTGAAACTCGGTAGCGCTGAATCACTGATTCCGATAAGCGGCGAGAAATAAAACAGTTTTGAAAATCAGATCGAAATCAAATCGGAAAAATAACAGATTAATTCGATTAAAAGAAAAAGCGACGAGCGAGTTAAAAGCGAGCGTTAGATTAACGAATCGAATCTAACGAGCGCGTTCACTGAAACGAACGGTTCGGTGAACGTCCGTTAAATAAGAAAACCGAAAAAAAAAAAACCAATCTAGGTTTTTAAAAAAAACCGAACAAATATTTTTTTTTTTAAAATAAACCGGACGGTTCACGGGGATAAAACCGAATCGGGCGCGGGGCGGGGCGGCTACCTCCGGCGATCGCCGGCGGCTCTCCGGGGCTCCGGTTGGGGCGACGAGGTCGGGAGGCGAGGGCGGCGGGGTTCCCGCGACGGCGCGTCGGCTCCGGCGACGAGGCGACAGCAGCGGCGTTGAGGCGACGGCAATGGCTCGGTCGGGAGAGGCGGGCGGGCGAGGTGAGGAGAGAGGGCCGGGGGTATTTATGAGGAGGAGGCGGCGGTGGCTTGGGGAGGCGAGGCGCTGGGTCCCGTGGCGGACTCGAGGCGGCGGGGCGTCTTGGCGGGGGCACCGGGCGCTCGGGCGAGCGAGAGGCGGAGGAGAAGGGAGGTGGGCCTCGGTCCAGAAGTAGCGTTGTTTTTTTTAAATAAACTTTAAAACAAAACAATTAAAATAAATATCAAATGAACTCCAAATTAATTAAAACAAATTTTCTCCGACTCCAAAAATTGAATCGAACAAAATGAACTTTAAAAACAAAATTCATGCAAAAATATTTTTAAAGCTCATTTTTGCCTAAGCAAAATAAATCTTTAAAACCCAAATTTGGTTTATTTATAATATCTTCATTTTTCCCATTTGTTTGGGAAAGTCATATTATTCCCTCTCAAGATATTTTTTATAGGAAAACTTTATGAAGATAATTTAAATAATCAAATGATCCTATTTTCAAAATTTGGAAAAATCCCAAATATGAAAATTGTGAAACTTCCAACTCTCTCCGAGGGTCCTTGAGTTGCGTGAAATTTCTAGGATCGGGAAAAATGAGAGAAAATATGATATGCATGATGACCTAATGTATAACATTCCAAATTGAAAATTTGGGATGTTACACATGGGGACTCAGCAATCTCACACCCGCGAGATCAAGACTATTTAAGCTTAAAGGTAGGACAGGGTAGTGAGGTGGAGCTGCAGCAAGCGTCTAGCATATATGGTGGCTAACATACGCAAAAGAGAGCGAGAAGAGGAGGCAAAGCACGGTCGAACAACTATGATCAAGAAGTGATCCTAACACAACCTACGACAAACATAACTCCAACACCGTGTTCACTTCCCGGACTCCGAGAAGAGACCATCACGGTTACACACGCGTTGGTGTATTTTAATTAAGATCAACTTCGGTTTTCTACAACCGGACATTAACAAATTCCCATCTGCCACATAACATGGGCACGGCTTTGAAAGTTCAAACCCTGCAGGGTGTCCCAACAGCCCATGATAAGCTCTCGCGATCAACGAAGAATAGACCTTCTCCCGGGAAGACCGATCAGTCTCGGAATCCGGCTACAAGACATTCACAGCAATAAAACAAGTCCAGCAAGACCTCCGGCGTCTGACACCTGATAGTAGCCGCGCGATCTCGTCTCGAGCCACGACCGGATAAGCTAAGCGTCACAGTACCGACGTAACCCAAGTTGCCAAGGGATGGTCCCATACGGTGCTCTAGTTTGGACCAACGCTTAGACAAGCACCGGCCGGGGGTAAATAAAGATGACCCTTGAGAGCGCGACTCCCAAGGGAAAAAGGCTAGGAGAGGCAAATGTAAAACCAATGTTGGGCCTTCTTTGGAAAAGTCTTATTCAAAGCGAACTGTCAAGGGGTCCCATAAATCACCCGACCGCGTTAGGGACGCAAAAACCGGGAACATAACACCGATATGACGGAAACTAGAGCGGCAAGAGTGGAACAAAACACCAGGCATAAGGCCGAGCCTTCCACCCTTTACCAAATATATAGATCGTTAATTAAATAAGATATATTGTGATATCCCAACAAGTAAACATGTTCCAACAAGGAACAACATCTCCATGTTCAACAAGGAACAAACTTCATCTTCACCTGCAACTAACAACGCTATAAGAGGGGCTGAGCAAAGCGGTAACATAGCCAAACAACGGTTTGCTAGGAAAGGATGGTTAGAGGTTTGACATGGCAACATGGGAGGCATGATATAGCAAGTGGTAGGCATCGTAGCATAGGCATAGCAAAAGAGCGAGCATCTAGCAAGCAAAGATAGAAGTGATTTCGAGGGTATGGTCATCTTGCCTGAAATCCCGCAAGGAAGAAGAACGAATCCATGAAGAAGACAAGCGGACGAAGTCGAATGAATCCTCACAACTCCGGAGCGGAACGAAGCTAACGAGAGAAGCAAACCGGAAAGAAGCAAACAACATAGTAAACAACCATCACATAAACATGGCATGATGCACAATCAAGTATGATGCATGTCCGGTTTAAATAGCATGGCATGGCAATATGCACAAACAACACTACAAGTTAAGTGGAGCTCAATATGCAGCGAGTTGCATATTGACGAACGCCACATCACTGTTTAGTTCTCTCTTGATTAGGTACTCAACAATATTAAATGTTGTTAAACATGGCAAGAGGTGAAGCATAATGAAACTACCTATCTAGGCAAGTTTAAATGAGGCCGGAAATAAGAAACAACAATTCCGGAAAATCCCCATATACAAATTATGGATTAGGTACAGATCTGACCTAAAGCATATTTTAGAGTTGTTAAACAAGCAAAGCAAGTACACCATGTTAAACTAGGCATTTTCTACCCCATTTACATATTAAGAACATTTAATTCCGAAGTTACGGTTATTTAGTTATGAAATAAATCATTTTAGCATGGCATTTAAGCAAATTAAAGCAAACAACAATTATAAACATTTAAATGTTGTTATCATGATGCAGATGACATGTGCAAGTTTATGCAATCTTTTATGAAAACGTTGACAGGAGCATTATGAAGCTTTGTGTCACCATGGTGGAAGAAAGGGGGTGCCACGGCAACGAATCCGAAAATGGTGCCACGGCAACATATCGGTTCCGATAACTCGATTGAGATATCGGTACAAAGGAAGACGTGACGGAAGCGAGTCATGCGAGATGGTGGGGTGATCCCGATTCCGGGTTCCCACGGAACGATGGCATGGCAACGAGGAGGAACAAGCGAGTGACAATTCGGACACGGTGCAAACATATCGTGCATCTCATACATGCAAGGGCATCTCATCGCGGTCGTCTCGGGTTATACCTTCGAAGCGTGCGTTCGGAGGAGAAAGCGTTTCGGAGAGGGAAGTAGACGTTCACGGTTCGTCGAGGGGAGTAGAGGAAGTAGTCGTTCTCGCGATGTAGTGGAAGTAATCGTACACGGCGACGGTAGTGGAAGTAGTGTTTCACGTTCGTTATCGAAGAGGTACTTGACGGGTCCGAATTTCCTTCGGGTTGTCGTGGTACTTGCGGTCTCGGCGATGGTAGTCGTACACGCGTAGGGAAGTAGACGTTCTCGTTCGATGGTAGTGGTACATCTCGTCGCCGGAAGTAATGGTACACGAAGGTAGTCGAACTTGACGGTTCCGTTACAGGTCTTCGACGGCGGTAGTTGTACATGGTTTGGAGTGGTACTTGCATCTTGGACTTGACGAATCCGAGGGCTTGAAGTCGACGGTAGTGGTACATGTGACGTCGGGTACTTGTCGTTAACCACGGAAGTAGTTGTTCACGTTTGGAGTTGAACTTGCCGCTCGTGGTACAGGGTCTTCGGAGATGGTAGTGGTACATGGGTCTTGGAGATGTCCGGGTCGCTGGTCGTAGTGGTACTTGGCGTCCGTGGCGGCAGCAACAAAACGATGCATGTGGCAACATTTGAGGAGCTCCGGCGATGCACAAAAATCCTGCCATGGCAGGCTCGGCGAATCCACGAGCTGGAGCAGGCAGCGGCAGGGCTTCCCGAGGCAGGGGCGCCGGAGTTGAAGGGGCTTGGCGGCCGGAGAGGAGTACCGGTGGCGCGGGCGCGTCGGAGTTGACCGGGCTCGGGGACGACAGGGCGCGGCGATGGCTTCGGCGTGGTGGTCGCGAGGAGGCGACGAGGAGAGGGCCGCGGGGAGAAGGCGCGCTGGAGGCGAGGACGCGGAGTCGAAGCAGAGGCGACCGGCGGGGCAGAGGTTCCACGGCCATGGCGTCGGGCGGAGCAGAGGGTCCACGGCCATGGCGTCGGGCATGGGAGGCGGACGGCGGCTCGCGGGAGAAGGAAGGGCGAGGAGGGGGTCAGGCGCCCGGCGGCGCAGGCTCGAGCTGCTGCTCCTGGCCTTCGGGCGGCAGGGACGACAGCGCCAGAGATGGAGGAGGCGGCGAGGGAAAGGGAGAGGCGACGAGGGAAAGGGAGAGGCGAGGAGATCGAGCGGGGTTCGGGAGTGATCTGCGAGGGAGGAGCGAGGGAGATGGGATCGAGGCGGCGTCTGGCGCTAGGAGGACGAGGGAGAGAGTCCGCTCTGGCTAGGGTTTAGGAAGGGGCGGCTGGGCCTAGGCCTTGGGCCTCTTGGGGGAGTTGGGAGGCCAGGAGGAGGAGAAAGGCCGAGGGGCCTTAGAGGCCGGTGGGAGGCCTTGGGCCGTGAGAGGCCGGCCTGGTGGAGGAGGGAAAAGCCGGGGCCGGCTGGGCCTTGGGATCTCTCTTCTTTAAATTAACAGAGAACTGGAAGAAAGGAAAAGAGAGAAGAAAAGGTTTAGAGGAAGAATTTGGGCATCTGGGTAAATTTCCCGGACTCGCAAAAATATGCTCGTTCCAAGAAAACAGAAAGAGGCATGATTGAAAGATAATAAATTCAAATTCATTTGAATATAATTCAAATGGTTTGAATAGGAAGTGGAAGTTTGGAAGGCCCAAAAATGTTGAGAATTTTAGAGGAGCCACAATAAATGGGAAAAGAAATGTTGGCAAAGTTTGGGGACCAAACTTGAAGTAGAAAGGGCATTGGAATTTGCAAGTGTGTTATGGTGAATTCCAATTAATGGAATATTTTATATAGCTCCCTAATATCGGGAGGGTATGTTATAAAGAGAAGTCAACCTTCCCTCGATTTAAATGGATCGAGAAATCCATGCAATTTATTTAGAAGAGTTTAAAAAAAAATAATGATATGATGGCATGATGACATGATGCAATGCAAGAGATGACATGATGAAAGCACACACCAAACAAATCACACGACAAACTCGGAAACCCTGGAAGGCAACTGAAGCTCCGGTCTTGGGGCGTCACAACACTCCACCACTACGAGAGGATCTCGTCCCGAGATCTAGGATGGCACCGGAGAAAAAAACGGGAGAGGAAGAGGTAAAACAAAGTTGCTTCTTTGACAAAAGAGTGAAACCAACGAACCTTGAGAGGTTGAACAAAATGAAAGAAAGAAAACAACGAAGATGAAGAAAGTTGAAAACACTCTGTTAGAAAAGAGGAACATGGGATACGACGAGAACCAAGAGGTTTAGTGATAACATAGATACTGAAACCACTCCGGTTAAAACTAGATCGAGAAGGAATAAGATTGATAAAATTTGGACAGCACTCCGGCTAAAAATGGAAGGAATTAGAATCATGAACTGGTCAAAATGAAAGCACCTGGATGAGACTCCGGTTAAAAGAGGAACGATAGACACAACACTCCGGTTAAAAACGATAAGCAAGGAAAAGGGCATGATCTTTACAAAACGAGGTGAAATTCTGCCACCAACGGAAACAAACGATTGAATTTATATCAATAAGGAGACGAGAAACTTATTTCACCGGGAGGACAAATGAAGAACTTGGGTCATTAATAAGCACCATAAATAGCAACAATCCTTAGGGAAAGCTTTAGGTGAAATATAGCCCAAGATAAGTCTAATGAAGAGATTGATGGATTTAAAATACCTCATTCTTGACAACATGTGAATCATGAAACACGAACTCAAATTGTCGAGAATGACATAACACCACCTCAAATGATAAGGTAGAACGAATTGCACTTCGAAATGCAAGAAGAAGAATACTTGAACTCCTCAAAACAAAACATGTGTTGAGCACCATGTTCAATTTTTTTGAGTATGGCTTGACGGATCTTAACTCCGAGAGAAATCTTGAAGAACAATTCGAGAAAGAAATGAATCCTTGACGAACCACCATGTAGAGCCTCCATGAAGAACTCCGGTAAACAAAAGGATGATAAAAGAAAGAGAAATTGACAACACAAGGTGAAGCCTTGCAGTGACAAGATGAAGCTTTGAAATGATATAACTGAGAAAAGTTGGAACTCCGGAAAGAAAGATGAACAAATGAAATCACGAATTTTGATGAACCTCCGGAATAAGGAATTGAATTTACTCGATGAAACAAGAATAAGAATTACATTATGCTGATCCTTCACCAATTAAATTGATGACAAAATGGATTAGGCATACTACTTATTCTCATTGAAAGGATTGAAGAGAGATATTGCTCAACTTTGGAAGGTCTTCAACGATCCGCCGGTAGGATTGGAAAGAACGAATGAATCTGTATGATAACGAAGGAAGAGCACTCTTGAACGAACCACCGTAAGAATTGAGAATGAACGAAGAAGGCACAATTCACCGGGAAGAATTGAAAAACGAATAAAGATATTTGACAGAATTTTGATACAAGTGAACGAATAGATGACGAGCTGATTGGAGAATACTTGAATGATGCACCGGTAAGATTTGGAGAACGAGAGCTGAAAGCTGGAATGAATAATTCTGAGATGATGGGCTCCGAAGAATCAAACTGAAAAGACTCCTGAAATGCTCCGGGTGGGTGAAAAGAATTCTCACAACCGAAAATAATTATGAGAGGATGGCATCAAACTAGAACCATGGATCTTGAAGAGAATGGAGCAAGATTAAAGAGAAACTCATCATCGGTCTTCACATCGAAGAATGACGATGAGAAACACCACCATGAATTGTTGAGACACTCCGGAATGAAAATTAGAAAGGTTGAACCAACAATGAAAATAATTTGAAAGATCTTGGAGAAAGACATATGACTGATGATAATTCATCCTTACATCAAACTTTGCAAAGAATTTGGGAATAGCGCCGGGAAAATTAGAAGAGTCAGTTAAGATCCTGGGAAAAGACCTGTGGGTTAGGGCCCTCTCAAAAGAACCACCGTTGAACAATTGTTTGAAATAGATATTGCACCGGTAGAGTTAGATGGCTTGTATGAGATAGCATCCTCAAAAGAACTTGAGTGAATTGAGAATGGAAACTAGAATCTTCTGAGATATCTTCAACACTCCGGAACAATTGAATAGCGAGAAGTGGATGATTAAGAGATGCACCGACATGAGAAAGCATTTGAAACGATGAAAAGAGTACGATCAACACTGAAAACTTGACTAAATCCACCGGAGAAGAAAATTAGAATGGAACAATGATAAGGTTAAAGCTTCCTTAGCGTCTTCATGAGAAATCACCGGATAAAACATTAAAGGAAAAGAATGAAGAAACTTCACTCAATAAAATGGATACTTGATTAAGAAATCTGAGTCCTTGAAGAAAAAGGGTGGGGGGGCGGGAAATCAAAACAACTAGGGTCGGATGAAACGAACACCGTTGAGAAAAAGCTTAGAATTGATCTTGCGAATGTTGGAATGATCGGATTCACTTGAAGAGAAGCACGCCGGTTGGAAAAGAATTAACATGACAAGCTCAGTGATCAAGAAGGATTAGTATTCACATAGCAATATGAGAACACCAATTAGGAAAGGTATGGAATCAACACTTGGCATTGAAGCAACTCGAATACCACAAAAAAAAAACAAAAACAAAGGATTGGCTTGCAGAATAAGCCGGAACAAACACATGATAGAGATTTCGCCCAAAGTGTTCGTGGTGGGGCCCACACGGACACGACGTATAGCGGACGTCACGAATGACTAACAAGACGTCCCGAATCAGCATAGCCAAGGATTCTTTAAGGCGTCTCGCGACCAATCAGAATCGACCGTGAATGGGCGGACCACTAGACGTTGAACCCCAATCTCAAATCATACATCCGCCGGAAAGAAAATCCGTAAGCTACTAGAATTCCCACCTATAAACTCCGAAACTTTCTGGTTATGCAATCTGGTGTTGGGGATCAGGGACACAAAATATATCACCCAAACTAACAATACCTAGATCCAAATGTATCCATCCGTCAACACATAACCAAGAAATCCTCGAAATCGTGTACCTCGACCTTGAAAAACATCCGTTATACAAGTCATGGCAATACTCCCTTTTCGCCACAAGATCGGGCTATCGGGTTATCTCACCAACAACTGCACAAAAGAGATTTCGATGTCGGCAAAACTCGGTATTCCGAAACTGCAACGATAAAATTGTGACGACAACACCTCGGAGCTCAACTCCCGGACACCGCCACAAAACCTAAATGTCGAGGCACCAAGAACAATGTTCTCGTCACAAAACCATCGAACGATTCCAAGATACCCACGTCATTATCGATGCGGCTATATCTCCCACGTGATCCTAAAAAAAATTTTAGTGAAATTTAAGGAGAGAAGAGTCAAAACTCTCGTCGGATACCTCACCAGAGCGATTTAAGGGACTAAGGAGTAAAAAATCCTACTCTCCGATATATATAATCCTAAGACTCAAAACATTTTCCATTCTAGACTCAACAACGCCAAAGAAACAATCAAGTAGGGGCTCCTAAGTCGGGAAGGCTCGATACCAACTTGAACGCCTCGATGCGGCTATATCTCCCACGTGTGAAGCACGACTTAGAGGCATAACCGCATTGAAAGCAATGTCATAAGTGAGGTAATCTTCACACAACCCATGTAATACATAAGGGAAAGAGATACATAGTTGGCTTACAATCGCCACTTCACACAATACATGGGTATAACATTACATCATACAGATATGCATAAGGTCCGACTACGGAACCAAAATAAAAGAAGACTACCCCAAAGCTACACAGATCCCCGATCGTCCCAACTGGCTCCACTCTTGATCAACTGAAACGAAACAACACAATGAACAAGATCTTCATCGAGCTCCTCCTTGAGCTCGGGTCCATCACCGCACGGTTTCATCGGCACTGCAAACTGGTTTTGAAGTATCTGTGAGTCATGGGGACTCAGCAATCTCACACCCGCGAGATCAAGACTATTTAAGCTTAAAGGTAGGACAGGGTAGTGAGGTGGAGCTGCAGCAAGCGCCTAGCATATATGGTGGCTAACATACATAAAAGAGAGCGAGAAGAGGAGGCAAAGCACGGTCGAACAACTATGATCAAGAAGTGATCCTAACACAACCTCGACAAACATAACTCCAACACCGTGTTCACTTCCGGACTCACGAGAAGAGACCATCACAGTTACACACGCGTTGGTGTATTTTAATTAAGATCAACTTCGGTTTTCTACAACCGGACATTAACAAATTCCCATCTGCCACATAACCGCTGCACGGCTTTGAAAGTTCAAACCCTGCGGGTGTCCCAACTTAGCCCATGATAAGCTCTCGCGATCAACGAAGAATAGACCTTCTCCCGGAAGACCGATCAGTCTCGAATCCGGCTACAAGACATTTCACAGCAATAAAACAAGTCCAGCAAGACCTCCGGCGTGCCGACACCACGATAGTAGCCGCACAGATCTCGTCTCGAGCCACGACCGGATAAGCTAAGCGTCACAGTACCGACGTAACCCAAGTTGCCAAGGGATGGTCCCATACGGTGCTCTAGTTTGGACCAACGCTAGACAAGCACCGCCCGGGGGTAAATAAAGATGACCCTTGAGGCGCGACTCCCAAGGGAAAAAAGGCTAGGAGAGGCAAATGTAAAACCAATGTTGGGCCTTCTTTGGAAAAGTCTTATTCAAAGCGAACTGTCAAGGGGTCCCATAAATCACCCGACCGCGTTAGGGACGCAAAAACCGGGAACATAACACCGATATGACGGAAACTAGGGCGGCAAGTGGAACAAAACACCAGGCATAAGGCCGAGCCTTCCACCCTTTACCAAATATATAGATGCGTTAATTAAATAAGATATATTGTGATATCCCAACAAGTAAACATGTTCCAACAAGGAACAACATCTCCATGTTCCAACAAGGAACAAACTTCATCTTCACCTGCAACTAACAACGCTATAAGAGGGCTGAGCAAAGCGGTAACATAGCCAAACAACGGTTTGCTAGGAAAGGATGGTTAGAGGTTTGACATGGCAACATGGGAGGCATGATATAGCAAGTGGTAGGCATCGTAGCATAGGCATAGCAAAAGAGCGAGCATCTAGCAAGCAAAGATAGAAGTGATTTCGAGGGTATGGTCATCTTGCCTGAAATCCCGCAAGGAAGAAGAACGAATCCATGAAGAAGACAAACGGACGAAGTCGAATGAATCCTCACAACTCCGGAACGGAACCGAAGCTAACGAGAGAAGCAAACCGGAAAGAAGCAAACAACATAGTAAACAACCATCACATAAACATGGCATGATGCACAATCAAGTATGATGCATGTCCGGTTTAAATAGCATGGCATGGCAATATGCACAAACAACACTACAAGTTAAGTGGAGCTCAATATGCAACGAGTTGCATATTGACGGAACGCCACATCACTTATTTAGTTCTCTCTTGATTAGGTACTCAACAATATTAAATGTTGTTAAACATGGCAAGAGGTGAAGCATAATGAAACTACCTATCTAGGCAAGTTTAAATGAGGCCGGAAATAAGAAACAACAATTCCGGAAAATCCCCATATACAAATTATGGATTAGGTACAGATCTGACCTAAAGCATATTTTAGAGTTGTTAAACAAGCAAAGCAAGTACACCATGTTAAACTAGGCATTTTTCTACCCCATTTACATATAAAGAACATTTAATTCCGAGTTACGGTTATTTAGTTATGAAATAAATCATTTTAGCATGGCATTTAAGCAAATTAAAGCAAACAACAATTATAAACATTTAAATGTTGTTATCATGATGCGGATGACATGTGCAAGTTTATGCAATCTTTTATGAAAACGTTGACAGGAGCATTATGAAGCTTTGTGTCACCATGGTGGAAGAAAGGGGGTGCCACGGCAACGAATCCGAAAATGGTGCCACGGCAACATATCGGTTCCGATAACTCGATTGAGATATCGGTACAAAGGAAGACGTGACGGAAGCGAGTCATGCGAGATGGTGGGGTGATCCCGATTCCGGGTTCCCACGGAACGATGGCATGGCAACGAGGAGGAACAAGCGAGTGACAATTCGGACACGGTGCAAACATATCGTGCATCTCATACATGCAAGGGCATCTCATCGCGGTCGTCTCGGGTTATACCTTCGAAGCGTGCGTTCGGAGGAGAAAGCGTTTCGGAGAGGGAAGTAGACGTTCACGGTTCGTCGAGGGAAGTAGAGGAAGTAGTCGTTCTCGCGATGTAGTGGAAGTAATCGTACACGGCGACGGTAGTGGAAGTAGTGTTTCACGTTCGTTATCGAAGAGGTACTTGACGGGTCCGAATTTCCTTTCGGGGTTGTCGTGGTACTTGCGGTCTCGGCGATGGTAGTCGTACACGCGTAGGGGAAGTAGACGTTCTCGTTCGATGGTAGTGGTACATCTCGTCATCGGAAGTAATGGTACACACGAAGGTAGTCGAACTTGACGGTTCCGTATACAGTCTTCGACGACGGTAGTTGTACATGGTTTGGAGTGGTACTTGCATCTTCGGACTTGACGAATCCGAGGGCTTCGGGGTCGACGGTAGTGGTACATGTGACGTCGGGGTACTTGTCGTTAACCACGGAAGTAGTTGTTCACGTTTTGGAGTTGAACTTGCCGCTCGTGGTACACGGGTCTTCGGAGATGGTAGTGGTACATGGGTCTTCGGAGATGTCCGGGGTCGTCGGGTCGTAGTGGTACTTGGCGTCCGTGCGGCAGCAGCAAAACGATGCACAGGGCAACATTTGAGGAGCTCCCGGCGATGCACAAAAATCCTGCCATGGCAGGGCTCGGCGAATCCACGAGCTGGAGCAGGGCAGCGGCAGGGCTTCCCGAGGCAGGGGCGCCGGAGTTGAAGGGGCTTGGCGGCCGGAGAGGAGTACCGGTGGCGCGGGCGCGTCGGAGTTGACCGGGCTCGGGGACGACAGGGCGCGGCGATGGCTTCGGCGTGGTGGTCGCGAGGAGGCGACGAGGAGAGGGCCGCGGGGAGAAGGCGCGCTGGAGGCGAGGACGCGGAGTCGAAGCAGAGGCGACCGGCGGGGCAGAGGTTCCACGGCCATGGCGTCGGGCGGAGCAGAGGGTCCACGGCCATGGCGTCGGGCATGGGAGGCGGACGGCTCATGGGAGAAGGAAGGGCGAGGAGGGGGCTCAGGCCGCGGCGCGAGGCTCGAGGAGCTGCTCTCCTGGCCTTCCGGGCGACGGGGACGACAGGCGCCGGTAGATGGAGGAGGCGGCGAGGGGAAAGGGAGAGGGCGACGAGGGGAAAGGGAGAGGGGCGAGGAGATCGAGCGGGGGTTCGGGAGTGACTGCGCGAGGGAGGAGCGAGGGGAGATGGGATCGGGCGAGCGTGCGGCGCTAGGAGGACGAGGGAGAGAGTCCGCTGCGGGCTAGGGTTTAGGAAGGGGGCGCGGCTGGGCCTAGGCCTTGGGCCTGCGCGGGGAGTTGGGAGGCCCAGGAGGAGGAGAAAGGCCAGGGGCCTTAGAGGCCGGCTGGGAGGCCTTGGGCCGTAGAGGCCGGCCTGGTGGAGGAGGGAAAAGCCAGGGGCCGGCTGGGCCTTGGGATCTCTCTCTTCTTTAAATTAACAGAGAACTGGAAGAAAGGAAAAGAGAGAAGAAAAGGTTTAGAGGAAGAATTTGGGCATGCGGGTAAATTTCCCGGACTCGCAAAAATATGCTCGTTCCAAGAAAACAGAAAGAGGCATGATTGAAAGATAATAAATTCAAATTCATTTGAATATAATTCAAATGGTTTGAATAGGAAGTGGAAGTTTGGAAGGCCCAAAAATGTTGAGAATTTTAGAGGAGCCACAATAAATGGGAAAAGAAATGTTGGCAAAGTTTGGGGACCAAACTTGAAGTAGAAAGGGCATTGGAATTTGCAAGTGTGTTATGGTGAATTCCAATTAATGGAATATTTTATATAGCTCCCTAATATCGGGAGGGTATGTTATAAAGAGAAGTCAACCTTCCCTCGATTTAAATGGATCGAGAAATCCATGCAATTTATTTAGAAGAGTTTAAAAAAAAATAATGATATGATGGCATGATGACATGATGCAATGCAAGAGATGACATGATGAAAGCACACACCAAACAAATCACACGACAAACTCGGAAACCCTGGAAGGCAACTGAAGCTCCGGTCTTGGGGCGTCACACCCCCCCAGACCCCCTCGTTCCCTCTCCTCTCTCCAGAACGCCTTCCCTCTCCTCTGCTCCCTCTCTCTCGCCCGGACCGAGCGGCCTCGTCGCCACCGTCGCCGTTCGCCGCGGCCACCGCCTTCCCCTTACCTCCCCAACATGCCCCGAGCTCCGCCTAATCTCTCTCCCCCCTCCTCACCGAGCCTCCGGCCTTGGAGCGCCCGAGTCGCCGCCCGCCACTTTTCCCTTCCCGACCATGGGACTCCGTCGGCAGGTTCGCCCGCCTTCCGCCCGCCCAGCCCATCGACCCTCCAAGCGGACTCACGGTGAGCTTGCCGTCGTTTTCCTCATCCCCTCTCTCTACGCCAGAGCCCGCCGCCCATGAAAGCCCCCAGCCGCCGTCCGCCATGGCCGGGCGAGCTCCGTCTCGAGCACCTCTGCCTCGCTTAGTAGCTCCGCATGCTCCTAATCACCTCCCTCTTCGCTGCCCGCCCAGCTCCTCGCCCATGAAGTCTAGCCTTCAGCCGCAACCACCGAGCTCGGCCGCCGCAAAGCGACATCGCTGCCGATCTGGGTCGTCTCCGCGACCCCACTAGCACGAAGTCGACGCGACGAGGCTCGGGTTCCAACGGTGCCAACCGCGCCTCAATCGTGGCCGTGCCGCGATTCCGCGCTGATCGCCGCCGTCTCGGCCTCGCCGGCGACTCGGCGCCGTGGATTAGCCCCGGGTTGACCAGGATTTGACCCCCACAGGTCATCAAGCGAGTGGGCCCGCCACTAACTAACCGGGTTAGCTCTAACCGAAACTAGTTAGTTAAACTAACTACTGACCAGTGGGTCCCAGCGTCAGAGTTGACCTGGACAGCGACCCAGTTGACTCGCTGACGTCACATCGACGTCAGGCTGACGCAATAACTAGTTTTCTGGATTTATTTATATTCAGGAAATTCCAGAAAATGCCTAAACTTTAATAAATCATAGAAATTCAACCGTAACTCGGATTGAAATAATTTATATATGAAAAATGATCAGCAAAATATGAAGAATCTGTTTATGCCATGATCATGCATGTTTGAACAAGTTAACCTTACTGAATAGGATGAATCATGATTAGGGTAATTTATGGAATAGCATTTGGAGTTGGAGTTCAACCTTGTTTGAATTCCACTTCAACTAACTTGGATTATTATTGCATTAGGTGAATTCAGTACTTTAATATGACATGTCATTCATGTGAATGTGCATTGCATTGATTGTGTTCTCTCTTGTTTGCCGGTAATTGTCCCCTCCCGGTAGACGATGTATCGACGATGAAATCGATGACACCGATGAAGAACTATTATCTTCAGAAGTGCCAGGCAAGCAGAACCCCCTTGTTCATTCTGATATAATCCCACTCTCTCGCTCCTGCTCTATTTTACTGCATTAGGACAACAACGACTCATGTGTTACTTGCTGCGGTAGCTGAACCCCTTGATCCTTTGCATGACCTGTCATTCCACAAGAATTAGATGAAACCCACTAGCATGAGTAGGAATTGTTTGAGCCATGTTGTGCCTACTCATTTATGCTTGTTGTCATGCCTGCTATCGCTTAGAGTTGAGTCGGGTCTGATTCATCGGGAATGAATTGGAATTGTTATGAACATGTCCTATTGTGTGTGAGCTAAGTGTGTGAACACGATTTGGTAAAGGTAGCGGTGAGAGGCCATGTAGGAGTACATGGTGGGTTGTCTTATTGAAACCGTCCTCGGGAACTGAGTTCGTGTTTGTGATCCATGAACAGTTACTACCACACATTGGGTTCCGTAACTCGACCCTCTCGACTTATTAATCAACTTGATCTCTGTCCGGGAGTTGCAACTAGTTTCGGTGTTTGTAGGTAGTGTTAGTAGTCTACCAAGTGGCACCCGTGCAGGTGGGCTTGGGACAGACTAGGCACTGTGTGGCACGGTGTACCAAGTGGCACCGGTTGGTGGGCTTGGGAACCCTGCTCACATCGTTTGGGGCCGTGGCGACACCCGGCCGGATCTCCTTGCGGATGGAACCCGAATAGGCGATAAACCTGGACGAGAGACTTGTGTGGTTAGTCGGTCGTGGCCGACTCCCTCGCCCGCTTCCGCTTGAAGGTTGCCGAGGTACATGACGTGTCTGAGGCGATAAGTGGCGAGAGCGTGTGTGAAGAAGTACACCCTACAGGGTTATCATTATCTATTGAATAGCCGGATTCCTCGGGTATGGAAACTTGGACCCTTGCATAGTTCATAGACAAGTGAAAGTGGATACTCTAAAATCGCAAGATAAGCGTGAGTGCTATGGATGGCGTTTCTCGTGGAGGTAGCGGAGCGGATCCATAGTGGTGTATTTGATATGGTGAATATGTGGACTCGTGTGCCACCTCAAAAGAGTTATTTGCAATGTAGTTCAGGATAGCCACCGAGTCAAAGCTGGCTTGCTGCGGTCAAACTCCACCACCCCTTTTTGATAATGATGCATATGTAGTTAGTTCTGTAAGTCTTGCTGAGTACAATTGTACTCACGTTTGCTTATTTATGTTTTGCGAGAGACGCGTCGGTCTCGCTAGTAGTTCCACGTGGACTTGACGTTTAGCTTGTTACCTCAGCTACGATCTTGTGCCTCGGCGAGATCTGGTAGATAGTCGCTTCCCAGCCTTTTTCATTTATAGTTATGCGTACTCGACATGATTAGCTTCCGCTTGTGCTTTGACTTGTATGCTTCGAGTGTTGGGTCATGAGACCCATGTTTGTAATATCTCGCTCCTCGGGCCTAATGAATAATATTTGAGTCGTAGAGTTATGTTGTGATGCCATGTTGTATCTCGCATATTGAGCATAATGTGTGTATGTTTGAAATGCTTGGTATGTGTGGGATCCGACAAACTAGTTGTTTATCCTTGGCAGCCTCTCATATGGGGAAATGTAGTCTCGTGCTTCGGCGATAGTAGTCCGCTACAGCCCGGTTCACGAGTCCTGCTAGCCCAAACTACTGCTTGGACACTTGATGGCGGCATGTGTTTCACTTCGTTCCTATGTCCGTCCTTCGAAAAATCCGCACGCGGTGTTATTCGAGTCCTGCCTAGCCTGCTACAGCCCGGGATACGGAGTCCTGTTAGCCAGTGCTACAGCCCGAAATATATACGTTGATGACCGACATGCTCGATGTGATTCATGTATGCCTGTCCCCATAGGTTAGCGCCTCTTTGGGTTCACGACTAGCCATGTCGGCCCGGGTTCTTTGTCATATGGATGCTAGCGACACTATCATATACGCGAGCCAAAAGACGCAAACGGTCCCGGGCCATGGTAAGGCGACACCCGTGGGAATACCGTGCGTGAGGCCGCAAAGTGATATGATGTGTTACATGCTAGATCGGTGTGACCTAGGATCGGGGTCCTGACATTCTGAGACCGGCATGCAAACCTTCATACTCTGCAGTATTGTTTGTTGCTAGCTCCTTGGGAAAGTGCATTTGAATTATCTACTTAAGGTGTTCTCCGGTGGGTGTGATAAGCAGCACGCCGGCACCGGTGCCTTGCAGCGAGAAGGCACCATCAAAGTACATCAGCCACTCCTTACTTGCCTCCTGGACGGGGATGCTCGTCTCCGGAATTTATTCATCTTGCGTCGGCGTCCACTCTGCTATAAATTCTGCCAATGCTCTGCTCTGGATAGTTGAAGTGCTTTCAAACTTGAGGCCAAAGCTTGACAGTTCCAGTGCCCATTCGGCAATCCTGCCTGTTGCTTCTGGATTTTGCAATATTCTCTTCAGAGGAAAGCGAGTGACGACTGTTATCTCATGTGCTTGGAAGTAATGGCGCAGCTTTCTCGAGGCCATGAGGAGGCCGAAAAGCAATTTCTGCACACCAGAGTACCTTGATCTAGCCCCCTGCAGAAGGGAACTGACAAAGTAAACTGGGCGCTGCACCATCCTTTTCTCGGATCTTCTCGCAATCTGTGCGTATCCGTCCTTGTCGGGACGAGAGCTTGTCGGTGAAGCCCCACCTTGTCGCTAGATGCATCTGCCTTGGTTGCCGGCTCATCGCCGCCTCCCTTTCCGCTACTAACGCAGCACTAACCACTTGATTGGTTGCCGCTATGTATAGCAGCAACTTATCTTGTGGCCTAGGTGCGACAAGTATTGGAGTGGAGGACAGGTACCTCTTTAAGTCCTGCAGCGCAGCCTCCGCTCGAGTCCATTTCATTGGACCTGCCTTTTTCAAAATCTTGAAAAATGGCGGGCGCTCAGCAGAACCTAGAGATAAACCTACTGAGAGCAGCCATGCAACCGGCAAGTCTTCGTACATCCTTGATGCGCTTTGGTGCTTCAATCTGCTCAATGGCCTTGATCTTGTCGGGATTGGCTTCAATTCCCCGCTGAGAGATGAAGAACCCGAGAAGCTTGCCGGAAGGAACTCCAAACACGCACTTCTCGGGGTTGAGATTGAGGTTGATCTTGCGCAGATTTGCAAAGGTCTCATCTAAATCTTGAACCAGAGTTGCCCTGTCCTTGCTTTTGACCACTATGTCATCCATGTAGGCTTCTACATTTTGTGCATTTGCGGCTCAAAAGCGTCATGGACCACTCTTGCGAATGTTGAAACAGCATTCTTTAGCCCAAAGGGCATCCGTATAAAACAGTATGTGCCACATGGGGTGATGAATGCGGTTTTCTCTTCATCCTGTTCTGCCATGAAGATCTGATGATATCCTGAGTATGCATCAAGAAATGAAAGCAAATCACATCCAGCCGTGGAGTCAACAATCTGGTCGATGCGCGGCAAGGGAAATGGGTCCTTGGGACAAGCTTTATTAACATCTGTGAAGTCAATACAAAGTCTCCATTTCCCATTTGCCTTGCGAACAACTACAGGATTGGCCAACCACGTAGGATGGAGCACTCCTCTGACAAGGCCTGCTGCTTCCAACTTCTTGATCTCTTCTGCAATGAATTCTTGGCGCTCCACCGCCTTCTTCGACTTTACGCTTGTGGGCGCGCGCGAGGACAGACAGCTAAGTGGTGCTCAATTACTTTCACAGGAACACGGGGATGTCGACGGTTGCCATGCAAACACATCGACATTCGCCCGCAGAAAGCAACGAGCGCGCCTTCCTATTTAGGGTCGAGAGTGGCACTGATGGTGAAGGTACCACCAGTGCCGTCCTCCTTGGCGGGCACCTTCTTAGTCTTCGCTGGAGCTGCCATCGTCTTCTTATACTTGCCGGTGGAGCTCGATGGTGCGTCCTCGATGGTAGCGCAGCACTCCGAAGAGGTGCGCTTGCCGGAGTGGGCATCAGAGTTTTTGCCGGACTTGGTCTTCTTATTCCCCCCGGGAGCTTCAGCGGCAAGTGATTTGCTATCTGTCGCAGCTACTGCCTCCCGGTAAATCTTGTCGGCGCAGATAAGAGCATCTTTCTTGTTGCCATGAACAGAAATGACACTTATCGGGCCTGGCATCTTGAGCAAGTTGTATGCATAATGAGAGGCTGCCATGAACTTGGCGAGTCTTTGGACGCCAAGTATCCCATTATAAGGCAATGGAAAATCAGCAACGTCGAACGTGACCCTCTCAGTTCTGAAGTATAGCTCGCTGCCAAATGTTACCGGCAACGTGATCTTCCCCTTCGGCTTGCTCCTTCCTGGATTGATTCCTTGGAACGTGCCAGTCTCTTCGAGCTCGCTGTCAGGGATTTGAAGCTTCTGGAGTACTGCGGAGGAGATCAGGTTTAAGCCGGCCCCGCCGTCAACTAGCATCTTGGTGACCTTGAGGTTGCGGATAGTTGGTGAGACCAACATCGGCAAGCACCCGACCGCAGTTATGCGATCAGGGTGGTCTTCAATATCAAAGATGATAGGCGTGCTGGACCATTTCAGAGGTCTGCGTGACTCTACGGATGGCTCTGCTGCATTAACTTCCCGCATCCATTGCTTGAGTTGGCGGTGTGAAGTATGCAGAGAGGCACCACCGTCAACGCAGAGGACCTCTGTTGCTTTCTGAAACTCCTGTCATCAGTTTCGTCATCCTCCATATCTTCATCGTCATCATCGTCTTCATCCTTGTGGCGGCCGCGGGGAGGTCTGTCTCCTTGCCGCTGTTTGGCCTTGCCGCGGCGTCCTCCCCAGCCGGGTCGTTTCTTGCTAATTCCCCCAGCACCTTCCTGGGCCTTCTCCTTGTCGCGCCGCTCGTACTCAGCCTTCTGCTGTTCAACAAGCTGCTCGACCTTTTTGCAGCTCTGGAGGTCATGGCCCTTGGTACGGTGAATCTTGCAGTACTGTTTGTTGGAGCTGTCCTGCTTGTCGGCGGCCGCCACAACTTGGCGGTCGGTGTCAGCGGCAATCTCCTTGCCGGAGCCACCAACCTTGGCTTTCTTGGCGCCACCTCCGTTACCGGACTGCTCGACAACTAGTACATCTTTGCCTTTCTTCTTTCTGTTGTTCCGCCGCCGGCTCTTCTTTGCCGGGGCGGTCTCCTCACTGTCAGATCCTGCTTCTGCATTCTCTCCTGGGAGTCTTCTTCCTTCTTCAGCATGTGCACACTTGTCGGCCAAGGCATACAGCTCACTGACATCCTTGACTTTGCACATCGCCATCTCCTCCCTCATCCTGCGGTTCCACACGTTCTGATGAAACGCGCTGATCACCGCGGTAGGGTGGACATCTGGGATGTTGTAGTGCACACGGCTGAATCTCTGGATGAACTTGCGCAGGGACTCTCCTTCCTTCTGGGCGAGCAGATGAAGGTCACTCTCTTGGCCATGAGGCTTGTGGCCGCCCGTGAAGGCGCCGACAAACTGATGGCATAGATCTGCCCAAGAAGATATGGAACCGTCCGGCAAGTGCATGAGCCAAGATCTAACATTGGGCTTGAGTACCAGTGCGAAGTAGTTGGCGAGGATCTTGTCGTCTCGTCCCCCTGCAGCCTGCACCGCGATGGTGTAGATGCTGAGGAACTCCGACGGATCGTCTTGCCATCGTACTTCTCCGCACGTCGGCTTGAAATTTTTCTTGACGGGCCACTGGACCTGCCGCAGCTCACGAGTGAGCAGCAGGGCAACCTACCGCGTCGGCAAGTCACCTGGTTCCCCTGGCGCATGCACGTCGACAGAGGGCCAAGCGCGCTGGTCGGATTGACGCCGTGCTTCTCTTCGGCGCTCGATGCGAGTTCGAGCGTCTTCTTGTTGCCGTTCTTGAAGAACTTGGCGCTGATCACGGCGAGCTCGTGGATCCGATGAAGCGGTGGAGTCGCTGTCGAGGTGGATCCGACGAGTCGGCGATCTTGGCCTTCGGGATGGAGAGTGCATGGTGGTTGCACCCCCATAGGTTTCGTCGCCACCGGCTCGTGCCTTGTCGTCTCGCCGCGGCAAGGATGCAGTTGGTTGCCGCGGAGTATCGCCGTTGGCAAAGCCGATGAGACTCTGGATGGTGGCCCTCCATTCGTCGACCTTGTCCGCCGTTGGAGGGTAATCCAGGAGCAGTTGAGCTCGCGCCAAAGCTTCTGCTTGAGTGGTGGGTGGCAATGGTGAACGGTGCGAGGAGCGGGATATGCTCGGACTTCTAAATATGTTAGAAGGAGCAGTATCCCGTCCAGGCGACCGTGCCCCACTCGCACCAGCCTGTTGGCGCGCGAGCTGTTCTTGAGCGTCCCTGGATCCACCAACTCGATCTTGGCCCAACGAACGCATGGCGCTGCGAGCACCATGACGCTGTCGGTCTCGCGCCTCCTGAGATGGACGCGGTACGTGTACGGACGCCGAGGTTTGCGCCGCCTTGTCCTTGGACTTAGCAGCGACACGGCTCCCTCGTCGACGTCCGCTCTTCCGCCGGCGTCTTCCCCACCACTCGTCTGCTCCGGTGGTGGTGGGTTTGACGCGACGGCTCTGCTGCCGCCAAGCCTTCTTCTTGGTGGCATGTTGATGAAGATGACGAAGATGTTGCTCGTGTGAGCGCCGGATCAGGTTCACACAGCCTCGGCGCTTCTACCGGGCGCGCCAAAGATGTCGGGAAGCTGATCGTGACCCACGAACACCTATGGGACCGGCGGACCGAGTCCCTTCTGGGTTCGTGGGGCGGAGATTGCACGAAGAGCAGATCGATCGATGCACACGAGCAGTTTACCCAGCTTCGAGCTCTCCGGAGATAATACTCCTCTGCTGCTTATGCGATTATATTGTGTTCTTGCTAGGGAGCACAGAGAGCTACAAAACCTAGCTTGAGTGTGTAGTCTCGAATGAGTCGAACCAGCCGAACCGAACCGACCTGAACTCCCCTCCCCTACGTTGCGCATGGGCCTCCTTTTATAGGCTCAAGGGGTCACAAACAGGTGGCAACGTAGGCGAGGGCAAAATGGGAAAAATGACTTGCGGTTGGTACTGCTACTTTGTACAGTGTATTCTACCTAACTCTGACGGCAAGGGACAAAAGCATTAAATGCCCGTCCATGTCGCCTAAACAGTGCAGAAAGGGACCGTCAGGGGCGCCACCGCTCGCCACGATGGCACCCCTGTCAGCGCCGCTTATCGCTGCTCTCCGCTGGCTGCACAGCCTCTTGACACGCACGCCTGGAATGGCCCCATGGTGACACGTTGGTGGATGAGCTGGAGCGGAGATGAAGAGAGGTTGCCTGCCGAGGCAAGCACCTTGCCGCGGCTGAATCCTTGTCGCGCCCGGGAGCTTGTCGCTCACCAAGCCTTCCCGGCAATCTCCTCTTGCCGGGGTCTTGTCTTCTGCGGGCCTTGAGTGACCTTCCCGGCAAGCTCCTCTTGCAGGGGCCTTGTCTTCTTGGCTTAAATACTTTGTTCTTGAATGGCTCCAAAGGAACCACGGAGGACCTTGGCGGTCACTAGGCAAACCCTGCCGCGGGGTGCTGCGACTGCCCATGCACGAGTTCGGGATACTAGGGTACCCCTACTCTAGTACACCGACAGGAGCCGCACTCGCTGATTTCATGGCAGAATGGATGGATGCCACGGCGCTTGAAGTAGGCGAGGATTAGTACACGTCGCCGGGAAGTGAGGCGCCTGACGGCTGGGTCATGTATTTCGATGGCGCCTTACGCACCAGGGCGCGGGGGCTAGAGCAGTACTCATCTCGCCCACTCAAGACAAGCTCTACTATGCCATGCAGCTCTGCTTTCAGCAGGGCGAGAAGGTCTCAAACAACATTGCAGAGTATGAAGGCCGCATAGCTAGCCTGAAAGCTGCGGCAGCCCTGGGGGTGAAGCGCCTCACCATTAGGGGCGACTCCCACTCCTCATCAACTTCTCCAACAAGGTATATGAGCCGAAGGACGAGCACATGGAGTCATACCTCACGGAGGTGCGCAAGATGGAGAAGCAGTTCCTGGGCATGGAGTTGCAGCACGTGCCCCGTGGCACCAACAAGGAAGCTAATGACATCGCCAGAAGGGCATCCAAGCGGCAACCCCAAGAGCCTGGCGTATTTGAGGAGCGGCTCTTCAAGCCATCAGCGACACCACCACTTTCAAGAAAAGCTCAGCCTCGGGAGGAACTCCTGCAGCCGCCTGCCACAGGAGCCCCAACGCGTGGCCCGACTTCGGGAGCGTGCCTACTCTTGGCGCTCGAGCCCCAGGAGGGATGCTGGACCAAGGAATTCAAGGAATACTTGATGCAAGGGACGCTGCCGGAGAAGGAGGAGGACGCGGGGCGCGTGGCCCGGCAAGCCACGGCATGCTGCATCCGGGACGGTGAGTTATACAGGAAGCGACCAAATGACGTTTCACTGCGTTGTATCTCCAGGGAACAAGGGAAAGAGCTGCTGGCCGACGTACACGGAGGGGACTGCGGGCACCACTCGTCGTCGCGAACCCTCGTCGGCAAGGCATTCCGTAGCGGATTCTACTGGCCTACGGCGCTCAACGACGCAGCTGAGCTGGTGAGGTCCTGCTAGGCCTGCCAATTCCACACCAAGCATATACATGAGCCAGCCCAGGGCCTCCAGACCATCCCACGCTCATGGCCATTCGCAGTCTGGGGACTGGACATCTTGGGCCCGTTCCCTCGAGCGCCAGGGGGCTACCGATACCTCTACGTTGCCATCGACAAGTTCACCAAGTGGGCGGAGGTAGAAGCCGCCCGCACCATCCCAGCTGGCTCTGCGGTCAAGTTTGTCAAGGGTCTCGTGAGCCGTTTCGTAGTCCCCAACCGCATCATCACCGACAATGGCTCGCAGTTCACAAGTAACCTCTTCAAAACATATTGTGCTGACCTTGGAATGTAGATCTGCTACGCTTCGGTGGCGCACCCCCGGAGCAATGGTCAAGCCGAACGCGCCAACGCGGAGGTCCTGAGAGGCCTCAAGACCAGGACCTTTAAGAAGAAGCTCAAAGCCTGCGGCAGGGGATGGCACGACGAGCTCCAGTCTGTGTTCTGGTCAATCCCACCACCTCCACCAAGCTAACAGGCGAGACCCCGTTCTTCCTCGTCTACGGAGCGGAAATGGTTCTCCCTCACGAGATCAAGCATCCCTCCGCACGGGTCCTGGCGTTCGATGAGACGCAGCAGGATGCCACGCAGGGGATGGACCTCGTGCTGGGGGAGGAACGCCGCCGCGAAGCTTCACTATGGGCGGCAAGATACTAGCAGGCGCTGCGGTGGTACCACTGTCGCAGCGTCTGCTCCAGGACGCTCGAGGTGGGTGACCTCGTCCTGAGGCGGGTGCTCTCCCGGGAAGGGCTGCATAAGCTCCCGCCCATGTGGGAGGGCCCGTTAAAGGTCGCCCACGTCTCCAGGCCTGGCGCCGCACGCCTGGTGATGCAGGACGGGGTACCCATCCAGAACGTCTGGAACATCCAGCACCTCCAGAAGTTCTACCCATGAAGAAAGGCCCAACGCCATGAAGAAGGCACAATGCCAGTGAAGGTCTCCGCTCGTGACACTCTCACGTAATAATGAGTGGGGCTGTACACGCCCCGGAGTCTCAGGAGTGCCGCCCTCGTGCCTCGAGGGCTCCCTCCCACGTCCAAGTGGCAGCACTTAGCTCCGCGCAGGTGAGAAGACTTGAAGACTAGACTAGGTGCCGGACGCGGCTTTTCATTGGCTTTCCGTAGTTGGCTCGCCTTCTTTAATCGAAGTTCCTTCTGGAGTTCTTTGCTGATTTGGTGGTGTCGCCTTCTACCGCTGTTTCCGGCTCCAGTTTAGCTTGTTCTCTCTCTCTCTCGCATACCTCGCGAGGGGGCTAGGCAGGTGCCCTCGTGAGCGTTTTTCCTTTCTTTGCCTTTCGTCTGCTTTTTCGCGAGGCACCCTCGTTCGAGCCCACAAGCTGGCGCACCTCTCCTAATCCATGCACCTCGGGTACCACGATATGAAGAGCTGGGTCAAGGCTCGGGTGAACGATAAGCCTCCTAGCGAGCCTCCTAACAAATTTTTTGCAGTTCCTAAGCGCCCACCCAGTCAAGGAAGGCCTTGACAGGCACCAGGAAAAAAGTGCCTCGTGAAGAGGAGGCTACCCCTAACGTGCCAGCTAAGTCATGTCTACACAAAATAACATCACAGCACAGAAATGATAAACATAGCATAGTGATTGAGGAATCATAGTTCGATACACGCCCCTCCGGGGCCCATACTGGTTTCTTTTTTGATACAGGAAGGAAAGGAAGAACAAAATAAAAGCGGCGCCTGCCCCTACGGCGGTTCAAGGGGGCGGGCTCTTGGCACCGTCCTGAGCTCAGCCAGACCCCTCCTCGCGCTTCACTAAGGCGCGGCAATGAGACGACCCGCTGCCACCTTCGAAGCGGGCGCGGCGGCTGGTCGTAGCCACCACTGCTGGAGCTGTCGCCGGGGGAAGAGCCACCATAGTTGGACAAGACGCGGTCAGCACCAAGGGCGGGTTCGCCCTCATCCTCGTCTCGAACGTCGCCAAGGCAGAGCATCTCCTCACCGTCGTTCACCTTGGGGCAGCACCCGGCGCGGCGACCATCTTCCCCAAACACCCTCACATAGAGGGTCGCATCACCGTCATACTTGAAATGGGGGGTGCACTGCCTGCCCAGGCCGCGTGTGCGGGCGAACGTCTGCCAACCGCGGGCCGGAGCTATGTCGCCCGCGGCGGAGACCTCGACCACAACCCAAGAAGCCGTGCTATAGAAACCGTCCGCCTGCAGCCAGAGCCCGCCTGGACCAGAGACTGGCAGCTCGTCGGCGAAGAAGCGCAGGAGCTGAAGCCTGTTGCTGGCCAGGTTCTCCAACCATACGACGAACTCCGGAAGCACCTCCGCCGAGTGGAAGCGTGGCCGGGGTGGCCGCGCAACCATGGCACGTCTCCCTTCATCGACAGGGCTGCCACGACTGGAACGACCCTGCCACACGCAGCGGCGCCACCGCGAGAGGGGCGGGTCGCGTTGTGCTTATGGGGGGCGGTCGGCGTCCGCTTGGGCGCTGGGGAGCCGGGCCCCTCGCGAGGGGCCTTCCCCTTCTCTGCGGCAAAGAACCTCCTCGACGGCGCCATTAGCATCGCTGCTGGTAATGGAGCAAGGAGGGATAAGCAAGCAGAATGGGAAGAGATGGGTGACGGGGGCTCTGCCCCCTCCCTATTTATAGCAGGAGAAGGCCAACCAGGTAATGATGGTTTTCCCTTGCATGCAGAAATGACTCGTCAAGTCGGGCAGTTGCCGAGGCAGTGTGGGGAAGCGGAGACGCCCACGTCCAATCAACCGCCACGCGTCGACCAAGGCTGCAGGCTGTTGGGGCCCGCGACGCTCCATACTTGCCCTTTGGCTTTGCCTCGAAGCCAAGCCCGAGCCCGCCTTGTGCCTGGGGGCTACTGTCGACGTTCTGGGAACGGGGGTCCCCAGACTTGCCTGCCTGCGGCCCATGGCGTGCCTCTGCAAGCAGGGCCGTACGGCCCATCTTCACCAACAAGCATTCAACACCCTCGCGTGGGGCCAAGCCTTGCGAGGCGGACGAAGCAAGACCTCCTCGGGAGCGTCCTCACCAGGTTGGCTCGCGAGGGGCGGAGAGATCAAGGCAAGGCAAACCTTGAGAGGTTCTCATGACGTGAGCCATGACGATCGAGATCAGGCGGGCGCCAGCGCGCACAGTTTCCTTCTTTCCTCTTTGGTGCTAAGGAGGCAAGCACAGGCGAGGAGTACTGAGGTGTCAAGCAAAGGTTTCCATATAGGTGCAACGAGACCAAGACCAGCAGGACGGCATGACGGAGGTCACCATGGAGCCCAAGGCAGCGTCACCGCCAGAGCCTTTTGCAGGCGAAGACTGCTTTTGTCAGGATAGCTTGTACTAGCTATCCCCTTTCGAATTGGCCGTTGTTGGCTCCCTTCCCGCTCAATATTTGGGGAGAGGACCAGGGCCTCTATAAATAGGACTAGCCACCACGTTAGGAGGCAACTTATCTCATCCTGAGTAATCCTCACCCACACAAGTTAGCCAACCACAAGAACACCCCACCTCAGGAGGCTGTTCTTCCCCCTGTACTGTTCATCCTCAGCCCAAGAGGCAATCCACCACCATACACTGGGGTAGGGTATTACACCACAACGGTGGCCCGAACCAGTATAAATCTTGTGTCCCTTGTGTTGCCAGTTCGTCGAGCTAGCCTTTGAGATTGTAGCGAGGTTAGGGCGTGGATCGGTACGGGGAGATCTTCGTGCGCACCCCAGTGTTCGAACGTTGAGGGTTTTGCCGGAACCCGAGATCCGACATTCGCAGTCCTCCCCCCCCCTGAGGAGGTGAATTTTGTGACTGTCGGGTCCGGCAACACCCACTGTGTGCCGGCTTTCGGAAGCCGGATCGCGGCATACCGGCAGGGGCAGGAAACCAAAGAGTCCGTTGAATCTTAAGGCAATCCTTTGGGCTTCACGTGGGCCCCACATGGCGCGTGGGAACCGGAGGGGCCTGACAGGCCACGCGCGCGACGGGACAGGACGACGCGCTGGGGCCCGCCACCGCGCTCCCTCGGCCTACGCGCGCGCATTTATTGTAGTGCCCACAAGTCGGTTGTCATCCTCGAGGCAGTTATTGCGTGCGTACGTGCGCGCTTATTGCAGGGAAGTGGGAAGACTGAGCGCAAACGATCCCACTCCCCCACGTTTCAAACCGTGGCTTATAAATTGGGGCAAGGGGAGCGGCAGAATTCATTCTCGCTCGCGCTCCCCTGCTTCTTCATCCTCTCTATGCTCCTTGCAACTGTTGCGCGCTGCGGCGCCCGCTGTTTCAAGCAGAGCTTCGTCGCCATTCTTCTTCTTTCTTTCTCTTTGTCTTCATCGATGGCGCTTCCGTCGGACTCGTGGATGGGTTCGACCGTCACCATGGAAGACATCACGTACCTTCGCACCACCAGGCGCCTGCCGGGGGAGACGGATGTCGCCGTGCGCCTGCCTCAGGGCGACCTGGAGCCGCGGCCCGAGGGCACAGAGCACGTGGTGTTCTACCCGCATTTCAAGCGCGGGTTCGGCCTTCCTGCGAGCACCTTCTTCCGCAACTTCCTGGAGTTCTTCGGGCTCCAGCACCATCATCTTGGGGTGGGCGCCATCGTGCAGCTCTCCGGCTTCGTTACCCTCTGCGAGGGGTACGTCGCGGTCGAGCCTTGCATCGATCTCTGGGTGCGCTTCTTCTCCTTGAAACAGTAGGGGCCGATGGCTGAGGAGATGTCCAACTGCGGCGCCGCCGTCATCTACAAGCAGACGGGCGCTGACTGCCCCTAGATGCCGCTGGAGGATTCTGCCAAGAAGTGGCAGAACTCCTTCTTCTACGTCCGCAACCATGGCTCAGACCGCATCAACCTGCCGCCTTTCATCGACATGCCGCCGCAGGCAAAACAGAACTGGGGTTACTATCCCCGGCACCCATCACAGGAGGTGCTCAACCTGTGCCAGCGGGTGTCGGAGATGCGGGATCGGGAGGGGCTCACTAGCCCGACCTCATCATTGCCTTTATTAGGCGTTGGGTGCTGCTACTGTAGCAGCGCACCCACATCATCGACCAGATGACCGGGCTCCAGGACCCCAACCGCATGTCGAACTTGCGCCTGGCGGCGGACAAGGTCGCCCACTGATACGTCCATTTTGCATCATGCTTTTATATCGATATTTATTGCATTATGGGCTGTTATTACACATTATGTCACAATACTTATGGCTATTCTCTCTTATTTTAAAAGGTTTATCATGAAGAGGGAGAATGCCGGCAGCTGGGATTCTAGGCTGGAAAAGGAGTAAATATTGGAAATGTAATCTGCACAGCTCCAGAAGTCCTGAAACTCCACAAAAGTCATTTTTGGGAATAATAAGAATTATTGAGCGAAAGAAGTACGAGAGGGGGGCCACACCCTGGCCAAGAGGGTGGGTGGCGCCCCCCCCCCCCCCGACTAGGTACGCCCCCCTGTCTCGTGGGCCCCCTGGTGGCTCTCCGGTGCCCATCTTCTGCTATATGAAGGCTTTTACCCTGGAAAAAATCATAAGCAAGCTTACGGGACGAAACTCCACGGCCATGAGGTGCAACCTTGGCGGAACCAATCTAGGGCTCCGGCGGAGCTGTTCTGCAGGGGAAACTTCCCTCCGGGAGGGGGAAATCATCACCATCGTCATCACCAACGATCCTCACATTGGGAGGGGGTCAATCTCCATCAACATCTTCACCAGCACCATCTCCTCTCAAAACCCTAGTTCATCTCTTGTATCCAATTTTGTATCAAAACCACAAATTGGTACCTGTGGGTTGCTAGTAGTGTTGATTACTCCTTGTAGTCGATGCTAATTGGTTTATTTGGTGTAAGATCATATGTTCAGATCCTTAATGCATATTAATACCCCTCTGATTATGAACATGAATATGCTTTGTGAGTATTTACGTTTGTTCCTGAGGACATGGGTGAAGTCTTGCTATTAGTAGTCATGTGAATTTGGTATTCGTTCAATATTTTGATGAGATGTATGTTGTCTTTCCTCTAGTGGTGTTATGTGAACATCGACTACATGACACTTCACCATTATTTGGCCTAGAGGAAGGCATTGGGAAGTTATAAGTAGATGATGGGTTGCTAGAGTGACAGAAGCTTAAACCCTAGTTTTTGCGTTGCTTCGTAAGGGGCTGATTTGGATCCACTAGTTTCATGCTATGGTTAGGTTTACCTTAATACTTCTTTTGTAGTTGCAGATGCTTACAATAGGGGTTAATCATAAGTGGGATGCTTGTCCAAGAAAGGGCAGTACCTAAGCACCGGTCCACCCACATATCAAATTATCAAAGTAACAAACGCGAATCATATGAGCGTGATGAAATCTAGCTTGATGATAATTCCCATGTGTCCTCGGGAGCGCTTTTCTCATTATAAGAAATTGTCCAGGCTTGTCCTTTGCTACAAAAAGGATTGGGCCACCTTGCTGCACTTTATTTACTTTCATCGCTTGTTACCCATTATAAATTATCTTATCACAAAACTATCTGTTACCTACAATTTCAGTGCTTGCAGAGAATACCTTACTGAAAACCGCTGGTCATTTCCTTCTGCTCCTCGTTGGGTTTGACACTCTTACTTATCGAAAGGACTACAATAGATCCCCTACACTTGTGGGTCATCAAGACTCTTTCTGGCGCCGTAGCCGGGGAGTGAAGTGCCTTTGGTCAGTGGAACCTGGTAAGGAAACATTTATATAGTGTGCTGAAATTTTCTATCACTTGTTACTATGGAAACTAATCCTTTGATGGGCTTGTTCGGGGCATCTTCGCCCCAACCAGTAGAGCAAAGAGTTGCTCCCCAACCTACTGAACCTATTTAAAATGTTTACTTTGAGATTCCTTCGGGTATGATAGAGAAACTGCTAGCTAATCCCTTTGCAAGAGATGGAACATTGCATCCCGATTTACACCTTATCTATGTGGATGAAGTTTGTGGATTATTTAAGCTTGCAGGTATTCCCAATGATGTTGTTAAGAGGAAGGTATTCCCTTTATGTTTGAAGGGAGACGCATTGACATGGTATAGGCTATGTGATGATACGGGATCTTGGAACTATAAACGATTGAAGTTGGAATTTCACCAGAAGTTCTATCCTATGCATCTTATTCATCATGATCGTAATTACATATATAATTGTTGGCCTCGTGAAGGAGAAAGCGTCGCTCAAGCTTGGGGGAGCCTTAAGTCAATGTTATATTCATGCCCCAATCATGAGCTCTCAAGAGAAATAATTATTCAAAAAATTTATGCTCGGCCTTCTCTCAATGATCGCACCATGCTTGATACTTCCTGTGCTGGTTCTTATATGCTGAAGACTATTGAATTCAAGTGGGATTTATTGGAAAGAATTAAACGCAACTCTGAAGATTGGGGTTCCGACGATGGTAAGGAGTCAGGTATGACACCTAAGTTTGATTGTGTTAAATATTTTATGGATACCGATGCTTTTCGTCGATTTAGCGCTAAATATGGACTTGACTCTGAGATAGTAGCTTCTTTCTGTGAATCTTTTGCTACTCACGGTGATCTCCCTAAGGAGAAGTGGTTTAAATACAATCCTCCCATAAGAGTAAAAGTAGTTGCACCTATTACAGTTGAAGAAAAGACTATCACTTATTATGATCCTATTATTCCTACTACTTATGTTGAGAAACCACCTTTCCCTGTTAGGATAAAGGATCATGCTAAAGCTTCAACTGTTGTTCATAAGAGTAATACTAGAACATATACACCTCCTGAGCAAATTAAAGTTGAACCTAGTATCGCTATGGTTAAAGATCTCTTGAACGATAATATAGATGGGCATGTTATTTAATTCTGTGGGGAAGCTGCTAATATCGCTAAACCCGATGCTAAGATACATAGACCTGTTGTAGGCGTGCCTGTTATTTCTGTTAAAATAGGAGATCACTGTTATCATGGCTTATGTGATATGGGTTCTAGTGCTAGTGCAATACCTCATTCCTTATATGAAGAAATTATGCATGATATCGCATCCGCTGAAATAGAAGATATTGATGTTACAATTAAAATTGCCTATAAAGATACTATTTCGCCTGTCGGGATTGTTAGAGATGTTGAATTCTTGTGTGGGAAAGTTAAATACACTGCTGATTTTCTTGTTCTTGATTCCCCACAAGATAACTTTTGTCCTATTATATTTGGTAGACCCTTCTTGAATACTGTTAATGCTAGGACTGATTGCAAAAAGGATGTTGTTACAATTTGCTTAGGGGATATGAAACATGAATTTAATTTTGCTAAATTTTGTAGACAACCCCATGATAAAGAATTGCCTAGTAAAGATGAAATTACTGGTGTTGCTTCTATTGCCATGCCTCCTACTGATCCTTTAGAACAATATTTGCTAGACCATGAAAATGATATGTTTATGAATGAAAGAAGGGAGATAGATGAAGTATTCCTTAAACAGGGTCCTATTCTGAAACACAACTTGCCTGTTGAAATCCTAGGGGATCCTCCTCCACCCAAGGGTGACCCCGTGTTTGAGCTTAAACCTTTACCTGATAATCTTAAATATGCTTATATTGATGAAAAGAAGATATATCCTATTCTTATTAATGGTAAACCTTCAGAGCAAGAAGAGGAAAGACTATTGAAAACTCTGAAGAAGCACCGTGCTGCTATTGGATATACTCTGGATGATCTTAAGGGCATTAGTCCCACTCTATGCCAACACAAAATTAAATTGGAAGAAGGTGCCAAACCAGTTAGAGATCATCAACGACGGTTAAATCTTAAGATGAAAGAAGTGGTAAGAAAGAAAATACTAAAGCTCCATGAGGTAGGTATAATTTATCCCGTTGTTGATAGTGAGTGGGTAAGCCTTGTCCATTGTGTCCCTAATAAGGGAGGTATTACTGTCGTTCCTAATGATAAAGATGAATTGATCCCGCAAAGAATTATTACAGGTTATAGGATGGTAATTGATTTCTGCAAATTAAATACAGCTACTAAGAAAGATCATTACACTCTACCTTTTATAGATAAAATGCTAGAAAGACTATCCAAACATACACATTTCTGCTTTCTAGATGGTTATTCTGGTTTCTCTCGAATACCTGTGTCAGCGGACGATCAATCAAAAACTACTTTTACTTGCCCTTTCGGTACCTTTGCTTATAGACGTATGCCTTTTGGTTTATGTAATGCACCTGCTACCTTTCAAAGATGCATGATGGCTATATTCTCTAACTTTTGTGAAAAGATTTGTGAGGTATTCATGGATGATTTCTCCGTTTATGGATCCTCTTTTGATGATTGCTTAAGCAACCTTGATCGAGTTTTGCAGAGATGTGAAGACACTAGTCTCATATTGAATTGGGAAAAGTGTCACTTTATGGTTAATGAAGGCATTGTCTTGGGGCATAAGATTTCTGAAAGAGGTATTGAAGTTGATAAAGCTAAAGGTGATGCTATTGAAAAGATGTCGTGTCCCAACGACATTAAATGTATAAGAAGTTTCCTTGGTCATGCCGGCTTTTATAGGAGGTTCATTAAGGAATTTTCTAAAATCTCTAGGCCTCTGACTAATCTATTGCAAAAAGATATACCTTTTGTTTTCGGTGATGATTGTATAGAAGCGTTTGAAATACTTAAGAAAGCTTTGATCACTGCACCTATTGTTTAGCCACCTGATTGGAATTTACCCTTTGAAATTATGTGTGATGCTAGCGATTATGATGTAGGTGCTGTTCTAGGGCAAAGAGTTGATAAGAAATTGAATGTTATCCAGTATGCTAGTAAAACTCTAGACACTGCCCAAAGAAATTATGCTACTACTAAAAAAGAATTCTTAGCAGTTGTATTTGCATGTGATAAGTTCAGACCTTATATTGTTGATTCTAAAGTAACTATTCACATTGACCATGCTGCTATTAATTATCGTATGGAAAAGAAAGTTGCTAAACCTAGACTTATTAGATGGGTTCTCTTGCTCCAAGAATTTGATTTACATATTAGTGATAGACAACTTGTCTAGGTTAGAGAATGTTCTTGATGACCCACTACCTATTGATGATACCTTTCCTGATGAACAATTGGCGGTCATTAATGCTTCTCGTACTGCTCCATGGTATGCTGATGATGCTAATTACATTGTTGCTAAATTAAACCACCTAGTTTCACATACCAGCAAAAGAAAAAGGTCTTTTATGATTTAATATATTACTTCTGGCATGACCCACACCTTTATAAAGAAGGAGTAGGCGGTGTTATTAGACGTTGTGTATCTGAGCATGAACAGGAACAGATCCTACGCAAGTGTCACTCTGAGCCATATGGAGGACACCACGCTGGAGATAGAACTGCACATATGGTATTGCAATCCGGTTTTTATTGGCCTACTCTCTTGAAAGATGCCCGTAAGTTTGTCTTATCTTGTGATGAATGTCAAAGAATCGGTAATATTAGTAGACGTCAAGAAATGCCTATGAATCATTCTCTTGTTATTGAACCATTTGATGTTTGGGGCTTTGATTACATGGGACCTTTTCCTGCCTCTAATGGATACACACACATTTTAGTTGTTGTTGATTACGTTACTAAGTGGGTAGAAGCTATTCCAACTAGTAGTGTTGATCATAACACCTCTATTAAGATGCTTAAAGAAGTTATTTTCCCAAGGTTTGGAGTCCCTAGATACTTAATGACTGATGGTGGTTCCCATTTTATTAATGGTGCTTTTCGTAAAATGCTTGCTAACTATGATGTTAATCATAGAATTGCATCTCCTTATCACCCGTAATCTAGTGGTCAAGTAGAATTGAGCAATACATAGCTCAAATTAATTTTGAAAAAGACTGTTAATAGATCTAGAAAGAATTGGTCCAAGAAACTTGATGGTGCATTGTGGGCCTATAGAACTGCATATAAAAATCCTATGGGTATGACTCCAGATAAGATGGTTTTTGGAAAAGCATGTCACTTACCTCTCGAACTTGAACAGAAGGCATATTGGGCCATTAAAGAGCTCAACTATGATTTAAAACTTGCCGGTGAGAAGAGGTTATTTGACATTAGCTCACTTGATGAATGGAGAACCCAGGCTTATGAGAATGCCAAGCTGTTTAAATAAAAAGTTAAAAGATGGCATGAAAAAACAATACAAAAGCGAGAGTTTAACGTAGGTGATTATGTGTTGCTATTCAACTCTCGTTTAAGATTTTTTGCAGGAAAACTTCTCTCTAAATGGGAAGGTCCTTACGTTATCGAGGAGGTCTATCGTTCTGGTGCCATAAAAATCAACAACTTCGAAGGCAGAAATCAGAAGGTGGTGAACGGTCAAAGAATCAAACATTATATCTCAGGTAATCCTATAAATGTTGAAAATAATATTATTGAAACCGTAACCCCAGAGGAATACATAAGGGACACTTTCCAGAACGTTTCAGACTCCGAAAAGGAATAGGTATGTGGTACGGTAAGTAAACCGCCTCCAAAACAGTTCCCATAGAAATTTTTCTCCGTTTTGGAATTTTTAAGGATTTACGGAAATAAGAAGTAGTCCGGGAAGGACACGAGGCCTCCACGAGGGTGGTGGGCGCGCCCACCCATACTGGGCGCGCCCACCACCCTCGTGGTCACCTCGTGTGCTCCCCGGACTCCGTTTTCTTGCACGATACTTCTTTTGGTCGGTAAAAATTCATTATATAATCTCCCGAAGGTTTTGACCACCGTATCACGCAAAAATCCTCTGTTTTTGTTTCGATCTGTTTCTGTATTAGATTTAGAGCAAGATGTCTTCTCAAGAGTCAGTCGGGGAGAGTCGGGTGTCTCACCCGACACCAGGTCCAGAAGCAAACGGTGATGCTTATCACTTTGGGCCATCAACGGAGGATGCGATGGATGCTGACTTAAAAAGGATAGATGCCATGGAGGAGGATCAAGAAGTTACCTCTCGCTTCCAAGCAGGATTTATGATGGGGGCACTGCAGAGCTCAGCTATTCCAAACTCGGTCGTCCCTTCCAATGTTAAATTTCTTTCTTATGAAAATATGAAAAAGAGTGTCATTTGTTCTCTAGAAGCTATGCAGCATCCTTGGGTAAAAGGAGCTTTAGCCTTCACGGGCAAGCTTCGCAAGGAAAATATGGACCTCAAGCAACAAGTCAATAAGCTCGAGGAGGAGAATCGTATCCTGAGGGGCATCATCACCAAGAAGATCACAACACCAACCCTAAAGAAGGAGACATAATCACATGGGTATGGGCACTCCCCTTGGAAACTGCCAAGCTTGGGGGAGGTGCCCCGGTATCGTATCACCATCACACTCCTATCTTTACCGTTTTACTTAGTTCGATCCTTCTAGTATTATCTTGATGTAGCAGAATAAAAGTTTTGGTATGAAGTAGTTTTGAGTTTTGCTTTGTGATCTCTTTATGTAATCGAGTCGGTGAGCTATATATAATAAAGACTAGTGTTGAGTCAAGGGCTTTGCTATCTTGCTATGATCTTGATAAAATAGAAAGAATAAAAAGAATAAAAGAGTTCATACTGATCTTATGGGTAGTAATGACTTCACATATAAAGAGTATGAGGCATAATAGTTGTTGAGAGTTGACAAACGTAGTTTTGGTCATCGTTGCAATTAATAGGAAGTAATAAAGAAAGAGAGGTTTTCACATATAAATATACTATCTTGGACATCTTTTATAATTGTGAGCACTCATTAAGTATGACATGCCAAAGAGTTGATGTTGGACAAGGAAGACAACGTAATGGGTTATGTTTTCTCACATCTTAGTTAAAATATATTGTCATGGATCGTTCAACATGTTGAGCTTGCCTTTCCCCCTCATGCTAGCCAAATTCCTTGCACCAAGTAGAGATACAACTTGTGCTTCCAAATATCCTTAAACCCAGTTTTTCCATGAGAATCCACCGTACCTACCTATGGATTGAGTAAGATCCTTCGAGTAAGTTGTCATGTTGCAAGCAATAAAAATTGCTCTCTAAATATGTATGACTTATTAGTGTGGAGAAAATAAGCTTTATACGATCGTGTGATATGGAAGTAATAAATGCGACAGACAGCATAATAAAGGTTCATATCACAAATGGCAATATAAAGTGACGTTCTTTTGCATTAAGATTTTGTGCATCCAACCATAAAAGCACATGACAACCTCTGCTTCCCTCTGCGAAGGGCCTATCTTTTACCTCATGTCTTTTACATTATGCAAGAGTCAAGGTGATCCTCACCTTTCCTTTTTTTCATTTTATCTTTTGGCAAGCACCTCGTGTTGGAAAGATCCTGATGCATATATCAAATTGGATGTAAGTTAGCATGATCTATTATTTTTGACATCACCCAAAGGTGAATACGTTGGGAGGAGAAATTGTAAGCCCCTATCTTTCTCTGTGTCCGATTAAAACTCCATAACCATTAGTATTGCGTGAGTGTTAGCAATTGTAGAAGACTAGATGATGGTTGAGTATGTGGACTTGCTCAAAAGCTCTATTTTTGTCTCTTTCCGATGTTATGATACATTGCAATTGCTTCAATGACTGAGATTATAGTTTGTTAGTTCTCAATGAAGTTTCTGAACCATACTTGACATTGTGAATAGATTGTTACTTGAGCATAAGAAACCATATGACTAAATCTATATATGTGGCTGTTATAAGAATGATCATGATGCCCTCATGTTCGTATTTTAATTTTTCTCGACACCTCTATCTCTAAACATGTGGACATATTTTTCGATATCGACTTCCGCTTGAGGACAAGCGAGGTCTAAGCTTGGGCGAGTGGATACGTCCATTTTGCATCATGCTTTTATATCAATATTTATTGCATTATGGGCTATTATTACACATTATGTCACAATAATTATGGCTATTCTCTCTTATTTTACAAGGTTTATCATGAAGAGGGAAAATGCCGGCAGCTGGGATTCTGGGCTGGAAAAGGAGTAAATATTGGAAACCTATTCTGCACAGCTCCAAAAGTCCTGAAACTCCACGAAAGTAATTTTTGGGAATAATAAGAATTATTGAGCGAAAGAAGTAGCAGAGGGGGCCCACACCCTGGCCACGAGGGTGGGGGGCGCCCCCCTACTGGGCGCGCCCCCTGTCTCGTGGGCCCCCTGGTGGCTCTCCGGTGCCCATCTTATGCTATAAGAAGGCTTTTACCCTCGAAAAAATCATAAGCAAGCTTACGGGACGAAACTCCGCTGCCACGAGGAAACTTCAGTGCTTGCAGAGAATACCTTAATTAAAACCGCTTGTCATTTCCTTCTGCTCCTCCTTGGGTTCGACACTCTTACTTATCAAAAGGACTACTATAAATCTCCTACACTTGTGGGTCACCACTCGCCGGGTCAACGACATCTCCAAGGCTGGGCTGCGGGAGGATTGGGAGTTCGGCAAGCCTCCATACAGCCAGGTGAACCCGGCACCCATGGTGAGTCCCTGGTCCCCGTACTTTTCCGATGCCTCTCTTCTCGTTCGTCCTGACGCGACGCGGGAGGTGCTCCTGAACGCCATCCAACGTCCATATAACCGAGTGAGGGAGTCCTGGATTAGGGGGTATCCGGACAGCCGGACTATATACATCGTCCGGACTATTGAAGCGTGAAGATACCAGACTCGAGACTTCGACCCGTGTCCGGATGGGACTTTCCTTGGCGTTGAAGGCAAGCTTGGCGATCCGGAAATTATATTTCCTTCCTTGTAACCGACTCCATGTAAACCCTAGCCCTCTCCGGTGTCTATATAAACCGGAGATGTAGGTCCTTAGAAGGCCGATCACAATTACAATCATACCATCATAGGCTAGCTTCTATGGTTTAGCCTCTACGATCTCGTGGTAGATCTACTCTTGTACTACCCATATCTTCAATATTAATCAAGCAGCAAGTAGGGTTTTACCTCCATCGAGAGGGCCCGAACCTGCATAAACATCTGTGTCCCTTGCTTCCTGTTACCATCAGCCTAGACGCACAGATCGGGACCCCCTACCCGAGATCCGCCGGTTTTGACGCCGACATTGGTGCTTTCATTGAGAGTTCCTCTGTGTCGTCGCTACAGGGCTCGATGGCTCCTTCAACCATCATCAACAACACGATCCCGGGTGAGAACTTTCTCCCCGGACAGATCTTCGTGTTGGCGGCTTCGCCTGCGGGTCAATTAACAGCCATCATAGCGAATCGGCAATACGCCCACAGCCACGGATCAGGACCGAAAACCTGAACTATATGGCGGACGTCCGTGGAGACGGTATCTTCGACGGATTCGGGCCCATGCCAGGAGCACCGGACAGTCACGACGAGCACGACTTAGACCTGCTACCGGACAAAGCTCGGGGCATCACCCCCACAGTAACCTCGGACCTAAATCCGGAACAGGCTGCGTTGCCTAAGGACGGACGGGTGGACCCCGCCCCGCAGGTCGCACACTCATCGGCGGCGGAGCCGAACACGGGCCTTACCTCTGTAGTGGCCTGTGACTCCGGACCCCCGGATTCGTATCCAGATGATGGTTCCTATCCGCGCACTCCCGAGCCAGTCGAGCCAGGTTGGGCTCCGGTAATGGAGTTCACGCGCAGAGGAACTCGCGACGGCCTTAGCGGCCGGACTATAAGCGACCTCCAAAATCAGAAAACATGACTGATCATTAAAGACCACAGACTCGGTTAGACGAGTCCGGTCACCCGTATAAAATTGAATCAGGGCACCGTATATGTAATCCCATAGTGGACACCAGGGGATATAAATGCTTAATGCAGCCCCACACTTGGCACAACCTTATGGACAACGTTCGCGTGATACCCTTCCAAGATACGGCACTACGATACAAAGGCGCAGACGTGTAGCAGGGCCCCGTTCAACAAGTTTCTTTTTAGATTAAGCCCCTATGTAAACCTTTTCTATTGCCTCTTGTTGTTTCACCATCCCATGGGTTGCATACCCACAGAGGATACTGCCATTTTTGGCATTTCGCCATGACAGATTAACGCACGTACCTGGAAACACAGGGTTTATAATGAATGGGCATTATTGAGCCCATCGTCTGCAATAAAGTCCGAATATCTTCGAGAGTGTTCGGCGTCACAAGTTTGGCCTTATATGCAGCAGCTCTAAATCATGTCTTTGGTCAAATGTCCTGGGTTTTCCGCCTTACGTTCTGTTATTATCGGCTAAGGTGGCCAAAGGAGAACTACTGCGATTGTGCCCTGGTTATTCCGGACGAGCACCTCGATGAAAGCGAAAACTGCTGTCATGATACAGCGAGAGACTGTTCAACCACTCGAAGACCTATCGAAATCTTTAGGATCCCTCCGCATTAACGAAGGACCGTTTCCCGGTCATTTACACACGCGCCCGTATTCGGATGCACGCGAAAGTACCAGGGGCTACAAAGTAGCCCCAACATTAGACTCCCATGGCTAAGCGAAAGTGTTACAGCTATATAGTCCGGTTGCCTAGTTCGACGTGCGATCACCTCCTTAATGGACCAAGATGTTGGATCAAGTGTGATTAAGCATATTTTTTCGCGAACACCCCCGCATTGTCTGCGTGGGGGCTGAAACCAACGACTGCTATCTTTCGGATTAAACATTCATATATATATGGCAGTGGAAGTAATCGCATGCAAGTAGAGAAAGGAAAGAAGATTATTTGGAAGGTACTAGCGATTATTTCCAAATCTGAAACGCAACAACGGTTGGATCCGAATTAGGTGCCCAGGCACCTAGGTGCTCCATATAATTTACCTATATATATATATATATATATATATATATATATATATATATATATATATATATATATATATATATATATATATATATATATATATATGTACATACAGGGGACACAATAATACTTTCGGGCAAAAAGTATAAATATAGCCTTATAACTAAAATAACATTGTTCTTACAATGATTCGATTCATCACTCGAATAAGACATTCTTCGAGCACTGCGCCTCTATTAGGCGGGCACCTTCTGTGACCTGCATCAAGTAGTGCTTGGCCGGATATTGGCCCCCCGCCGGATCTTGGGTCGCTATAATGGTGGCCTCCATATCTGTCCAATAGGCTTTAACGCGGGCAAGAGCCATTCGTGCACCCTCTATGCACGCCGGCCTCCTCATGGCGTCGATCCGAGGCACGGCCCCAAGGTATTGCTGCACCAAGCCAAAGTAATTGTCCGGCTTAGGCCCTTTCGGCCAAAGATGTTCTATCACAGACCGCATTGCAAGACCGGACAGCCTGTGAAGCTCCGCTACAGCAGCCATCTTGTCACTTAACGGCAGCGAGCGAGGGGGAGCATTGAATTGCGACCAGAAAAGCTTCTCCACTTCCTTATCACCCTGATCCTCGAAGAACTTGGCAGTGTCAGCAATACTCTACGCCAAATCCGCATACGCATCCGCAGGACTCCAGCGTCCATCCAGGGGAGCGTACTTTGGATAAAAAAAACTTCGTCCGCAGCAAGTAGGAGCCTCCAGCCACGATTTTACCGGCCTGTTGAAGTTCCTCCCGCGCACCCCTGAGCGTGGTCCGTATTTCCTTGGTGGCATTAAGTGCCTTGTCCAGCTCGGCCGAACTATCCTTATGGTCATTTTTAAGGAGCTCATACCGGTCAGCGGCATTTTTTAACTCAATAGCCATTTCGGCTATCTTTTCCTTGCTTCGCGATGAGCAGCCTTTTCAGCTCTCAAGTCTTCGGCCGCCTTTAGGGCAGCCGCATTGCTAACCCGAGCTTGTTCCTTGGCCTGGACAAGTTCCGCCCTCAGGGCCTCCACGGCAGCAGCACCATCTGCAGTCCGAACATATTACATTAATATCATGACGCCTCCATATTTTCCTATACAAAGGAAGGCTGAGCACATACCCTGTGATTTGTCCAGCCGCTCGTTCCTGGCGTGATATCGGCATCAATTGATCCATTCTGCCCGGTTGGTTCGGCAACTTCAGCGGACTGGCGGCGGCGGACCTGGTACCTGCGTATTTGCAGCGTAGTCATTGATTTATGATCCCGGTTTGCCGCCTAGGGCAGGCAACGAGTCTCGAGGGCTACTATCTATGGAGCACACCTAATCGTGCCTCAAAGCCAAAAACGATATATTCTTCACTACATACCTCAAAGCACGTGAGCGGACTTGTAAATGCTTCATTCAAACCGCTTGTAGCGGATGAAATCTTCTGAGCACCGCACTCATTAATGGCGGTGCTCCTCCGCAGCGCTGCTCGCTCTAGTAAACCCGTCGATCGTCCGGCGGATATCAAACTGTGCGGACCCTTCCCATCGCCCGGTGGGAACCAAGCGCTCCGGGCTCAAAGGCGGTGGCGCATTGGCCTCCGGCCCGGCAAATCCGGACTCCTCTGTGGCGACACCTCGGTGTCGCCCGCTTCATGAGCCGGAGAGGTGGGTGGGGTCTCGCTCTCCATCATCTCCGGAGGAAGATCCCTGAAGCGAGCTCTGTTGAGAAGGGCTTCTAGCGGACTGCGAAAAGGCGAATCCGGTAATTGATCTAGGAGGAGCAGTACCTTCAAATTAAAAAATTAACTTATAGCTCGGTGGAGGCTGGCCGTTGATGGGCACGATGCGGTGAGGTGCCCGTCGGGCGAGACCCCTAGTGTTATCTTTTTCAGGTTTGGGCATCTCCGTCTCGATTCTTGGAGTAGCCCTCTTCTTCCCAGCAGGCGGGGCCTTAGCCTCCCTTCCCGACTATCCTCCTTAGGGAGGCAACAATTCCCAGTTGGATGCATAGCGTGTGAAGTTCAGTTTCTTCGTTCTTCCCCTTGTCTTTCCCTGAGGGCATTCTGCCGAGTACCCGGTCAAGCATCTTGGACATGGTGGGACCAGGCGAGCCTTCGGGAAGTGGCGCCGGACACCTGAGTCTCTCCGCCTTGCTGAGCCATTCCTGGCCACAGATGATTTTTAGAATTAACAATTATGACAAATACAAAATAAGGTGTCCGGTTTCAAGTTTACTTACTTGGGTATCTAGGCGATTGCAGCTTAGGCCCGCATCCTCGGTGGTGTCCGGAGACTTTACTTTCGGTCCAAAAAATAATTTGCACATCCCTCCGAGCTTCAGGCCGAAGAAGTGCTTGATAGTCCATGGACCCTCTGGATTGAACTCCCACATCACGAGAGGCGGCGTTAGCAACAACATCCGTCGGATTAACATCACTTGCATTATGCTGACAAGATTAATGTCCCTCTCAAGAAGCTCTCGGATGCGGTTCTGCAGTACTGGAACATCACCAGCGGGCCCCCAATTCCGTCCTACCTCGGTCCAAGATGCTAGTTGAGATGGAGGGCCCGAGCGGAACTCGGGGGCGGCCACCCACTTTGTGCCTCTGGGAGCCGTGACATAAAACCACCTCCGTTGCCATACATCGGATACTTCTGGGAAAGAACCCTCTGGCCATGGGGCATCAGCATTCCTGCTTATTACGGCACCTCCGCACTCCGGGTGTCGCCCCTCGATCATCTTTGGCTTCACATTGAAGGTCTTGAGCCATAAGACGAAGTGTGGGGTGACATGGAGGAAGGCCTCACACACTATAATGAACGACGAGATATGGAGGATAGCGTCCGGAGCTAGATCATGAAAATCCAACCCATAATAGAACATGAGCCCCCTCACAAAAGGATCCAGGGTGAGGCCCAAGCCACGGAGGAAGTGAAGAACGAACACGACACACTCATTGGGCTCCGGCGTAGGGATGACCTGCCCGGGAGCAGGAAGCCTGTGCTGAATGTCGGCGGTCAGATATCCGACCTCCCTAAGCTTCGCAATGTCTTCCGCTTGAATCGAGGAGGCCACCCACCGGCCTTGAGGGTCGGATTCGGACATATTGGAGGATCTGGGATGTTGGAGCTTAGATCTCGGGTGTTAGAACTCGAGGTGCGGAAAGGCGCGAGGGAGGTGGAAAAGTGGCATAGGCCTCGGCCCCTTTTATAAAGGGGGGTGAATATCAAGAGTCCTTAGGGTGACCGCTTGAGGTTTACCTTATGGCACATGGAGTCATACCAACGCCGTCGTAGGGCTACGCACGCCCTCATTAATGGAAGATCCCGTAATAAGAGGAACACGATCTCTGCTTCGACAGGACGTGCCAATAAAACCGCCTCGCAGCGCGACTCGAGGTAGGGCAAGAAGCACCGGTTCATGTTGAACTGGGCCACGATGCGAAGGCACGGTGTACAAAGATTGCCAGAGGATCAGATCTATGCCATGTTCTCTACAACGGTGTGTAAGAATTCCCTTGTGGGTCCGGACACGATCTAAGTGTTCGATGATTACTTTGGAGTATTCGAAGGAGGAACCCGCCCTGCAATGCCGAAGACAAGACTGCACGCCGGACTCATCGTCATTGAAGCCTGGTTCGGGGACTCTTGAGGAGTCTGGATTAGGGGTATCCGGACAGCGGACTATATACATCGTCCGGACTATTGAAGCGTGAAGATACAAGACTCAAGACTTCGACCCATGTCCGGATGGGACTTTCCTTGGCATGGAAGGCAAGCTTGGCGATCCGGATATTATATTTCCTTCCTTGTAACCGACTCCATGTAAACCCTAGCCCTCTCCGGTGTCTATATAAACCGGAGAGGTTGGTCCTTAGAAGGCCGATCACAATTACAATCATACCATCATAGGCTAGCTTCTAGGGTTTAGCCTCTACGATCTCGTGGTAGATCTACTCTTGTACTACCCATATCTTCAATATTAATCAAGCGAGGAAGTAGGGTTTTACCTCCATCGAGAGGGCCCGAACCTGGGTAAACATTTGTGTCCCTTGCTTCCTGTTACCATCAGCCTAGACGCACAGATCGGGACCCCCTACCCGAGATCCGCCGGTTTTGACACCGACACCGAGCGCCGACGCAGGTGATGCGGGCTGGCTCGGAGGAGCCCGCGGCCCACGGCGAGGGGGGGGGGGAGGAGGCGACAGCCAACATCGGCGCAGGGCGCCGTGAGAGTAAGTTTTTCTTCCGTATTTATTGAGTTGCCGGGCACGAGGCGGCGAGGGGAACGATGATGCAGATTGTCGATGCAGTGGCGCCGGGTGGAGGAGGCAGCATGGCTGGCAACGGGTCGTCCCGGGGGGTGACGGCGGTGAACCGGCCGCACGGGAAGGACAATGTCGCACCTCTAGCCCCGGCCGTGAAACGCCTGGTGAACCCGACCGCTGGTGCAAAGCCGCCTGCCAAGAGGAGGCGAGGCTGGCGAGACCCACCGTCCCGGTGGTGCCTCGGTAAGTTTCCTTCTTGTTGAATTTGAATGGCCGAGCGGTTCTGCTTGGTTCTTGTGTGGTTACTTCTTTGAGCTTCAGGTAGCCGATTTCACTGGCGCTGGTGGCGGCGGACACCGCGTCCACTGAGGGCGCCGCGTTCCGTAGGACCCAGACCAGCGCCGACGATCAAGACGAGGAGGCGGCGGATCCGGACCTCGGCCTGGATCAGGCCGACACCGAAGGACTGGCCTGGCGGGACCGGAACCGGGCCGAGGAGGAGTTGGAGGCGGCGTCGGCCCAGGCCTGGGTCAACGCCGCGGTGACGTGGGCGCAGGCCCGTAGGAGCCGGCGTGGCCCGAGATGCCGGCAGGGATGGAGCCGGCGGCGACGGTCTTCGTGCCGTCGTCGGAGGGGGGCGCGGCCAAGGTGGCCGTGCTGCGTGATGGACCTCGACCGGCAGGTCGTCCTGGTCGGGAATGGCACCCCGCCGCGGACAGACGAGGTCGAGCGGGCGGGGATTGCGGGAGGTGGCGGCGACACCGTCCTGGAGGAGGCGACGGGGGCCATTCTGGCCGTCGAGCCGGTGAGGGCGCCGGAGAGCGAGGCGCCGGAGAAGGCGCTGGAGAGGGTGCCGATCGCAGAAGAGGCCGTCAGCGGGGAGTGTTCCCTGGTGCCCAGGCGACGGGATCGCCGGGCCGCCGGCTCGGGGCGGGACCAGTCAGGTCTTCTTCGGGCCCTTGACCCAGGAGGAGGCGGCGATGGCCGCCATGAGCCGGTGCCTGCAGGGGTGGATGGACCAGATCCAGGCCTTCGCCTAGGCCGAGGTGTAGAAGACGTGGGAGCTGGAGCGCGCCGTGTTCGTAAGTTCTCCCTTGCCTTCTGCTTTTCTTTTTGTTGCTTCTACTGGGTCGGGGCGTGCTAGCGCACCCACTGGGTGTAGCCCCCGAGATTCGCGCCAACTATGTCGTAGTTGGGTCGAATCTTAAACTCCTGTCTTGCGCTAATCATTGCTCCTTGCAGCAAGTGGACTCCTACCGGTTCAGCGTCTTTAACCGGCTTCTCGACAAGCATCGACAACTCAAGGAGCAGCTCGCCGCCAAGAAGTAGCTGGTCCGTGTCGCAGCAGGTATTTTTCTTGTATGCTCTTTCTAGTGGGGGCACGCTAGCGCACCCACTGGGTGTAGCCCCCGAGATTCGGGGCAACTATGTAGTAGTTGGGTCGAATCTTAAAGTGGTACTTCGTTTCTGAATCTTTCTTCTACAACCGAGGTGTTGTGTTGGAGGACCCGGCTGATTCGGATCAGCTTCCATTACGACCGGCTTGTGGCCGACACCGGTTGGCTTGGGGCCGAGGTAGCGGAGGCGAAGGCGGAGGTGACGGGAGCCCGTCAGGCGCTTGACGAAGCCAGCCGACTGCAGGAGCTGCTGGCGGCCGACAAGAGTCGTCTTGAGGTCGAGGTGGAGCGCCTCAAGGCGGATGCCGCCAAGGTCATGGAGGCACATGGGCTCTTGCCGACTCTGGTCAGCAACGCGGCAAGCTGTCCGATGATGAGGGCCAGCTCCAGTCCGAGGTGGAGTGCCTAAAGGGGCTGGTGGCCGCGACGGAGGAGACCTGTCAGGCGGAAACCCGTCGACGCAAGGAGGCTGAGAAGACGGCTGAGGCCAAGGACACCGAGCTGAAAATGGCCCTTGCCAAGGTCGTCGACTTGGAGAAGACGCTCGAGGAGCGTGACCGCACCATTGCCAGTGAGCGGCGCCGTACGTTGCTTGAAGCGCAGCACCTGGAAGAGTCCTTCGCCAGTAATTGCTTTCCTTGGGTTCTGCTGGGTTGGGATGTCGTCTACTTTCCCTTGGTAATTTATCTGACTTGCTCCATTTCTTAACAGGGCCTTCCCGGAGACGCGCCAGCCGGCGGAGGAAGCCATCCGCTTTCAGTGAGACCCGCAGGGAGTCGTCGGCTCCGTGACCGACCCGCAGGTGGCTTGGACCTTCCCGGAGATTGTGACCGCCACCGAAGCCCGTCTGCGAGTCTTGGGTGAGCATATGTGGTGGCTCTCCGAGGCCAGCGCAGCGATGACGGCGGCCCTTTGGCTGGGCTCCGTTGCGTCGAGGAGCTTCTCGCGGTTGGCGCGGTGGTTGGAGGCGGGCCCGGACCGGCTCCACGAGTGGCGCGTTTCCGCCGCCCGTGCCGCTGTTGAGATGGCGCTCAGGTTTGTGATGTCTTGGCATACGGATCTAGCGCTGGACGCGCTGATGGGCCAGTGAACCGGCGCGGAGAACCACCTGCAGGCGGAGGCCGGACGTATTGCTACCCAGGCCAGCTACATCGCCGGGTTCTCCATTCACGACGAGTTCCAGCCAAAACGGCCGGAGGACGGTGGATTCATGCCTGCTGCCGACTTTGTCTTGCTTCTCGATGACCCGGAAGGCAGCTCCGAGGAGACGGGCGTCTATGGCGATGTGGATGCCGAGGAGGAAGGCACTGGCACCTCGGCGAACCCGGAGGCTGATACGTCTCCAACGTATCTATAATTTTTTATTGTTCCATAATATTATATTACCCGTTTTGGATGTTTATGGGCTTTATTTTACACATTTATATCATTTTTGGGACTAACCTACTAACCGGAGGCCCAGCTTGTATTGCTGTTTTTTTTCCTATTTCAGTATTTCGAAGAAAAGGAATATCAAACGGAGTCCAAACGGAATGAGACTTTCGAGAGCGTGATTTTTGGAACGAACGTGATCTAGAGGACTTGGAGTGCAAGCCAAGAAGCAGCCGAGGCGGCCACGAGGTGGGCGCGCCCACCTGTGGGTCGCCTGTCTCGTGAGCCTAGGCGACCACCGACCTACTTCTTCCTCCTATATATACCCACGTACCCCGAAAACATCCAGGGAGCCAACGAAAAACAATTTCCACCGCCGTAACCTTCTGTATCCGCGAGATCCCATCTTGGAGCCTTCGCCGGCGCTCTGCCGGTGGGGGAATTGACCACGGACGGCTTCTACATCAATACCATAGCCCCTCCGATGAGTTGTGAGTAGTTTACTACAGACCTTCGGGTCCATAGTTATTAGCTAGATGGCTTCTTCTCTCTTTTTGGATCTCAATACCATGTTCTCCCCCTCTCTTGTGGAGATCTATTCGATGTAACTCTTTTTGCGGTGTGTTTGTCGAGATCCGATGAATTGTGGGTTTATGATCAAGTTTATCTATGAGAAATGTTTGAATCTCCTCTGAATTCTTTTATGTATGATTGAGTTATCTTTGCAAGTCTCTTCGAATTATTAGTTTGGTTTGGCCCACTAGATTGATCTTTCTTGCAACGGGAGAAGTGCTTAGCTTTGGGTTCAATCTTGCGGTGTCTTTACCCAGTGACAATAGGGGTTGCAAGGCACGTATTGTATTGTTGCCATCGAGGATAAAAAGGTGGGGTTTATATCATATTGCATGAGTTTATCCCTCTACATCATGTCATCTTTCTTAATGCGTTACTCTGTTCTTATGAACTTAATACTCTAGATGCATCTTGGATAGCGATCGATGTGTGGAGTAATAGTAGTAGATGCGGGAAGGAGTCGGTCTACTTGTCACGGACGTGATGCCTATATACATGATCATGCCTAGATAATCTCATAATTATTCGCTTTTCTATCAATTGCTCGACAGTAATTTGTTCACCCACCGTAATACTTATGCTATCTTGAGAGAAGCCACTAGTGAAATCTATGGCCCCCGGGTCTATCTTTTATCATATAAGCTTTCAATCTACTTTTATTTGCATCTTTACTTTTCCAATCTATATCATAAAAAATCAAAAATATATTTATCTTATCATATTATCTCTATCAGATCTCACTTTAGCAAGTGGTCGTGAAGGGATTGACAACCCCTTTATTGTGTTGGTTGCGAGTTCTTTGTTTGCTTGTGTAAGTGCGTGGGACATTTGAGGAGCCTCCTACTGGATTGATACCTTGGTTCTCAAAAACTGAGGGAAATACTTACGCTACTATTGCTGCATCACCCTTTCCTCTTCAAGGTAAACCAACGCAAGCTCAAGACGTAGCAAGAAGGATTTCTGGCGCCGTTGCCGGGGAGGTCTTCGCTCAAGTCAAGACATACCAAGTACCCATCACAAACTCATCTCCCTCACATTTACATTATTTTCCATTTGCCTCTCGTTTTCCTCTCCCCCACTTCACCCTTGCCGTTTTATTCGCCCTTCTTTTGTTTTTCTTTTCGTTTTGTTTGATGTCTTACTTGGCTCGTTTGCTTGTTTGGTTGGAATAGTTGACTATTTATTGCTAAACGGAGAAGCTAAGATCTATGGATCCTCATCCACTTGCTAATCTTTTAAGCGAACCAATTATGATGAACCAATTGCTAGTGAGTTTTGTCCACTAGATTATCTTTATGAAGCTTTGCTTGAAATTTGTGAATCTGAAAATTATGATGAAGAAATTTATGAAGAGATTCACGATAACTCTTTGAATAAAAAGCATGATTGCAATGATGTTACTATAAATTCTCTTGATGTCAATTGTGCTATTAATATGCAAAACCCTAAGCTTGGGGATGCTAGTTTTTCTATGTCTTCTACTTGTTGCAATCATCATGATTGGGGTGATACTTCTTTCGATCTTGAAAATTTATTTGACCTCCATGATGAATATGAGATTGATAATAGTTTTTGCAATATTATTGAAAGTGGGTTTGGAAGAGTGTCAACCTTAGATCCCACATATCTGGATTTTGATCAATCTTATGGTATTTTTGATAAAAGTGGGTTTGGAGAGGTCATGACTTTAGTTAATATTAATCCCACTATTTTGGAAGAGTGTCAACTTTGCATGCATGTGGATCATGTTGAAAATATTTTATGTGATAGCTATTTTGTTGAATTTGCTTATGATCCCACATGTGATTGTTATGAGAGAGAAAATATGGTTGTAGTAATTTTCATGATAATAAATTACCTCTCGTTATGTTGAGATTGCTATTGTTTCTTTCCGCTTCCTTGCATATGCTAGTTTTTGCTTGCTATGATAATTTGTTTGCCTGTAAGATGCCTATGCATGGGAAGTATGTTAGGCTTAGATGTGTTTGTCATGTGTTTCATCATGCTCTCTTTGCGCTTCAATTCTTGTCTTTCATGTGAGTATCGTTAGAATTATCAATGCCTAGCTAAAAGGCTTTAAAGAAAAGCGCTTGTTGGGAGACAACCCAATATATTTCCTTTCTGTTGTTGAATAAATTTATCATATACCTTATGTTTAGATGTGTTTTTATGTCTTAATTAGTGTTTGTTCCAAGTAGAACCTATAGGATAACCTATGGTGATAGTTAATTTGATTCTGCTGAAAAACAGAAACTTTGCGCCCACGAGAAATAATTTAGTAAATCACAGAAAAGTGCTTTTGCGTTGATTCTTTTTGCTGTAGATCAATAGACAAATTTCCTAGGACTTCATATTTTGGTAGAAGTTTTTGGGTTACAGAAGTTTGCGTTAGTTACAGATTACTACAGACTGTTCTGTTTTTGACAGATTCTGTTTTTCGTGTGTTGTTTGCTTATTTTGATGCATCTATGGCTAGTAAAATAGTTTATAAACCATAGAGAAGTTGGAATACAGTAGGTTTAACACCAATATAAATAAAGAATGAGTTCATTACAGTACCTTGAAGTGGTGTTTTGTTTTCTTTCGCTAACGGAGCTTACGAGATTTCTGTTGAGTTTTGTGTTGTGAAGTTTTCACGTTTTCGGTAAAGATTTGATGGACTATGGAATAAGGAGTCACAAGAGACTAAGCTTGGGGATGACCATGGCACCCCCAAGATATTCAAGAATAGCCAAAAGCCTAAGCTTGGGGATGCCCCCGGAAGGCATCCCCTCTTTTGTCTTCGTTCATTGGTAACTTTACTTGGAGCTATATTTTTATTCGCCACATGATATGTGTTTTGCTTGGAGCGTCGTGTATGATATTAGTATTTGATTTTTCGTTCACCACAATCATCCTTGCTGTACACACCTTTTTGGAGAATCCCACTTGATTGAAATTTATTAGAATACTCTATGTGCTTGACTTATATCTTTTGAGCTTGATAGTTTTTGCTCTAGTGCTTCACTTATATCTTTTAGAGCACGGCGGTGGCTTAATATTGTAGAAATTGCTAGTCTCTCATGCTTCACTTGTATTATTTTGAGAGTCTCTTAGAACAGCATGGTATTTGCTATGGTTATAAAATTGGTCCTAGAATGGTAGGCATCCAAGTTGAGTATAATAAAAAATATCATAGGAAGTGAATTGGATGCTATGATCAATTTGATGCTTGATAATTGTTTTGAGATATGGAAGTGGTGATATTAGAGTCATGCTAGTTGGGTGATTATGAATTTAAAGAATACTTGTGTTGAAGTGTGTGATTCCCGTAGCATGCACGTATGGTGAACCGCTTTGTGATGAAGTCGGAGCATAATTTATTTATTGATTGTCTTCCTTATGAGTGGCGGTCGGGGACGAGCGATGGTCTTTTCCTACCAATCTACCCCCCTAGGAGCATGCGCGTAATACTTTATTTTTTGGTGACTTGTAGATTTTTGCAATAAGTATATGAGTTCTTCTGACTAATGTTGAGCCCATGGATTATACGCACTCTCACCCTTCCACCATTGCTAGCCTCTCTTGTGCCGCGCAACTTTCGTCGGTACCATACACCCACCATATACCTTCCTCAAAACAGCCACCATACCTACCTATTATGGCATTTCCATAGCCATTCCGAGATATATTGCCAGGCAACTTTCCACCATTCCGTTTATATAACACGCATCATCATTGCCATATTGCTCTTTGCATGATCATGTAGTTGACATCGTATTTGTGGCAAGGCCACCTTCATAATTTTCATACATGTCGCTCTTGATTCATTGCATATCTCGATATACCGCCAGAGGCATTCATATGAAGTCATATCTTATTCTAAGTATTGAGTTGTAATTCTTGAGTTGTAAGTAAATAAAAGTGTGCTGATCTTCATTATTAGAACATTGTCCCGATGAGAAAATGATGATGGAGACTATGATTCCCCCACAAGTCGGGATGAGACTTCGGACTAAAAAAGGGGGTAAAAGAGAAAGGCCAAAAGAAAACAAAAGGAAGGCCCAAAAAAAGAGAAAAAAAGAAGAAGAAAAATGAGAGAAAAAGAGAGAAGGGACAATGATACTATCCTTTTTACCACACTTGTGCTTCAAAGTAGCACCATGATCTTCATGATAGAGAGTCTCCTATGTTGTCACTTTCATATACTAGTGGGAATTTTTCATTATAGAACTTGGCTTGTATATTCCAATGATGGGCTTCCTCAAAATGCCCTAGGTCTTCGTGAGCAAGCGAGTTGGATGCACACCCAATTACTTTCTTTTGTTGAGCTTTCATATATTTATAGCTCTAGTGCATCCGTTGCATGGCAATCCCTACACTCACATTGATATCTATTACTGGGAATCTCCATAGCCCATTGATACGCCTAGTTGATGTGAGACTATCTTCTCCTTTTTTTTGTCTTCTCCACAACCACCATTCTATTCCACATATAGTGCTATGTCCATGGCTCACGCTCATGTATTGCGCGAAAGTTGAAAATGTTTGAGATTGCTAAATTATGAAACAAGTGCTTGGCTTGTCATCGGGGTTGTGCATGATTAAATACTTTGTGTGATGAAGATAGAGCATAGCCAGACTATATGATTTTGTAGGGATAGCTTTCTTTAGCCATGCTATTTTGAGAAGACATGATTACTTTGATTAGTATGCTTGAAGTATTACTATTTCTTATGTCAATACGAACTTTTATTTTGAATCATCTGGATTTGAACATTCATGCCACAATAAAGAAAATTACATTGAGATTTATACTAGGTAGCATTCCACATCAAAAATTTTGTTTTTATCATTTACCTACTCGAGGACGATCAGGAATTAAGCTTGGGGATGCTTGATACGTCTTCAACGTATCTATAATTTTTTTATTGTTCCATGCTATTATATTACCCGTTTTGGATGTTTATGGGCTTTATTTTACACATTTATATCATTTTGGGACTAACCTACTAACCGGAGGCCCACCCCGTATTGCTGTTTTTTTGCCTATTTCAGTATTTTAAAGAAAAGGACTATCAAACGGAGTCCAAACGGAATGAAACCTTCGGGAGCGTGATTCTTGGAACAAACGTGATCCAGAGGACTTGGAGTGCAAGCCAAGAAGCAGCCGAGGCGTCCACGAGGTGGGCGCGCCCACCCACAGGGCGCGCCCCTGTCTCGTGGGCCTCGGCGACCACCGACCTACTTCTTCGTCCTATATATACCCGTACCTGAAAACATCCAGGAGCCAACGAAAAACAATTTCCACCACCGTAACCTACGTATCCATGAGATCCCATCTTGGAGCCTTCGTGGCGCTCATGGGGGGAATTGACCACAGAGGGCTTCTACATCAACACCATAGCCCCTCCGATGAGTTGTGAGTAGTTTACCACAGACCTTCGGGTCCATAGTTATTAGCTAGATGGCTTCTTCTCTCTTTTTGGATCTCAATACCATGTTCTCCCCCTCTCTTGTGGAGATCTATTCGATGTGACTCTTTTTGCGGTGTGTTTGTCGAGATCCGATGAATTGTGGGTTTATGATCAAGTTTATCTATGAGAAATATTTGAATCTCCTCTGAATTCTTTTATGTATGATTGAGTTATCTTTGCAAGTCTCTTCGAATTATCAGTTTGGTTTGGCCCACTAGATTGATCTTTCTTGCAATGGGAGAAGTGCTTAGTTTTGGGTTCAATCTTGCGGTGTCCTTACCCAGTGACAATAGGGGTAGCAAGGAACTTATTGTATTGTTGCCATCGAGGATAAAAAGGTGGGGTTTATATCATATTGCATGAGTTTATCCCTCTACATCATGTCATCTTTCTTAATGCGTTACTCTGTTCTTATGAACTTAATACTCTAGATGCATGCTGGATAGCGGTCGATGTGTGGAGTAATAGTAGTAGATGCAGGCAGGAGTCGGTCTACTTGTCTCGGACGTGATACCTATATACATGATCATGCCTAGATAATCTCATAATTATTTGCTTTTCTATTAATTGCTCGACAGTAACTTGTTCACCCACCGTAATACTTATGCTATCTTGAGAGAAGCCACTAGTGAAACCTATGGCCCCCGGGTCTATCTTTTATCATATAAACTTTCAATCTACTTTTATTTGCATCTTTACTTTTCCAATCTATATCATAAAAAAACAAAAATATATTTATCTTATCATATTATCTCTATCGGATCTCACTTTACATGAAGTGGTCGTGAAGGATTGACAACCCCTTTATTGCGTTGGTTGCGAGTTCTTTGTTTGTTTGTGTAGGTGCATGGGACTTTTGAGAAGCCTCCTACTGAATTGATACCTTGGTTCTCAAAAACTGAGGGAAATACTTACGCTACTATTTCTGCATCACCCTTTCCTCTTCAAGGAAAGCCAACGCAAGCTCAAGACGTAGCAGAGGCCACCTAGGAGGAGCCGGCGGCTGCGTGACCCGGCGCTGGGCATGCCTCAGGCTGCCCTGTTTTATCTTAGTAGAAATTTGCTGTTAGGTAGCAGGTCCACCCAGCCACTGGGGTTGTTCGGGTGTAATGAACTCTGGCCTTGGGCCTGTTTAAATGTGTGATGTATAAATTTCGTGAATGTTTGCGCCCTTGCTTTTCGTCTTTTGAGCCGTTTTCTTGCAACCTTTCCCACTCAGGCCTCCCCCCTACCCCCCCCCCCTCCGCAAGTCTGACGGCCGAGGCTCCGGTCTGTGACAAGGAGTTCGGCCCTTGGGAGAACACACAGTACTTAGGCTTTCGAAACATTGAGCGTGAGCGAAACACCCACTAGGCCGACTAGCGGCAATCCGGCGAAGCCGGTTGGTGAGCAGCCGGTCGTGCGGCAATTTAAAGTGATGTGGCCGGGTTGGTCAATCCGGCAGTCTTTGACTCAGTATTCGTGAAGTGCTGGTGCTTTGGACCGTTTTGCTTGCCAGCCGACAGCCGAAGCCGGTTTTGTGGCCTAGGGCAAAGTGGAGGGCCGTGGCGACCTCAACGCGTCAGGAATCGCTAAGGAAGACGGCGGGTGGCGTCCAATCCGACCAGCCCCCGAGCCCCCGGGTCGAGCAACCGGAACTGGTGGTGGGGTTGGTTTAAGAGGAAAGATGCGTAAATGCGGGAGACACAATATCTTGGTCGGAAAGGGTAGCCCCCGAGCGTCGTTCGGGGACTCCATAGTTTTCATATGATTAAAAAGGCAGCGATACATACGTGCACACAACTAACTGTAAAATGGGCAGAGGAGTTCTGCGTTCCACGGTCGTCTTGTTTCTTCGCCAGCGGTGTCTCTCTTGCACTTGTTTGACTTGCGGGCGTCGATGAGGTAGTAAGCGTTGCGGTCGCACAAGGCTTTGCTGGCGATGAAGGGGGCCCTCCCATGGGGAGGACAGGCTATGCTGGCCGGCTTGCTGCTGGACGAGTCGGAGGACGAGGTCTCCCTCACGGAACACGAGGGGTTTGATCTTCTTGTTGTGGTAGTGCCTCAGGCCTTGCTGTTAGATGGTTGACCGGCTAAGCGCCAAGAGGCGTGCTTCTTCGAGTAGGTCGACGCCGTCTTCGCGGGCTTCTTTGGCGTCGGCTTCAGTGTACATCGTGACGTGCGGCGAGTCGAACTCGAGGTCGGTCGAGATGACGGCTTCAGCCCCGTAGACGAGGAAGAACGGGGTGAACTCGGTCGACCGGTTTGACATGGTGCGAGGCTCCAGAGGACGACGGGCAACTCGTCGAGCCAGCTGCCGGGCAAGCGGACGAGCGGCTCGATGAGCTACAGCTTGATGCCGGATAGGATGAGGCCGTTGGCCAGCTCGACCTGGCCGTTGGACTGCGGGTGTGCCATGGAAGCCAGGTCGAGACAGATGTCAGAGACGGAGCAGTATTGTGCGAGCACGCCTTTGGCGAAGTTGGCACCATCGTCCGTGATGATTCTGTTCAGCATGTCGTAACATACCGCGATGTCCTTGACGAATCGGACGGCTGTTGGCCCATCCAGCTTCTTGATCGGCCTTGCTTTGATCCATTTGGTGAACTTGTCCACCGCCACCAGCAAATGTGTCATGCCGCCTCTAGAGGTCTTGAAGGGCCCCACCATGTCGAGTCCCCAGACCGCAAAAGGCCAGGCGATCGGGATGGTTCAGAGTGCTGAGGTCGGCTAGTGGCTGCGCTTGCTGAAGTGCTGGCATCCCTCACACTTAAGGACAAGCGACTCAGCGTCTTGGAGGGCTATGGGCCAGTAGAAACCATGGCGAAAAGCCTTGGTCACCAAGGATCGTGAGGTGGCGTGGTGCCCGCACTCGCCCTGGTGTATGTCGAGGAGGATTTCAATGCCCCTGTCCTGCCCGATGCAGCGCTGAAACATGCCGATGGAGCTGCGGTTGACGTGCTCGTTGTTGATGATGTTGTAGGCAGACGCCCGGCGCTGCACTTGCTGGGCCTCGGTCTCGTCCATGGGGAGAACCCCGTTCTCCAGAAACTCTGATATTGGCAGGGCCCTTGAGGGAGCCGTCACTACGGCAAAGACATCCACCATGACGGGTTCCGGGGCGGCAGCCCCCGGGTTAGGGACGGCGGCGGCCGGGTCGAGGATGACAGTGGCCGGGTTGAGGACGACGGGTTCTGCAGTCCCCGGGCCGGTTCGTCCAGCCCCAGGTTGGTTGGGTTCGACAGTCCCTGGGCCGGGTTTGACAGTCCCCGGGTCTGGTTCGACAGTCCCTGGGCCGGGTTTGATAGTCCCCGGGTCAGGTTCGACAGTCCCTTGGCTGGGTTCGATAGTCCCTCAAGCTTGTGATATCCTCTTCAACGGATTGTTCCCCGAAGAATTCAACAAAATCAGCCGTCTTGAGAATGCAAAGGAAATTTGGGATACTTTGATTGACATGCACGAAGGTACCGACTCTGTCAAGGAATCCAAATTGGATGTGCTTCAAAGTCAACTTGAAAAGTTCAAAATGAAGGATGGTGAAGGCGTTGCTGAAATGTACTCTAGGCTTGCTCTCATCACAAATGAGATTGTCGGCTTAGGAAGTGAAGAGATGACCGAAAAATTCATCACCAAGAAGATCCTAAGAGCCTTGGATGGAAAATATGATACCGTGCGCACATTGATCCAAATTATGCCCAATTACAAAGATCTCAAGCCAACGGAAGTCATTGGAAGAATTGTTGCTCATGAGATGTCACTCAAGGATAAGGAGGAGCTCCACAACAAGTCGAGTGGTGCTTACAAAGCCTCATGCAGTACAAAAAAATACACTTCCGTGATGATACGTGTTTATCACAGTAGGTTGCGTTTTTTGTCATGCATGTACATCCATGACGATTTTATGACAGAATCAAGATAGTCATACCTGTACTGTCGTAGAAGTGTTCCATGACATTACCAAAATTATCATCACGGAAGTGTCCACTTCCATGATGATAAATCGTAGCGTCCGAAGTGCTTTACGTCAAGGGTGGTGACCCGTGGCATCCACCGCAGCGAAATGCCGTTAAGCTATCGGGTCTGGTTTTGGATCCGATAACCGTTAACAACCCGACTAATGGGGATTTTCCATGTGTAAAATCATCATTGGTGGAGGAAACTGCGTGTCGGCTCACCGTTGGGACAGATGTCATCCACTCTTTGGACGAAGGCGCCTATGATCTGGCGACCGTGGCATGGCCCATGAGAGGCCCATTCACGTGAAAAGGCGGCCCGTTTGACTTGGTCGATAGGTGGCGGGCGGCCTGAAGCTTGTTAACGGCTTGTTCGCATATAGCCCATTTACAGCCCGCTAACCCAGGGCCCGTTACGACCTATCCGAATTAGGACCAGCGTCATCTGGTCTGTCCAATATGATTCCAGCCCATTTTAACTTCCAGCCCATATGTGGCCCATGACTTCTTTCGGCCCATATGAGGCCCTTTGTAGCTCTTGGCCCATTAACAGCCCGTGGTGAGACTGCCCCGTAATGAACAGTGTATCACTTTCTACCCATTAACGGCCCGTTATTCCATTGGGCGTTTCATTAAGTTATCTTCGGCCTTCTTAGGGCCCATTTATTCTTAGGCTCATTTGCGGCGATACATTACTTACGGCCCGTTACTATCATTTTCTGCGTGTGGGCCAAATTCAGCCCGTCGTTACAGTCGGCCCATTTGTGGACCGTTAAGCTGTTGGGCCATTTTCATAGAATCACCAAATACGGCCTATTAACAGCCCGTTATGGTCAGCCCATAAAACATACGGTTTATACTCTAGCCCGTCTACGGCCCATTAAAGGCCCATACAAGGCCCATAGATGAATCGGCCCTTACAAGGCCCATGGATCCTGCGAGACGTAGAAGGGCCATGGATCCTACGAGACATAGAAGGCCCATGGACCCGACGGCCCATTGAAGGCCCATGGACCCGACGGCCCATTGAAGGCCATGGATCGTCCATCCCGTACATGGCCCATGGATCGTACGGCCCGTGGAGGGCCATGGTCACTACAACGTTTGGGCGAGTTGGCCCCCATTGGAACGATATAGCATATTCAAAGAATTATCCTACTCTATACTATCACCTCTATAAAACATACACTATACAACAAAGAGACCAAGGCATAGAAACGTAGAATAATCCTACACTATACAATAAACAAATTATAGCCGATTATACCCACTGGGCATTATGGTTTGTACGGTGATAATAAAGCATACACAAACAGCAAATTACATACCTTTGGCAAATACAGCTCATACATCATGGACGGCGCATTAACTTAACTCCACTTGAACTATAATTTCTTGAGAAAATAGGATTGGCGGATTCAGATAGCACAAATTTCAGTCTGCAAAATCTCCAATTCCTTCATTGGTTACCTCGGTGTCTTGTTTCATTTTTGACTCCTGCATCTAATGCATGCATGTCGATCTCAACTTGTTGATTATCGTTGACAATCATGTACACATTGTCTTGCCACCTCTAGTTGATGCTCGAGAACATCATCACATTCCAATTCAATCCATAATCATTGATAGCGGCCATGCCGCTTTGCTCATGAGATCTTTATGTTGATGTCACTTCATCACGAAATGTTTACGTAAGTACACATGCCTAGGGCAAAATATAGTTACAACGATGAAGCGAGCAAGACACTATTTAGTACTACATGGCAAAACAGGACTAACAATAATGTTACCGTCATGTAGCATAAGCAGGTGATATTTTAAAATTATAAAAAGATAGTGCATGCAGCACGCATGAAATCTCTCTTAGCTCACAAGAGGAGCATGATGTTGGGGCCCAATCCAAAACATAGACAAGTTACAAATTTAGACAGTGATACGTATCCAACGTATCTATAATTTTTGATTGCTCCATGATACTTTATCTACTGTTTTAGGCTATATTGGGCTTTATTTTCCACTTTTATATCATTTTTGGAACTAACCTATTAACCGGAGGCCCAACCCATATTGCTGTTTTTTTGCCTATTTCAGTATTTCGAAGAAAAGGAATATCAAACGGAGTCCAAACGGAATGAAACCTAATACTCTAGATGCGTTACTCCGTTCTTATGAACTTAATACTCTAGATGCATGCTGGATAGCGGTCGATGTGTGGAGTAATAGTAGTAGATGCAGGCAGGAGTCGGTCTACTTGTTATGGACGTGATGCCTATATACATGATCTTGCCTAGATAATCTCATAACTATGCGCTTTTCTATCAATTGCTCGACAGTAATTTGTTCACCCACCGTAATATTTATGCTATCTTGAGAGAAGCCACCAGTGAAACCTATGGCCCCCGGGTCTATCTCTTATCATATTTGTTTTCAATCTACTTTTATTTTCATCTTTACTTTTTGCATCTATATTATAAAATACCAAAAATATATTTATCTTATCATACTATCTTTATTAGATCTCACTTTACATGAAGTGGCGTGAAGGATTGACAACCCCTTTATTGCGTTGGTTGCGAGTTCTCGATTGTTTGTGTAGGTGCGTGGGACTTTTGTGGAGCCTCCTACTGGATTGATACCTTGGTTCTCTGAGGGAAATACTTACGCTACACTTTGCTGCATCACCCTCTCCTCTTTGAGGAAAACCAATGCAAGCTCAAGACGTAGCAGACAGCACGTTGCGTATAAGTAAGAAAGTAGTTGGCCATTTTGTAGCTCAATTAAAGTCTTAGGGAGCATAATGAATAGCAGAGGGTTTCATAAAAACATACTACAACAAGATTGTGAGCCTCATGCAATAATAGTTGGTTAATAGACTTCAAAGCTTCAGGCACACTTCGGCAGAGTAATTAAATGGTAAGGCCTTTAATTATGTCACCTAATAGTTATACAAGTACCCAACATCAGGCATGATTCTTTGGGCATCACATTAACTGAGGACAAATAAAGCAATTGAAAAGAGCAAATTAACTATGCAAAACAAACAAGGAATTGAGCTGTTGAGTTGCATCGGTGACTTACCTTAACACGTTGAAGAGGCTCGGCGTAGCTCCTACTTCTCTTGCAAGGCTCCTTCCTAACATCTTGTACTTGGAAATCCTCAATCTTATCTTCATTGCACCCCTCGCAAGGTGACACAAACTAGTTACTCGTCTCCTTGGAAGATAAATATGCATACTTTCGGTCTGTGAACACAAAAGGATGAGATTATAACAAAACAACACCACATAATGAAACATGCCGCATCTCTTGCACTTGCACACAATGAAATGAGCATTTACTATGTCCGCACTATGTAAAAACTAGGCATACGTTCGAACTGGATATCCAGGTACTCTTGGAGAGCCTACTTTAGTGTACAGCCAAACCTGTATGTCACCTATGAGTTAGACAAGGCCCCACTACAGCAGCCCTTAGTGTTTAAATCGTTGACAAGCTCTGTTAGAATGTTAGGTCAAGAGCAACAAGTAATCAAAGCAAACAGTCCTAGTATGGCTGGCTGATGCAAACAAGCAATTGAACAGATGTGTGAGCAAATCTTACATATCAAGAAAAGAAGCAAAGAAGAAGGCTTAAAGACAATCACTTGACTGACCAGATTTAAGGGGCATTTAAACATCATGTGCAACGTATGAACTAATATAAACATTGCATATTCCAGATTCTACAATGGAATGCACTTGTATTAGGTTATGCCATGTATGATGATGCCTAAATGTACACTATAGCGGGGAGTGATCCATCATTACGCACAATTGAATTGCAGGTTAAGGGCGATTCGATTCCGCCTTTTGAGCTTATTGTCAAAATAAGCCATAAAAGATGTAAAGAGTCATTTTTGAGTTATGGGCTTGGGCTTAACTAATTTACGCTTTGGAGGGGTGTTTGGGTAGATCCTCACTAAAATTGAAGGGAAGGGAATGGTGAAATGACTCTGTTGTCAGCCTATATTATACTCAAAATGCAACGGTGGCCTTTGTGTCACACGACCCTCAAGTAAAAACAAGCAGCATAGCATTCATTGCCCTTCCCGCTTGCATCTCCTCTCCTCTTTCCCTCTACCTCGATCCCCTGCCTGCAGCACTAGGGTTCCTCCAGCGAGTCGTCGCCACTAGTCCCATCTGTCCTGGTCCTCGACGATGCTATATCCAGCTAGGCTATATGGTCGGCGGGTAGGGGCAAATCTCCCTAGCTGCTCCTCCCTCTGGAGCCGCCCCTCATTCTCATGGTCTCCAGCAGCTGCTCCACTGTGGTTCGTCCAACGCACTACTCCGGCGGGCGCCGCACAACTACGGCTAATGCACACTGTGGCAGAAGGCACCTTATTCCCCCTCCCCTCCTCCCAGGCCATGGCCTTGAGGTGTTGTTGAAGGATGAGCTCATCCAACAAGGTGAAGATCTCCTATGATTTTTTGCCAAATTTTCATTCTGATCCACTATACGATGAATTTCTATGAGCTGCTTCTGCTGCTGCTATATGATGCATTGCTATGAGCTGCTCCTGCTCCTGCTATATGATGAATTGCTATGAGTTGCTGCTGCTATATGATGAATTGCTATGAGTTGCTGCTGCTATATGATGAGTTGCTATAAGCTGCTCCTGCTAATGCTATATGATGAATTGCTATGAGCTTCTCCTGCTGCTACTATATGATGAATTGCTATGAGATGCTCCTGCTGCTGCTATATGATGAATTTCTATGAGCTGCTCCTGCTACTGCTATATGATGAATTGCTATGAGCTGCTCCTGCTGCTGCTATATGATGAATTGCTATGAGTTGCTGCTGGTATATGATGAATTGCACATTGCTGCTGTTGTATGATGATTTGCTATGAGCTGCTGCTGTTATATGATGCTTTCAGGTGGTGCTGCTATATGATAATAAACAGCCACTTGGACCATCAAATTTCAATAAATAATTGTTCTTTATTTAAATGTGGGTCATGCATTCTTCGTTTAAATTAGGCAATGGGATCTCTATGGAAAACATTGAACAAAGTAGATTGTGCCAAGTAGATGGTATCTTTGTATTCGCATTTTGAGCAAATAGTGATGGTCTGTTTTCCTATCATATTAATTACTGCACTGGGTTCAATTTGTGATGTTTGCAAGTCAAGTTAATTTTCATATGGGCAGCAAAATGAAAAAAATATAATGCAATCTAGACTTTCCACTGATCATACCAAAGATAAGCTGAAAACGCAATGAAAAGAACTGGTTGGCTTATTACGTGGAGCTTATATTCACAGGTGCTTATTTTCTTAGGATAACTCGTAATAACTGTCCCTAAGAAACTTGGCTAATAGAACTGACATACAAATAATATGTCACGATGATTGCAATGGAGGAGTGACGTACCATAGCACACTGTATAGGCTCACCGCTGCCTCTCCGTTTTTGCGATGTTCCATGAAATTGCCACATACATCTTGTACTCTTTCATTGTATAACCCCATCTGCAAGTTGACACGGCTAATTTCAGACATCTCTACATGATACTACATTGCATATCCCTTGCGCATATTTAACCACCAATTAACGATTGTGTGCGTAGCATAAACTAGCCATGACTCTGTGTGCTGGACTAGGAGGCACTCTAAGGGAGCCTAATGTAGTGCACTGGAATTCCTACATGCCACCTACGATTTTGTGTAATGTACTGCCCCTGTTCCTAAATATATGTCTTTGTAGATATTCCAGTATGGACCACATACAGATGTATATAGATGCATTTTCAGTGTAGATTCACTCATTTTGGTGCTGTATGTAGCCTATAGTGGAATATCTAGAAAGACTTATATTTAGGAATGGAAATCTGAGTAGTATCATGTATGACATCTACATATCTAATTTAGCAGCCGATGGTAGAAATCATTATGCGCACAAAGGGATTCTGGTGAAAATCCTAGAAAAGCATATGGCGAGCCTGAGAACAATACAAGAGAGAGAGCGCACTTACAAGATCATAGCAATGCCTCGGTCCAAGATCTTGGTTGGCCAAGCTGTTAGATCCGGAAGAAACATCGTCCTTGTAGTTTTGCCAAGCTGCATAACAGGTATGACGACGGTTAGTATATTTGAAGTACATCGGGCGGGTGATCTTGGGCGGGTTTAAAGGTGACTAGTACCTAGGCCGTGGCGGGTGCTTGCATCTCTCGGATGGTGGGAATCGGGTTAGAAACGTCAAGGGTGATGATGCTGCGCTGGCTATCGGGGTCCAGTAACGAGATCTAGAACCGTCGAGTAGGGTGTTTGTGGAGCGGCGCCGGTAGGGTGGATTACGGTGTGGGCGAAGCGGATCTGTGGCCGTGGATGAGGCGTGGGTGAAGCTGCTCCGGTGGTTGGATTAAGGATGGTGTCAGCAGCGGATCTGCTGACGTGGGCGGGCATCGAAGCTGCTCCGGTGGTTGGGTTAAGGATGGTGTCGACGATGCGGATCTGCGGCCGTGGACAGGGCGTCAGAAGCTGCTCCGGTGGTTGGGTTAAGGATGGTGTCGACGATGCGGAGCTGCGGCCGTGGACAGGGCATCAGAAGCTGCTTCGGTAGGTTGGATGAGGGTGTGAGGAAGCGGATCTAAGGCCGTGGACTTGTGAGTTGGCAACCAGCGGCCTGGTAGGGTTGAGAATGGTATAAGCGGCTACTCCGGTAGGGTTGTGATGGTGTCGTGACGGCTCCGGTAGGGTTTAGGAAGGTGTCGTGAAGAGGATCGAGAGGCCGTCGGCAGGCGTCGGTGGGGCGACTCCGGGGTGTGTGAATGCGTTCGGTGGGGAGTACAAATGAGCCGCTGCGGATCGTGGCGGTTGGCGAAATACCGGCGAAGCAGATCGGCGCCGTGGACAACTCCGGCATAATGGGCTGTGATCTGATGGTGGATAAGCAGTCTACTTGTTTCTAGGGAGGTGGGAGGGTAGATCGGCGCGAGGCAGATCGGCGAGGTGGATGCATTTGGCGATGAAAAGGGCTATAATGCGCCCGGTGGATGAGTAGTCTATGGTTTCGAGAGGAGGGAGAAAGAGGCGATGAAATGCAGACGGCGTGATGCAAGATGCTCGGTGTTGTGGAGTTAGTCGTTTTTGCGGGAGGGAGAGAAAATGGGGTGCCGTGTGGTGGGGAACGAAAGTTACCAAAGCATCCCGACCTATTATGTAGATTAGGGCAGTATTATAACTGTTGGTCTCCGTGCACCAAGGACAAAGGGAATTTCACATGCTAAAGACTAAGGTGGCGGAAATTTTAGAAGGAGGCGGGAGATTTTGCCGCCCGCGGGATCGTTCGTATCCAGTTTCAACTAACTTTGGACCCTGCTAGCGGGAAGGTCATGCTAGGCTGTGTACACAGGGCACACGTCGTGATTAATAACTGGTGTGAAGTCCACCCAAGAAAAAAAGACAATAACTTCGGGATGATCGCCGATAACGGGCGTTCACAGGCGCAGCCAATCGTCTGGGTGTAGTGGCGCGGTCACAAAAAAAGGGATCAAACGCTCAGCCTATGTATTTATCGTGTAAATAGATAATCTAGTGCCATTGGTTATTTACTTTAAACATAATGCATTGACGTGTTGGTGTAGAGGCGCATAAAAAGAAACGGATATTGTAGTCCGCTACTTAAAAGTGTTACCTCATATGATTGCATGGCTTCCATTTCATAAATTGCGTACCCGTTGAATTCATATATGAATATTACATATATTACTTCAAAATAGAAACTTAAATCATCCAAGAATAATTAATTTGAATGCAAGAGTAACAATGGTGCATGTACATGATAGCTAAATTGGTTGTTTGAAGAAACATCACTGTAACTTTGGCATGCACAACTGAAAAGGTTTATCTAAATAGAAAAAATGGTGATATGCGAGTGTCCAATCTTTATAGCGTTGAATCGATATTGTACCTTTGGCCACGATAAGAAGTAGATATTGACTTATGTTCAAGCGATGCACGTCCACGATCGCTAGATAGTGACACGTGAATGAATTGTTCAATCTCTCTCACACGCATACATATATCATTTCCCTATGGGCATCGGAATCACACACGCGCACTTCGTGTATTTCTCTCCCTCCGTCAAGGTTAAATTTGTCTTTCTACCCCATCCTACAAGTCTCTCACACAGAAATACACACGCTCTCTCTGTCTAACACGCCCACCCCTTTAATTCCGCCCACCCACAGCCACTAATGTCTCAAAGTATAATAATGTCTCTCACACATATGCCTAAGGTTAACTCGAGTTCCGGAACCATATGAATACATACAATGGGATTCCAACAGAGCACCTTTTGTTTTGAGATTTCTCTCTCTGTGTGTGTGTGTGTGTGTGTGTGTGTGTGTGTGTGTGTGTGTGTGTGTGTGTGTCACACACACACATGCGCGCGCGCGCATTGTTTCTTGCTTCATTTTTTCCGGCACTTGCATGCACACCGTTTGTTTATCTTCGTGATGCTTTAAGTATGCCTCGCACAAATGCTATTTACCTATTCTTTAATATAGCTAGATATGTGTAACACAAACTCCTTCTCCCTACTAGCAAGATGCCCATGCGTTGCATGGAACATCAAGATGCATTTGTATGAGTAGTTTATCTTGTGGGAGAAGGATGAACGAGGGAATGCCTTATTTGCAAATGCGGAGAGGGATGTGCGTATCTTTTTTGCAAATTTGCCATAGTTTCCTTCCTATCAGTCGGATATAAATCGGATGGCCTATATTGCAGGATGGCAGGAACACCATCATCACCAACTCTATTTTTTTATAAGATTAGAGATATGTGAGTGTCACTGCCCCCCCCCCCACCCCACACACACCCACACACCCACACTTCCCAACACCGAAGGAGTAGGGTGACACCTCGATCTTGATACTAATCTATCGACAGGCTTCTCTCTCAAACATACACGCACACACACTACCCGACACCGAAGGAGTAGGGTGGCACATCGATCTTGATAATAATCTATCTACTCCTCTTTCAAACACACGCACATACACACACACTCGCTAGTTGTGCCTCTGTGCCTACCGCGCACTCTCGCTACGTCTTTCTCCCCCCAACAATGACAGCAGAAGGGTGACAACTCGATCTGATCATAATCTGTCAATTGGTTTCTCTCTCAAACATTGTGTCTCGGTGCCTCGCTCGGTAGCCCCCTCGATATGTAGACTTCTCGCGCGCGCACAGCTGTAGTGATGATGACGCTGAACCCAGTGTGCCTTCTTTTTACCGGCCTCATGTGATAGTTTTCACCCTGTTTTCTGTTAATTAACAAGGCAAGCTTTTCTTTGTTACTACTAGTGGATCTGAAATCATTCGGGGCAGACATAAAATATATCACTTCAACCCAATTATCGCAGCAACTATTATAAAAGAAACTAGCTAGCTGCCCGTGCGTTGCACGAAACATCAAGATGCATTTGTATGAGTAGTTTATCTTGTGAGAGAAAAGGCTGAGCGACGGAAGGCCTTATTTGCGAACGTGGAGAGGCGTGTGGGTATATTTTTGCAAAATTGCCATAGTTTGTTTCCTATCCGTTAGATATAAATCCGACGGCCTATATTGTAGGATGGCACGCACACCATCATCACCAACTCTGTTTTCTACTCCCTCCGTTCCTAAATACTCCCTCCGTTCGAAAATAGTTGTCATCAAAATGGATAAAAGGAAATGTATCTAAAACTAAAATACTTCTAGATACATTTACTTTTATCCATTTTGATATTCAATATTCGAGACGGAGAATATTATCTTTAGAATTGCAACAAGTGACTATGACCGGACCTTACCAACATAATCAAAAAAGTAGTCCATAATTTTGATGTTACCCTCTTTTCTTGGTGGTGCAGTGCCATCTGGATACCTCATAAATAAATCAAGACAAATCTGACCCCTTCCTAAAAAGACATACGGAGCAAAATGAGTGAATCTACACTCTAAAATATGTCTACATACACATCCGTATGTGCTAGTCCATTTGAAATCTGAAAAAGACAAATATTTAGGAACGAATGGAGTATAAAAGTAGACATGGAGATATATCTTCAGCATGGCCTACAACAAAAATGTGCAGGACTGGTTAGTGCCGGATGCTCGCAATGCGACGACATGAGTTCGAATTCTATCTTTTAACTTTAGATTTTTAAATTATATATTACTTATTTAATATATACTTCTTTCGCTACTGCACTGATAGTGGAACCCACACAGAACTTAGAATACAAGATTAAGGATGGACTTGTTTCTTTTTAACTTTATGTACGAAGCTGTAGCCACCCTGCAAGTGACGTGTACACTATAGATGCAATTAACTTTTTATAGAGGGACAATCATACAGGCAATTAAGTCAAATGGATTGGATGTCACTCTATTATTTCCAACATAAGAGCATCTCCAACGGCAGCCGGCAAATTTCCTCCCGCTTCCTTCTGCGGAGGACGACATCAAACGCCAGCGACATACATTTTTACAACTCTAACCAACCAGATGAAATTCGTGCAAACACGGACTGATTTCATATAAGCATGAAGGATTTCGTATAAAAAAGCCGGATCTTCATATAAACATGATGGATTTCATTACATTGACATGAACTAAGCGGTGCAAGTCCGGCTCTCTTGGTATAATTAATATAATACTCCCTCCGTCCGGAAATACTTGTCTTAGAAATGGATGTATCTAGACTTATTTTAGTTATAGATACATACAATTTATCCATTCTTAGAACAAATATTTCCCGCCAGCTGCAGAGGGAGTACATAATCTAAATGGCCGCCCGCGGATCCCTTTGTCTTCCTCATGTCCGTCAGACACTTGCGGGGTCGACGAAGGTTCTCGGAAGAGACGAAGCAGCAAAGAAACCACCTGAATGCGCAGTCGTCGCCTCGGCGGTGGCCTTCACGGGTCCCAAGTGGCGGCGGCCTCCCGTGTTCTACTTCTCCTCGATGATGGCGGCGGACACGGAGAAGTTGGCCACCGACTCGTCGCTCTCCACGCACCCGGCCATCTCTCTGCACGCATGGCGCTTACGCACGCACATGGCGCGCCCACTGAACATGGGGCGCGGCCACCGCGAGACTTCTTGGTGGCGTGGTGCGATCTTGGCAGCGGCAGCGCCCGTGCCGGTGTGCTTTCGCCCGTGCGGCGTGTAAAACTTCGCCACTCCTCGCCGAGCTGGCTGGGTGGTGAGTTGCTCCGTCGGGCCAAGCGAGGTTGGTGAAGCACCGAGTGGCCTCACCCATATCCGGAGGGCTCGGTGGGCCACCCAGTCGGGTAATATTTCGGAGAACGGATCCTCGGAAGCCATCGGAAGAGTGGAGAAAATGGTGAAGGAGGAGATTGGGGAGCGGCGGAGGGGTGCGATTCTTGCCCGATGTCTGTCTGGCCTCGTTCAAATAGAGGGCGGACGGTAGGAGCTTGGCCGGCGTCTGGCCTCATTTAAACTGAGGGCGGACGGGAGGAGCTCGGCCGGTGTTGCGTTTTATTCCGGCCCGCTCATGAACGGACGTGTGGCCGGAGTTGGATTCTCGGTTTGCATGCAGGTTTAACGGAGGGGTTTAATGGGCGAGGCGTGTTCAGCGGGGCGTGCAGCGGCGGCCTTGATACTATTCGATTTGACAGCGATAATGAGCCGTCAAATCACAAAGGCCCTCGCCTCTCGTGAAACCGACCAAGCTAGACTGCCTCGCCCTCTAGCCTTTTAAAAAATGTATATACTCCACTTTTGTACAGTAGTACTATAGATGGATTGAGCCATGGAGCAAAACTTGAAATTAAAAAAGGTGGTACACATAGAGGCGCTAAATCGCCAAATTATGCATATAGTACTATTAAAAGGCTAGTCACAATAATGGTGTCCAGCACAACCCACCCCTCAAATAAAACTAAGCACCACAGAATTCTTTGACAAAACTAAGCACCACGAGATTCTTTGACAGCTAAAATGCTAGCTATATGATGTTGGCCATATATATTATGCGTATATAATTTGAAGAAGCAGTGGTAGTACTATACCAACTAAAAGATGAAATGTAAGAAATACTAGTATATGCGTCTTGAAGAATTAAAATGTGAGAAGAAACATAACATAGTTCTGCTGGGGGCTCAGCACAACACACCCCTCAAATTAAACTAAGCACACCTGAAATTAAACTTTGCAACTACTCCGATAGACACTGCATTAGAACCACCATGAGCAACAACACTGCCACCTTACTCGGAGTCCTCGTCCACGTCTCTAAAAAGGAAAATATTTCGTTATGGAGGGAGTAATATATTAGGAGTATATCAAAACAAGAGTGGTTTCTTTCAAGTTTGTGAACAAGTACTACTATTCTACTACTTTGGATCCGTCGCAACGCACGGGCACATTGCTAGTAAAAGGAAAAGGCCTACCGCGTTAAGCGTCGCACCCCCGCCCGGGAATCGGGAGTACTCCTGACCCGTCGGCACAACACATAACAGGGAAGGCGTGTTGCATAGCATTTCACTTTCATGTGGGACCGCCATTGAGCAAACCGACTATTGGCAAACCGCACCCGCCCGCCGCCGGGTTGGAAAACAGGAGCGAGGGAAGATCTAGTTGTATACGGAAGCCAAGAAATTTGGTGTCGAGATGGGGCTCGTTGATCTGATAGGAGCATTCCGTACTAGTACTACTCCTGCTAGTACCAAGTTTGTACTCCTAATACTATATTACTAGTACTACCACTATACAACTAGTAGGTACATGCACGGCAAAACATCGTAGGAACAAAAAATGGGAAGATCTTGTTTTGGGTGATTTATCTTTTTTTCAATCAATGTAGTATGAATAATATGATGTGGGGGGCACCCATGAAGCTTATGTGGCTTGGTTGCATGGCTATTTAAGGTTAGAGAAAAATAATTAGATAATGTGTTTAGAGTGCACTCCGCTAAATAGATATACTTTGGATCCATTGCAACGGACCGACACATCTATATCTATACCCCCTATGTAGTGTGTGAAAAACTTTGAAAGTTGGTCATTGGATGAAGCCAATCTGATGGTACAAAGATGACAAATCCGAGCACTCTTGGCGTTGGATATCATCCACAGATTACGCCACATGTATAATCTAGAAGACTCCATGGTTGAACTTAATTCATGACTAACTTTGCCACAACTAAGCTTAGGCAAAGTTATTAGTTCTTCAAAATGAGAGCCACAAGTTGGCAAGCCTAAGGGAATCTTGCCACATTTTTTATGTGTATGCCATGTGGGACCCTGGCTTGCCTAAGATGTGGCTTGAACCAAACACTCACCTAAGTTGGTCAAACTTGCCTGACTTTAAGGTGTGGCAATCTTTGGCAAAGTTAGTCACAAACCAAACATGCCCTAATAATTGTGTGGCAAGATTCCCTTAGGCAAGCCGAAGTGTGGCTAACAAAGCAACTCAACTAAGGCAAGTGCGGCAAGTGTGGCAAAAATGAAGTGGCAATATATGGCAAAGATAGTCACAATTCAAACAGCCCTACTAACCAAACAGCCCCTAACCTTAGGCAAGTTTGGAAACATTGTATGATAAAAGTGTGGCATTACTAGGCCTAAAACCAAACAACCCCTGTGTCTGCCAAAAAAAATGTGGCTAACAAAATGGGCACCACAAGTGTGGCAAGATTTGGCAAGAAGTTGAGTCTATGACATGTGGACCATGTAGCTAGAGAAGTGTAGCAAGCCACAAGTGTAGCAATGAACCAAACACATGCCTAAGATATTGTGGCACACCTAAGCTTAGGCGTGGCAACCTTAGGCTGCAAACCAAACATATATATATCTATACCCCTATACAGTGTGTGAATAACTTTGAAAGTTGGTTGTTGGATGAAGCCAATCCGATGGTACAAAGATGGCAAATCTAAGCACTACTTGCCGTTGGATATGATCTACATTCCACCAGATTTTGCCACATGTAGAATCTAGAAAACTCCACATGTAGAAGCATAATGCACAAACCACCAGAATCTCATGTGTGCAATGCACGTGTACCTTACTAGTACTAGTTGGTACTAGTAAGAAACAAATTCCGGTTTTGGCACGAGCTCATACTGCGGGAGCACTACAAGGCCTGCCGTAGGAGTTACATTTCCCTCTCGGGGCCCACGGGACTGACCTTCAGTGGCTTAGTACCCGGCCTATGAGTCAATGACATGCAGACCTTAAATGTGACTGGCCCACATGTCATTCTCATGGTGGTGGCGTGGTTCACAACTCACTTGTTTGAGATGAACCGGCCGGTGGCGGCGTGGCCGTGGCGAGGGTGCCACAGTTGGGCGTCGGGGTGTTAAGAGGCGTAGATGGCCACACCGGCGGTTACTAAGCTGTAATGCAATCTGCGGTGAGGATTGATGCACAGGGCGAAATGTGTCACAGCCTGCATCTAAAAATTCGATGGTGCGAGATGCGGATCGAGCCGCAGCAATGAACAGCCGGACGCGTCAATCGGGTGTGTGCGTGGTAGAAACTTGATGGTCGCCACAGTTCAGCTGGCCGCATGTCATGCACACAAAAGCGGAAAGCGGTGGGGCGAGAGGGATGAGGGGCGCGTCGGGGATGAGGATCCCCTAACGCGAACAATCCTACCATTACATCAGCGACATGTGGGACCCCCAGCGTGGGTCCCACCTATCGGCGAACGAAAGCGAGGCAAAGCGGTGATAGCCACACCATAGGATCCATGTCCCGCGTCGGGGGCGTCGTGCCATAAGCTGGGCGGCGTCGTGGGAATCGGCGTGTGGGTGTGGAAGTGGTAGAAACAAGAAACGTGATGGTCGCCGTGGTTCAACTTCCATGGACAAGCTGTCATGTCTGCTGACACATGCATATCAAAACTAGAGTGTTTATATTTCAAGCACGTGAACAAGTATTATTCTAGTACTTTGGATCCATTGCAACGCATGGGCCAGCACATTGGTAGTAGTAGTGTCTATCTCTATCTCTAGAGACCTTCCCTCGTTCATCCTTTTCTCTCACAAGATAAACTACTCATACTAGTAAAGTACACGTGCATTGCACGCATGAGATTCTGGTGGTTTGTGCATTATGCCTCTACATGTGGAGTTTTCTAGATTCTACATGTGGCAAAATCTAGTGGAATGTAGATCATATCCAACGGCAAGTTGTGCTCGGATTTGCCATCTTTGTACCATCGGATTGGCTTCATCCAACGACCAACTTTCAAAGTTATTCACACACTATATAGGGGTATTCATACAAATGCATCTTGATATTCCGTGGAACGCACGAGGATGTTTCCATGGGGGTCTCTCCAGCGCGGCGTGGCCGTAGTTGCAAGTTGACGCCCCTTGAGATGCCGACATTGAGGGGCACTCGGATTTCCTCCGATGAGCAGGTAAGATGAGTTTGATCGTGTAGTAAATGCATTCTAAAGACTACTACCATGTCCATTTCTAATTCTCCCCCTGCCTTGTTTCACGAGGTTAGGCTCGGTCTTGAGTGGAGATTGGCTTGCATATGTGCGGGAGGTACCAACATCAATTTGCACAACATTTACAGCGGTGACACCGTTCCGTAGATCCTTTGTCCAACATTGGGATCAGCCATGCAATGAGCCCTTTGCATGAATTAGTGCGATGGAATCACGGTGAGATTGAATAAGATAGCACGAACCTTGCACATGGCGGTAAAAAGCGGACCATGCTGTCTGCGGCCGATTTGTTGTGTCTGAGTATGAAGGCGTTGTGCTCCTTTCTAACACAACCAGCGTGAAAAACCGGGTACTTATTTGTATGGGACACATCCTCGATATACTCCCTCTCTCCCGGTTTATTTGTTTTGAATCTTTTACGTTTTATAAGTTTCAAATTCAAATTTAGAGCTCCCCATCACATGTTGAGATTACAATGTCCATTAAATTGTTGCATGCATGTATAGTAAAAGAAACAAATCTCGAGTTTGTACGAGTTCATGCAGCGGTAGCACCACAAGCCTGGCCTTGGGTTACATTCCCTCTCAGGGCCATCGGGACTGAGCTTCAGCGCCTTACTACGCCTACCTTTGAGTCAATAACATGTCGCTACTAGGGAAAACCCTAGTAGTAGCACGGGTTTAATGCCCACTAGTAGTGTGTGCTGTCACGCTACTAATAAGGCGCTATAGGTATTACTTAGCAGTAGCATGTGCGACACGCGCTACTGCTAAGACACATAGCGGCAGCGCTTGTTCTCCCTCGCGCTGCTGCTAATCTAGCTAGTTGCAGCGTGCTTACTATCCATCGCTACTAGTATTCTTTTTTTCATTTATTTTCCTTTTTAGTGTATTTATACGCCGCTATACAAATTTTGGTACAATACCAATTATGAGGTATATATATCATTATGTCCATAACAGTGTGTCAAATGAAGGTGGATTAGGTTCAAGTGGAGGCAATATGTGGTGCATGTTAAAAGTATACTACTAATCCAAACTAGATCTAGTTTGGACTAGTAGTACTTTTGATGTGCACCACATGTTACCTCCATAATCTAATCCTTGACACAAACTATTTAATCATCATCATAGTCATTACCACCAACAGTATTTATTTAATCACCATAGTCATAGTGTAGCACATAAACATCTTCAAACTCATTCTAGCTAGCTAATCACCACCAACACTAGATGCGGTAGCTATCTAATCACCACTGACACTAGCTAATAATAATCATCATAGTCATTACCACCAACACTAGCTATTTAATCATCATAGTCATAGTGTAGCACATCATCATCTTACTCATTTCTAGCTAGCTAATCACTCCTGCTGCTCTCTCTCTGGTAAAATAACATAAAACATGTGTAGCTCTCCTCCTTCATCAAGTTGGAGCATGCAGATGAACCTGTCTCCTAATCGTGGGATGCGCTTCTGATTGCTTCCCCCTAGTACTTCTCTGCGATCGTTCACAATTTGGGTCCAGTCTTTCACTATTAAGCATTCATCGCTTTTAGAAATCCTGAATGCACTAAAGTGCATTGTAGGATATCTTGGCCGTAAGCTAACAATAATCATGGTACCTGTAGTCTCGATCCCATAAGGCATAACATTCATCGGGAGTCCCTGTTGAAGAACATCGTATGGTAACATACTTAGCAATGAAGTTTAGCTTAAAAAATAATGTATGGAAAAGATGCACGGAGGACAAATAGTAAAAATCTTACCATCTTTCCTAAATAGATGTGACCGTAGTTCATTACAAAAACTATTAGTGCATGCGTTTTCGATACTAACATTTCTAAGTGCGGGAAGAAAGTTTGTCTTGTGATATCAAGATCCTCAAGCCATGAAACATAATGACTTAGCTCCTCGCGGTTTAGTTCAGCCCGGGACGGTAGTAGGTCCTGTCTACCAAGCATTGGACATGTTTGCTTGAGCGAAATAAGCTGACAATAGAAATTAGTTGTCAACTATTTTTGAATAAACAATTTCAAAGACATAAATATGGTTGAAAACTCACATGATGGTATAGCTGGGCGTATGCACATCTACCGAGATGTCGGTATTACCTTCAATATCATCTTCTGGACGAATATCAAAGGTGATAACCATATCAGGCTCAAATGCATAAGTCTTGCATAGTGCTCGCCATGTTTTGCATCCAAAATAGGTGTAGTCGTCTACGTTGTATAATTTTGCGTGGAAAATATAACCATGCTCGGTCTTCAAGTAAACTTTCTTTACCTCCATAGTATGACTGAAACCTATCATATCCAATACAAAAATTCTTGCATGGCAGGGGATACGCTAGTAGAATAGTAAAAAAATAAATTATAAATTGAAGCAAATGGAGCAGATGTCATGCTTAATTACGAAATAAGACTTGTCGTTGTGACTTACTGTATCCACTTCGAAGTTCTCGTCCAGCTTGATGGTAAAGCGCCTATCATCATCTAGGAAGATTCCGTCACACAGGCCGTGCTCGTCTTCGCAGTATTTGCAAATACCGAAATCCTTTTCATCGTCAGACATTTCCTATGTTCATAGTTGAAACATTAATTGAAAATTGATCGAAGACAACTACCAGGATACTCAACACACAAATCCGGTGCACCCGATATTTCCTACAAGTCATGCCAAAATTCACGAAAAAATTCGGCACGACCTATGCTAAAATAGGACATATCGAGCGCCTGAAATTTGCCGGAATGGAAATGAATCTACACTCCGGCAAAACATAGGCCACTCGGAGGTGTAACTTGCAAACATGACCGGCCACTTGGGCAAGCACATATCCTATTTGAGCAACACAAGATATACATTTCAAAATATCTTATAGGACTCAAATTAGCATGCATTCAATAAGCAAAAGTAAATCATCTCATGCGTCCGTACATCGTCGAATATTATCACCAATACATCCCGAATAGTATCATACATATAACACACTAATACAACTAAAACCCTACCGCCTGCGGCCAATATCGGCGGCAGGCGGTGAACCTGAAGAAGGAACCATCACGGGATCATAGCTCAATGAGATCCTGGAGAACCTGCGGTATTGGAGAACACTGTGCTCCAGCATAAACAAGTAGCGATGGGCGTGTCGTCCTCCTCCGACGACAGGGGCGCACCACCTCCATGAGGTCCTCGAGCCTCTGGACCGTCACTAGCCCGACCGCCACCAAAGAAGGTTGGTCAGCGACAGTGGCTCCTCACCAACCTCGCCCCACAGGTGAGTGGCGCCTCCAGTACCACCCAGCGGAGCCCAGTCCGGACATGGCCCATCTGGTGGCGCAGGTGTCCTCCGCCGACTTCGGCAGCGAGGATCGGGATAGGCATCGTCGGCGTCGATGCGGGAAAATTTGCTTTGACTAAAAAAATAACAACAATTTCTTACTAACTAGTTCTATTAATTCAATTAGTTCTTACTAAAAATAAACTTACTATAAATAAAAATAAACTAGTACCTAATTAGTACCTAGTTCTTAGTAACTAATTAGTACCTAGGAACTACTGCCCTAATTACCATCTAATTTGAAGAACCTAGGGGTGGAAAGTGGTAGCGGATATTCCAATTATCGAACTTAAAACTGAAATAAGTGGTCAAATTTTACTCGTTTTATTATGCATTACACTAGTGTTTATTCTTCATTTAATAGAACATCATCTAATTAAGAAAACATCCCAGTCGCATCTGTATCCGATTCATTTCCACCCATAGATGAACCCTAACTAATTTGATGCAACTAAAATTTAAAGAACCCTATCTAGGCAGAGGTAGGGAAGGGGGAGGAGCAGGCGTGCTCATCTCGGGTGCCAGTGAGAGAGAGGCGGCGTGTCGTCGAGTCGAGGTCGGGGTCGGGCTGGAGGGCAGCGTCGAGTCGAGTGCAGGCGGCGTCGAGGTGTCTGGGAGGCGATGGGAGGCCTTGGCCGACCCGAGGGCAGAGGCGGCGACAGTGGGAGGAGTTTGATTTGGGGGGAAGTGGCCGTGGGGAAGAACGAAACTCGCGGTTAAGTCAGAAGTAGAAGTAGCGCGTTCCAGGAAGTGCGCTACTGCTAAGCTAGCTACATCGTGTTCCTCCATACGCGCTACTGCTATTCCTTTTTCTTTTTTCCCCTTTTTCATTTATTTTTCTTTACATTTTTTTTCCGTTCACATTTTTCTATTCTTTCATTTTCATTTACTCTTCTATTTGCTTTCCATTTAATTTTATTTCCTTTAACAGTAGCGCCTTTCATCGTAAATGTCTTTTCTACAAAGCAAATAGCGATGGCAGCAGTTCTCGTGATCGCTACTACTATGTAGCCCTATCGGCTAAGCCGTAGGAATTTTAGTAGCAGCACTTTTATCTTGGTAGCGCTCTTGCTACAATTATATCTATGTAGCGGTTTACATTAGTCTTCTTGATACTTACTTACCAATGGCTTTTTTGACCTACAACTAAAGTTCTGTGTATAAGGTTTTCCCTAGTAGTGTGTAGACCCGATGGTGGTGGTCCCACATGGAATGCTCCGGCGGAGGGCGGTGGGGCCAAGAGGGTGAGCCGCGGGTCGGGGGCGTGTGGTGTCATGCGTTCGAGCGGCGTCGTGGGAATCGCATGTGGCTGTGGTAGAAACTTGATGCTCGCCGCATTTTAGGTGGCCCACATGTCATGCACACAAAGGTAGAGGGGCGGGGCGGCCGAGAGGGGAGAGGCGCACGTCGGGGGACGTGGTGTCGTGGGTTGGAGCAGCGTCGTGGGAATCGCGAGATGAAACATGATGGTCGCCGTAGTTGAACTTCCATGGACAAGCTGTCATGTCTACGGGACACATGCACTGCATACCGATAACTGGATGGAGTAGCAGAGAAAGCTATATATGCGGCTAAATAGTTCCTTATAGTTAAGTGGACCCATGCTACTACTTTGTTCCAAAGACATGCAAACCATCGAAATAGTCCATCTATATCAATATATACCGAGAGGGAATAATTTTGTTTACAAGAGGAAATAGTTCATCCATCCATAATGCCCTCCTCTTTTCTGCTTCCTTTTCTTCTTCTTCTTCTTCTTCTTCTTCTTCTTCTTCTTCTTCTTCTTCTTCTTCTTCTTCTTCTTCTTCTTCTTCTTCTTCTTCTTCTTCTTCTTCTTCTTCTTCTTCTTCTTCTTCTTCTTCTTCTTCTTCTTCTTCTCCTTCTTCTTCTCCTTCTTCTTCTCCTTCTTCTTCTCCTTCTTCTTCTTCTTCTTCTTCTTCTTCTTCTTCTTCTTCTTCTTCTTCTTCTTCTTCTTCTTCTTCTTCCTTCTTCTTCTTCTTCTTCTTCTTCTTCTTCTTCTTCTTCTTCTTCTTCTTCTTCTTCTTCTTCTTCTTCTTCTTCTTCTTCTTCTTCTTCTTCTTCTTCTTCTTCTTCTTCTTCTTCTTCTTCTTCTTCTTCTTCTTCTTCTTCTTCTTCTTCTTCTTCTTCTTCTTCTTCTTCTTCTTCTTCTTCTTCTTCTTCTTCTTCTTCTTCTCCTTCTTCTTCTCCTTCTTCTTCTCCTTCTTCTTCTCCTTCTTCTTCTTCTTCTTCTTCTTCTTCTTCTTCTTCTTCTTCTTCTTCTTCTTCTTCTTCTTCTTCTTCTTCTTCTTCTTCTTCTTCTTCTTCTTCTTCTTCTTCTTCTTCTTCTTCTTCTTCTTCTTCTTCTTCTTCTTCTTCTTCTTCTTCTTCTTCTTCTTCTTCTTCTTCTTCTTCTTCTTCTTCTTCTTCTTCTTCTTCTTCTTCTTCTTCTTCTTCTTCCTCTTCTTCTTCTTCTTCTTCTTCTTCTTCTTCTTCTTCTTCTTCTTCTTCTTCTTCTTCTTCTTCTTCTTCTTCTTCTTCTTCTTCTTCTTCTTCTTCTTCTTCTTCTTCTTCTTCTTCTTCTTCTTCTTCTTCTTCTTCTTCTTCTTCTTCTTCTTCTTCTTCTTCTTCTTCTTCTTCTTCTTCTTCTTCTTCTTCTTCTTCTTCTTCTTCTTCTTCTTCTTCTTCTTCTTCTTCTTCTTCTTCTTCTTCTTCTTCTTCTTCTTCTTCTTCTTCTTCTTCTTCTTCTTCTTCTTCTTCTTCTCCTTCTTCTTCTCTTCTTCTTCTTCTTCTTCTTCTACTTCTTCTTCTTTCTTCTTCTACTTCTTCTTCTTCTTCTGCTTCTTCTTCTTCTTCTTCTTCTTCTTCTCTTCTTCTTCTTCTTCTTCTTCTTCTTCTTCTTCTTCTTCTTCTTCTTCTTCTTCTTCTTCTTCTTCTTCTTCTTCTTCTTCTTCTTCTTCTTCTTCTTCTTCTTCTTCTCTTCTTCTTCTTCTTCTTCCTCTTCTTCTTCTTCTTCTTCTTCTTCTTCTTCTTCTTCTTCTTCTTCTTCTTCTTCTTCTTCTTCTTCTTCTTCTTCTTCTTCTTCTTCTTCTTCTTCTTCTTCTTCTTCTTCTTCTTCTTCTTCTTCTTCTTCTTCTTCTTCTTCTTCTTCTTCTTCTTCTTCTTCTTCTTCTTCTTCTTCTTCTTCTTCTTCTTCTTCTTCTTCTTCTTCTTCTTCTTCTTCTTCTTCTTCTTCTTCTTCTTCTTCTTCTTCTTCTTCTTCTTCTTCTTCTTCTTCTTCTTCTTCTTCTTCTTCTTCTTCTTCTTCTTCTTCTTCTTCTTCTTCTTCTTCTTCTTCTTCTTCTTCTTCTTCTTCTTCTTCTTCTTCTCCTTCTTCTTCTTCTTCTTCTTCTTCTTCTTCTTCTTCTTCTTCTTCTTCTTCTTCTTCTTCTTCTTCTTCTTCTTCTTCTTCTTCTTCTTCTTCTTCTTCTTCTCTTCTTCTTCTTCTTCTTCTTCTTCTTCTTCTTCTTCTTCTTCTTCTTCTTCTTCTTCTTCTTCTTCTTCTTCTTCTTCTTCTTCTTCTTCTTCTTCTTCTTCTTCTTCTTCTTCTTCTTCCTCTTCTTCTTCTTCTTCTTCTTCTTCTTCTTCTTCTTCTTCTTCTTCTTCTTCTTCTTCTTCTTCTTCTTCTTCTTCTTCTTCTTCTTCTTCTTCTTCTTCTTCTTCTTCTTCTTCTTCTTCTTCTTCTTCTTCTTCTTCTTCTTCTTCTTCTTCTTCTTCTTCTTCTTCTTCTTCTTCTTCTTCTTCTTCTTCTTCTTCTTCTTCTTCTTCTTCTTCTTCTTCTTCTTCTTCTTCTTCTTCTTCTTCTTCTTCTTCTTCTTCTTCTTCTTCTTCTCTCTTCTTCTTCTTCTTCTTCTTCTTCTTCTTCTTCTTCTTCTTCTTCTTCTTCTTCTTCTTCTTCTTCTTCTTCTTCTTCTTCTTCTTCTTCTTCTTCTTCTTCTTCTTCTTCTTCTTCTTCTTCTTCTTCTTCTTCTTCTTCTTCTTCTTCTTCTTCTTCTTCTTCTTCTTCTTCTTCTTCTTCTTCTTCTTCTTCTTCTTCTTCTTCTTCTTCTTCTTCTTCTTCTTCTTCTTCTTCTTCTTCTTCTTCTTCTTCTTCTTCTTCTTCTTCTTCTTCTTCTTCTTCTTCTTCTTCTTCTTCTTCTTCTTCTTCTTCTTCTTCTTCTTCTTCTTCTTCTTCTTCTTCTTCTTCTTCTTCTTCTTCTTCTTCTTCTTCTTCTTCTTCTTCTTCTTCTTCTTCTTCTTCTTCTTCTTCTTCTTCTTCTTCTTCTTCTTCTTCTTCTTCTTCTTCTTCTTCTTCTTCTTCTTCTTCTTCTTCTTCTCTTCTTCTTCTTCTTCTTCTTCTTCTTCTTCTTCTTCTTCTTCTTTCTTCTTCTTCTTCTTCTTCTTCTTCTTCTTCTTCTTCTTCTTCTTCTTCTTCTTCTTCTTCTTCTTCTTCTTCTTCTTCTTCTTCTTCTTCTTCTTCTTCTTCTTCTTCTTCTTCTTCTTCTTCTTCTTCTTCTTCTTCTTCTTCTTCTTCTTCTTCTTCTTCTTCTTCTTCTTCTTCTTCTTCTTCTTCTTCTTCTTCTTCTTCTTCTTCTTCTTCTTCTTCTTCTTCTTCTTCTTCTTCTTCTTCTTCTTCTTCTTCTTCTTCTTCTTCTTCTTCTTCTTCTTCTTCTTCTTCTTCTTCTTCTTCTTCTTCTTCTTCTTCTTCTTCTTCTTCTTCTTCTTCTTCTTCTTCTTCTTCTTCTTCTTCTTCTTCTTCTTCTTCTTCTTCTTCTTCTTCTTCTTCTTCTTCTTCTTCTTCTTCTTCTTCTTCTTCTTCTTCTTCTTCTTCTTCTTCTTCTTCTTCTTCTTCTTCTTCTTCTTCTTCTTCTTCTTCTTCTTCTTCTTCTTCTTCTTCTTCTTCTTCTTCTTCTTCTTCTTCTTCTTCTTCTTTCTTCTTCTTCTTCTTCTTCTTCTTCTTCTTCTTCTTCTTCTTCTTCTTCTTCTTCTTCTTCTTCTTCTTCTTCTTCTTCTTCTTCTTCTTCTTCTTCTTCTTCTTCTTCTTCTTCTTCTTCTTCTTCTTCTTCTTCTTCTTCTTCTTCTTCTTCTTCTTCTTCTTCTTCTTCTTCTTCTTCTTCTTCTTCTTCTTCTTCTTCTTCTTCTTCTTCTTCTTCTTCTTCTTCTTCTTCTTCTTCTTCTTCTTCTTCTTCTTCTTCTTCTTCTTCTTCTTCTTCTTCTTCTTCTTCTTCTTCTTCTTCTTCTTCTTCTTCTTCTTCTTCTTCTTCTTCTTCTTCTTCTTCTTCTTCTTCTTCTTCTTCTTCTTCTTCTTCTTCTTCTTCTTCTTCTTCTTCTTCTTCTTCTTCTTCTTCTTCTTCTTCTTCTTCTTCTTCTTCTTCTTCTTCTTCTTCTTCTTCTTCTTCTTCTTCTTCTTCTTCTTCTTCTTCTTCTTCTTCTTCTTCTTCTTCTTCTTCTTCTTCTTCTTCTTCTTCTTCTTCTTCTTCTTCTTCTTCTTCTTCTTCTTCTTCTTCTTCTTCTTCTTCTTCTTCTTCTTCTTCTTCTTCTTCTTCTTCTTCTTCTTCTTCTTCTTCTTCTTCTTCTTCTTCTTCTTCTTCTTCTTCTTCTTCTTCTTCTTCTTCTTCTTCTTCTTCTTCTTCTTCTTCTTCTTCTTCTTCTTCTTCTTCTTCTTCTTCTTCTTCTTCTTCTTCTTCTTCTTCTTCTTCTTCTTCTTCTTCTTCTTCTTCTTCTTCTTCTTCTTCTTCTTCTTCTTCTTCTTCTTCTTCTTCTTCTTCTTCTTCTCCTTCTTCTTCTTCTTCTTCTTCTTCTTCTTCTTCTTCTTCTTCTTCTTCTTCTTCTTCTTCTTCTTCTTCTTCTTCTTCTTCTTCTTCTTCTTCTTCTTCTTCTTCTTCTTCTCTTTCTTCTTCTTCTTCTTCTTCTTCTTCTTCTTCTTCTTCTTCTTCTTCTTCTTCTTCTTCTTCTTCTTCTTCTTCTTCTTCTTCTTCTTCTTCTTCTTCTTCTTCTTCTTCTTCTTCTTCTTCTTCTTCTTCTTCTTCTTCTTCTTCTTCTTCTTCTTCTTCTTCTTCTTCTTCTTCTTCTTCTTCTTCTTCTTCTTCTTCTTCTTCTTCTTCTTCTTCTTCTTCTTCTTCTTCTTCTTCTTCTTCTTCTTCTTCTTCTTCTTCTTCTTCTTCTTCTTCTTCTTCTTCTTCTTCTTCTTCTTCTTCTTCTTCTTCTTCTTCTTCTTCTTCTTCTTCTTCTTCTTCTTCTTCTTCTTCTTCTTCTTCTTCTTCTTCTTCTTCTTCTTCTTCTTCTTCTTCTTCTTCTTCTTCTTCTTCTTCTTCTTCTTCTTCTTCTTCTTCTTCTTCTTCTTCTTCTTCTTCTTCTTCTTCTTCTTCTTCTTCTTCTTCTTCTTCTTCTTCTTCTTCTTCTTCTTCTTCTTCTTCTTCTTCTTCTTCTTCTTCTTCTTCTTCTTCTTCTTCTTCTTCTTCTTCTTCTTCTTCTTCTTCTTCTTCTTCTTCTTCTTCTTCTTCTTCTTCTTCTTCTTCTTCTTCTTCTTCTTCTTCTTCTTCTTCTTCTTCTTCTTCTTCTTCTTCTTCTTCTTCTTCTTCTTCTTCTTCTTCTTCTTCTTCTTCTTCTTCTTCTTCTTCTTCTTCTTCTTCTTCTTCTTCTTCTTCTTCTTCTTCTTCTTCTTCTTCTTCTTCTTCTTCTTCTTCTTCTTCTTCTTCTTCTTCTTCTTCTTCTTCTTCTTCTTCTTCTTCTTCTTCTTCTTCTTCTTCTTCTTCTTCTTCTTCTTCTTCTTCTTCTTCTTCTTCTTCTTCTTCTTCTTCTTCTTCTTCTTCTTCTTCTTCTTCTTCTTCTTCTTCTTCTTCTTCTTCTTCTTCTTCTTCTTCTTCTTCTTCTTCTTCTTCTTCTTCTTCTTCTTCTTCTTCTTCTTCTTCTTCTTCTTCTTCTTCTTCTTCTTCTTCTTCTTCTTCTTCTTCTTCTTCTTCTTCTTCTTCTTCTTCTTCTTCTTCTTCTTCTTCTTCTTCTTCTTCTTCTTCTTCTTCTTCTTCTTCTTCTTCTTCTTCTTCTTCTTCTTCTTCTTCTTCTTCTTCTTCTTCTTCTTCTTCTTCTTCTTCTTCTTCTTCTTCTTCTTCTTCTTCTTCTTCTTCTTCTTCTTCTTCTTCTTCTTCTTCTTCTTCTTCTTCTTCTTCTTCTTCTTCTTCTTCTTCTTCTTCTTCTTCTTCTTCTTCTTCTTCTTCTTCTTCTTCTTCTTCTTCTTCTTCTTCTTCTTCTTCTTCTTCTTCTTCTTCTTCTTCTTCTTCTTCTTCTTCTTCTTCTTCTTCTTCTTCTTCTTCTTCTTCTTCTTCTTCTTCTTCTTCTTCTTCTTCTTCTTCTTCTTCTTCTTCTTCTTCTTCTTCTTCTTCTTCTTCTTCTTCTTCTTCTTCTTCTTCTTCTTCTTCTTCTTCTTCTTCTTCTTCTTCTTCTTCTTCTTCTTCTTCTTCTTCTTCTTCTTCTTCTTCTTCTTCTTCTTCTTCTTCTTCTTCTTCTTCTTCTTCTTCTTCTTCTTCTTCTTCTTCTTCTTCTTCTTCTTCTTCTTCTTCTTCTTCTTCTTCTTCTTCTTCTTCTTCTTCTTCTTCTTCTTCTTCTTCTTCTTCTTCTTCTTCTTCTTCTTCTTCTTCTTCTTCTTCTTCTTCTTCTTCTTCTTCTTCTTCTTCTTCTTCTTCTTCTTCTTCTTCTTCTTCTTCTTCTTCTTCTTCTTCTTCTTCTTCTTCTTCTTCTTCTTCTTCTTCTTCTTCTTCTTCTTCTTCTTCTTCTTCTTCTTCTTCTTCTTCTTCTTCTTCTTCTTCTTCTTCTTCTTCTTCTTCTTCTTCTTCTTCTTCTTCTTCTTCTTCTTCTTCTTCTTCTTCTTCTTCTTCTTCTTCTTCTTCTTCTTCTTCTTCTTCTTCTTCTTCTTCTTCTTCTTCTTCTTCTTCTTCTTCTTCTTCTTCTTCTTCTTCTTCTTCTTCTTCTTCTTCTTCTTCTTCTTCTTCTTCTTCTTCTTCTTCTTCTTCTTCTTCTTCTTCTTCTTCTTCTTCTTCTTCTTCTTCTTCTTTCTTCTTCTTCTTCTTCTTCTTCTTCTTCTTCTTCTTCTTCTTCTTCTTCTTCTTCTTCTTCTTCTTCTTCTTCTTCTTCTTCTTCTTCTTCTTCTTCTTCTTCTTCTTCTTCTTCTTCTTCTTCTTCTTCTTCTTCTTCTTCTTCTTCTTCTTCTTCTTCTTCTTCTTCTTCTTCTTCTTCTTCTTCTTCTTCTTCTTCTTCTTCTTCTTCTTCTTCTTCTTCTTCTTCTTCTTCTTCTTCTTCTTCTTCTTCTTCTTCTTCTTCTTCTTCTTCTTCTTCTTCTTCTTCTTCTTCTTCTTCTTCTTCTTCTTCTTCTTCTTCTTCTTCTTCTTCTTCTTCTTCTTCTTCTTCTTCTTCTTCTTCTTCTTCTTCTTCTTCTTCTTCTTCTTCTTCTTCTTCTTCTTCTTCTTCTTCTTCTTCTTCTTCTTCTTCTTCTTCTTCTTCTTCTTCTTCTTCTTCTTCTTCTTCTTCTTCTTCTTCTTCTTCTTCTTCTTCTTCTTCTTCTTCTTCTTCTTCTTCTTCTTCTTCTTCTTCTTCTTCTTCTTCTTCTTCTTCTTCTTCTTCTTCTTCTTCTTCTTCTTCTTCTTCTTCTTCTTCTTCTTCTTCTTCTTCTTCTTCTTCTTCTTCTTCTTCTTCTTCTTCTTCTTCTTCTTCTTCTTCTTCTTCTTCTTCTTCTTCTTCTTCTTCTTCTTCTTCTTCTTCTTCTTCTTCTTCTTCTTCTTCTTCTTCTTCTTCTTCTTCTTCTTCTTCTTCTTCTTTCTTCTTCTTCTTCTTCTTCTTCTTCTTCTTCTTCTCTTCTTCTTCTTCTTCTTCTTCTTCTTCTTCTTCTTCTTCTTCTTCTTCTTCTTCTTCTTCTTCTTCTTCTTCTTCTTCTTCTTCCTCTTCTTCTTCTTCTTCTTCTTCTTCTTCTTCTTCTTCTTCTTCTTCTTCTTCTTCTTCTTCTTCTTCTTCTTCTTCTTCTTCTTCTTCTTCTTCTTCTTCTTCTTCTTCTTCTTCTTCTTCTTCTTCTTCTTCTTCTTCTTCTTCTTCTTCTTCTTCTTTCTTCTTCCTCTTCTTCTTCTTCTTCTTCTTCTTCTTCTTCTTCTTCTTCTTCTTCTTCTTCTTCTTCTTCTTCTTCTTCTTCTTCTTCTTCTTCTTCTTCTTCTTCTTCTTCTTCTTCTTCTTCTTCTTCTTCTTCTTCTTCTTCTTCTTCTTCTTCTTCTTCTTCTCATTTTACTTCTGGGAGGCGGCTTCGCAACAAGCTCTTTGGACCTTGCTTCTATCTCTAAACTCACACGGGCATCGAGGGCAGCATATATTATCCGCTCATACGTCAAGGGATAATTATCCCATCCAGACGACCTTAATGCCACCGTCTCGTCACCCTTCTGAAGATTTGTACCGAGCACAAAATTTGCTATGTCGAATAGGGGTGGTTTCTGTTTATCACAATCTTCTGCAGGAATTTTGATTCTGGTTTGTAGGTCAGCGATGCTTTTCAAATCAAGGTCCCCTTCGATGGCTGCCACATAGAAGTATACATCCTCCCGAGACAAGAAATCGTGAAGCTCACCTGGTATGGAGGGCGAGTGTATGATGTGGTACACCAAAATATCATCTTTGAGGCACAGCTGAAGGACGGCGGCGCGTTGGATCTTCCTAGTGGCACGCTCCGTGTACTCTGTGTCGAGACCGATGACCCTCGTCTCTACCTTTTCGAGGGAGTTGGATACATTGTTGATCCACTGCCGAACAACCCTTGGGTGGACGGTGACGGTGGCAACTATGCTCATCGAGCCTTCGACGAGGACATGTTGGGCGCTAAAACCTGCATCACGATCTCTTTAGCCATTTGGAACCATTGGAGCGAAGGGCTATGGTTTGGAGAATTAGGATTAGATGGCTAGTCTAGCGAAGTAGTAGATGATTATAACAATGTGAACACAGTGGGGTTTGGATGCAAATGAAGGCGAAGGTGAGGTGAAAAGCGAGAAAATCGGTTCCCGATGGAAGTAAATGGGAGAAGTAGCATCTGACGATTGATTAGGCGGCTAGGTAGACTAAGCGAAAAGGCTATGCGGGTAGGCGATGAGTCGTACTGTTAGGTGTCGTGCCCATCCTTCCTGATAGGTGGGACCTATGCAAACATATAAAAAAATGTGTCGTAGCTGGTTCAGATGGATATTGGTGCGTGAGTGGGAGACACAACATTCTCTGGTTAAGGAATACTCCCTCCATTTAGGTGAGTAAGTCACCTTATGAAAATCTGGTTTTCCCAAAACCTTTAGGCATGGAGCATTAACTTCCTGCTCGATCCCCTCCCAGCCTCGTTAGCCAGCGTTCTCTTCCTCTGCTGCCACGTTCTACCTTTCTATTTTTGCTCTTCTCAAGTGTGGAACGATCTGCATGTCGTCCTTGATGCACCAGAATGACCACTGCACGCATCGCGGCAGGGCGTTGATTGGGCCTGCTTGGAGAGCGGAAAAGCCATCCTTATAACTACGTATTAATTGCTGATTTTGCTTCCATTTGTAACACTTGCCGTGGTTGGAAGTTTTGCTCGTCGATGCTCTTTCTCGTCAATCTACAGCCACCTAGGTTGCGCTCACCTGAGCGGAGGAGCACACGGTTATCCTCATCAAAGGCCCATCTTGGCGCTTCGCATGCACGAGAATTTGGTTACGCTTTCTTAATATGGATGATACCTGAAGGATGAAGTGAACAGGCATGCTAGCACGGGAGACCTACTAGTAGTACTCATGTTCCTACTACTACTACTACTACTAGTAGTAGTAGTAGTAATAATAATAGTAGTAGTAGTAGTAGTAGTAGTAGTAGTAGTAGTAGTAGTAGTAGTAGTAGTAGTAGTACAAGCTGTGGTACACTTGATGGTCAAAATACTATTCATCCGGCCCTCACAGTGAAGTGACAACACCCTGCGCCTGACACTAGTCCAGGCGGCGTGTTCGCGTTACCAAAGTCAGCCTCACCCTATGCACTGTGCAGTCTATCATTGCCGTTGTACAACACATTGGCGCCTCGCCTCGTCTCCCTCTCCCCTCCCATAGCACCACTCCATCTCCATCTCCTTCTCCGTCTCCGTCTCCATCTCACTGTGCCCCCATGTACCGTCACCCCGCTCGCCTCCCCCAGCACCACTATTTCGTCGCTAGCCGCTCCAGCACCGACAGCCTTATCCATCGTAAATCAAGGCCCCAAAAACCCCCACCTTCCAAACTCCACCATGGCCGAACGCAAACCCCGCAGCATCCATATGAGCCGCGATTGGAGCAATCTCCCCAGTGACATCCTCGACCTCTGTTGTTCATGTATGGATATGTTGAGTGCCCTGCGGCTGGCTGCATGCTCGAGAGACATGCACACGGCCATCGTCGAAGCGAGGCCTAAGCTTTTCAAGACACCCTGCTTGCTGCTATGTGGTTTTGCGAGATTGGCTCACCATGATACGGAGGCGTACATGATGCCCCTCGACTTCAATCCGATCTCCATTAGCCGAAACTTCTTTGCAGGTATGTAGTGGGCCGTTGTACATCATTTCCCTCGACTTCGATACGATCACCATCGCCCGAAAGTTCTTGGCAGGTATGTACTGGGTCGGCATGAACTCCCACTGGATGGTTGCCTTCAGAGAAGACGGTAAAAAGTTGGTGCTCGTGAACTTCCAGACCTCCCATGAGATTATCCTTCCTCCTTTCCATTATATAGAGTTTTACCATCGCGGTCCAAGTAATCTAGATTACCACGTCAGTTGGACGGACCTTGTTTTGAAGAAGATTGTAATCTGCCAAGTGCCCACACGACATGCAAATTATGCAGACTTCAAGCTAATTGCCTTGTTCGACCGTGGACCCGCCTATCTTTACGCTGGTGCCTTCTTTAGCTGGAGACAACTCAGCTCGCAGTGGATCATCGTCAAAGCTGATACACACTTCTGTGATGCTATTGAACACAATGGCATCATCTACGCGACCGACAAAGCAGATGGCACCACGTATAGCTGGGACCGCGCGTGTAAGTTGTTTCCGTCTCATGTTAATGATGACGCCATGACACTGTTTGAACTTTTTGTAATGATTAGCATATCCCAGTTTGAGCAGAATTTGAGTAGAACTATGGCAATGTATTAGAGACGCCGTAAATCAGCTATATTTGGAATGAGTTAATTCATGCGATTGTGACCATGTCATTACAGCCAATTTGTACCCTGAATAATCAAACGGTTAGGAATATATGGATATTATCCTTATTTTACAGTAATCTATATACTACTACTAAATATGAGTATGTATCAATGGTCATGTTAGTTTTCTCATTTTCATGATGTAGAAACATGCACCACACTGTTGGTTTCATCTAACCATACATTAGGTAAGTAAATGTGCATATGGAGAACTCTATATTTGGAAGTAGTGAAATCCTGCAATGCTTACCATGTGTACATACCTATATTAGCCCTTGACAATCAATGGCTAGAATAATATCCTCACAAAATTTTGCCCACGAACACGAGTATATAAAAATGCATGGTCAGTTAGTTACCTGGAAGAATTTGTTTGTGAGGATAGAACATGATTACATAACATGCATGACATGGTAGTTTCCTGTGAAGAATCGATTGCGGGATAACATGAGTATAACCATGCATGGCACTTCTATATTTTCGAACCCACTATACAGTTCCCTATATTTTGTTCCCAGTTCCAACAGGGACATATCAATGCTGTTTCTTGCATTATCCTACTCATACTGTGAACAATGTTGATCTTACATTAACAATGCCTGTCCTTTTTGATATGATGCAGTGTCCCTATAGTTACTGCCCTTTGTAATCACACCACCTTTGCCAAAAACAGTGAAGCACAACTAGTTCCTCGCTCGATCAGACGACGACAAAAGATTGATGATCATTCGGACACATGAGCCGGAAAAGTTATATTGCAAAAGCCCCACTGTATACAAGCACCGTGAAATACGTGAGTATCCGGACTGTGGATGTTACATCTATGAGCAAGATAACGGCTTGTTGGGGCCTTCAGGATTTTTTAGTTGGAGGCGGGTAAATAGCCTTGGTTTACACTCTCTGTTTCTCGGACTCAATTATCCGATTAACCAGGAGATCACCATTGGCAAGGACCTTGATGGCAGAGAGGCTCTGTTTGCTATGGAAAACTGTGTTTACACGGCGAGCCCTAGGAGTTCGGGAGCAAACTCCCCTGATTGTCAACGATACAGCCTGCAGCCAAAATAAGGTGAGAATGACATAGGCATCCGGATTAACTTTGATCCTTGGATGTCTCAATTACGACAGACAGTGATGTGGTTCAAGCCTTCCAGTTGATAGGTAATTGGGTTCTGGCATTGAAATGGCGGAGTACTGGTTTCTCCGGATCACTGGTCGCTGAAGCGGGGCTGCAAATTATGATGGTGTTGGATCATCTCTTCGAATGACTTTGTTGTCTTTGCTGTTGGTTCTGGATGGGTAGTTCTTTCTTTTGTTATGCATATTCCTTGTCATTTGGTCATCCTCGTCTATGTCACACTTACTATGTAATAGTTGCTTCTATTTAGAATGTCATTCTCGTCTGGATCACAAGAGTCTAAGTGCTGCAGATGGGTGCGTTTTGGTGGTGTATCAAGACTTCTTATGAACTATAATGTCTTGCTATTTATGTCAGTAGTAGTCACTAGTCAGTGTTTGAATGTTGTATATATTGTTGTTTCGAACTGTTTATTGTCTCGAACTACTGGTGGGCTAAATGAGGGCATCACCATTCTCCAGTGTTCAGAGTATATCTCCTTTTTTCAAGTTATATAATTTGAGCTTAGTGTCTTTTCGATGATGTACACTTGTTTGGGCCAGTGAGGTGTCGTTGAATATGGGCCGAGTAGTAACGCAATGCTAAACAGGTCAATTATGACTCTCAGGCCGGGCTCTCAAAAGATCCTGGAAAAAAAGGCTGGGCTCTCCAAAAAAGAAAGAATAAGGACTCTTAGGCCAACATGTGGGCACCACCGGTGTTTTTGTGCGCTTGCGCGCCAAGAGCATATTGGCGCGTGCTCAAAATTCATGCTACCTTTTCATCCCCAGTCTCCCGCCCCTCCCCCACCTCTGGAATCTTGATTCCTACTCCAATTCCCCCAAATCCCCCTCCTGTACTCACTTTACTCAAGCGCACTATCATGTCGTCGGTCAACGCGGATCTCCGAGCCGGAGATCCTGAGGTACGTCCTGCCTTCGATCACTACGTGTTGTCGCTCAACAGTGGCATGGCTGCGCTTGACGACCAGTTTGCCGGCAAAGTGCTGATAGTAACCATCAACGGCGACCGGCCTCCCGTCTTGCCGAACGACCTTGTCAAGCTCTTGGCATTGCGCACGGCATCCAAATAAGTGACTTGCTCGTCAAAGTCTGTCCGCCACCGGCTGATTTCTTCGTCAAGTTCTGGACAACTTTTGACTGCAATCGTGTGTTCGAATCTTCCCAGCGTTTGTTCTGTGATGGCGCGCTGGTGAGCTTTGATCGGTGGCACCCAGGATGGGGCTCGGTGCCCTCTGAGCTTGAGTTTTTAACAAAGCTTACCTTCCACGGCATGCCTCGATGTGCTTGGAACAGTGAGTCCATTAACGAGCTTATCAACGACCTTGGAGGTGAGCTCGTAAGTATGTTTGTTCCTCCAGGCAGCTGGGCTCTGACGGTTATGGCATGGATGAAGAAGCCGTCCACCATACCGAAGGTGATTGGTGTTGAGATCTGGTGCAGGAACCGGGTTGTACTATTAAATCGCCACCAAGGCCGCCGCGGACCACGTTAGGGATGTACACATGTCGAGTGTTCGTGCATGTCGAAGAAGTGGTCAATCCATCAATCGAAGTCCTGCCGCCGCCGCTGCTGCCAGGGTCCGTCGATGACGTCCATTACAGGAGTCAACGTCAGACTTTCCCCGTGTTGCTCGGAAGGATGGATGGCACAGGGCCTACTCCATCGCGCGGCGGAGGCCACTTCTTCTTTGGGAGAAGAGGCGGGGCTGGCTGCTGGATGTGCTCTAATTTGAGGTAACTCTGAATCTTGTCGGATACTAGTTAAATCCGAGCTATGGGTGTGAAGCAGCGATATGCGATACATTTGATTGTGACCTGTTCTAATTTTGTACCTGAACTTTTTTAGAAAGGGTTGTACGTCAACTTAATGTGCTAGCAGAACTTATTGTGTTGTCTGTCTGTTTTCTTTGCACGCATTCAAGATATTTCCCCGTCATTGATAAAGACGATGAACCGTTATGTACGACTTCGTTGGTTTCAACATAGCCCTACCCGTAGCGATCCACTGCTTCCCTGATTGTGCCGCCTGCGTGAAATTTTTGTATGCAAGTTCAGTGTGCTATGATGTTCTATATGATTGTGTCAACTATATTAGTTTTTACTGAGCATCAGCAATGCATATGGCTGAAAGATGTATTTACAAGCATCGACCGATGGGTGTCTCTTTCTCTCACACACACACACGCACAAGTGGGACCCGTTGAATTATTTATTTTCTCGTGACAGCTTTTAATTAGGTTCCACTGTAATCTAACTTTTTTCTTAAGTTATTAGTTGAGCTCAGTGACTTCAAAAAGTTGTACCGAAGCCTTGTTTGGGCCTTTCCGGCGTCTCTGAATGTGGGCTGAGTAGCCATGTTAGGTTGTATTGTACTACACAAGCCTTTTTTCAACATCAGCAATGCAACTGGGTCGACAGTTGTACACAATATCCGGGTCAACTTGTTATTCTCCGCCCCGCTGGGCTGCAAACTTTCCTAGGAGGTATGCACTAGGTTTAACAAGAAAATGGACTTTAAGAAATAATAAATGGGATGTAATTATAATAACTGGGCAGTAACTATGCACCAAACGCGTAATTAGTTTAAAATATATATTATTTTTGGAATTAGAAATTTTAATTTCATTACTTTTTGTGCGCGCAATATTTCGTTGGATTTTAACGTAATACAACTTTATTTTGAAATTATATTTAACCTGACTAGAAATTTTGGATAAAAATATTTCGGATCCCATCAAAATGTGGGATTTTTTTTTGAATTCTGTTTTTAGCGGTTGTTTGAAATTATTAATCGTTGTCCTAGCTAGAAGTTGGGCTGTACTTTTAACAAATTATAAATGGGTTGTAGTAAATTCCATTAGAATTAAAAAATGGGTTGTACATTCTTACAAACCGCAAATGGGCTATATGTTCTCTGCCAAATCCGAGCTGTGGGCCTACTAAGTTGACGCGTACCAAGGGCTTTGTCAACTTGGTCAATATAAACGATTGTAGCTGCAGTGATCGTACGATGTCCATCCAACGGCCGTAGTGCTTCTTCAACCTTTGGTCTTCTTACTCCAGCCGCCCAAAGCAGCGCCGGTCGTGCCGCGTGCTCCTGCCTCCCGTTGCTGGCTGTGATGCCGCGGAGGCCTCACCGCCCCGTACCACTCCCACCGCTGGCCAGGCCATACCTCTACTCACCCACACCCCCTGTTATTCTGAGCGACGACAGCCTCACACCGCAGCCGAACCAGTGAACCCTCGTACTCCTCTCCGTGCGAGGCTTCCACTGTTGCGTCTTCCCCGGCTCCGCGTCGTCCCCTTCCTAGGCCTCGCCGTCGTCCACCGCCCTGGTGCTCTCGGCGCGGCGTGGTCAACATGGTCAACGACCGACTTCCATCGAAAGAGTACTGTACGTGGAGAGGCTGACAGCTGGGTCCACGGCAGCCGTAAGGAAGTGCCTCCTTACTACGCGCAAAATAATTATTCTTCCATCTGACAGCAGGGACCCACCAAATGGACCACCTTATTACGTGAAAAAGACGTTTCCCCTTGACTGCTGGGACCCACCGGAAGGGCCACCGTATTTCGCGAAAAAACGTTCCCCCCGCTGTCAGCTCGGACCCATCGTAAGTGCCTCCTTATTACGCACAAAAAAATGAATACTCCCCTGCTAGCTGGGACCCACCTTGGTGGGAGGCTGACTTGTGGGCCTACGAAGTTGACAGGGACGGAGGGCTTTGCCAACTTAGTCAACTTGAACGATTCTAGCTCAAGTGACCGTACGATGTCCATCCAACGGCCGTAGTACATCTTCAACCTCTGGTCTTCTTGCTCCAGCTGCCCAAAGCAGCGTCGGTCGTGCTGCATGCTCCTGCCTCCCGTGGCCGGCTGTGCTTCCGCAGAGGCCTCACCGCCCCCTACTATTCCCACCGCTGGCCAGGCCCTGCGGCGACGGCAGCCTCACACCGCAGCCGAACCAGTGAACCCTCGTACTCCTCTCCGCGTGGGCATCCACTACCGCGTCTTCCCCGGCTCCGCGTCGTCCCCTTCCTAGGCCTCGCCGTCGTCCACCGCAATGGTGCTCTCGGCGCGGCGTGGTCAACATGGTCAAGGAACGACTTCCATTGGACGTGGACTGTACGAGGAGAGGCTGACAGCTGGGTCCACGACCGCAGCAAGGAAGTGCCTCCTTATTACGTGGAAAATAATGATTCCTCCACCTGACAGCAGGGACCCACCGGACGGGCCATCGTATTTCCCGAAAAAAACATTTCCCCTGACTGCTGGGACCTACCAGCTACATCTTCGCACGCAAGGAAGTGCGTCCATATTACGGGCAAAAAAATGATTCACCCCGTGACTGCTGGGACCCACCAGCTACATCTTCGCACGCAAGGAAATGCGTCCGGGCAAAAAAAATGATTTGCCCCCTGACTGCTGGGACCCACCAGCTACATCTTCGCACGCAAGGAATTGCCTGACAGTCGGGACCCACCTGGTCGAAGCGTACGCAGCGTTGTCATTCTAGTCGCGAACGTGTACGTACATACTGGTCGATGTGCGCAGGTGTTGTAGTAGAGGCGTGCACGTATCATGTACACGTACGTACAACGGCCAGGGTGCAAGAAAGTAAATACGGCCACATACATACATATGGGCGGGGTCTCGAACGCCTACTCGCGCATACGTACGGCCAGGGCTCGTGTACATGGCTGGGTCGGAACGGAGAAACTGTGTCGTCGTCGTGTTCATGGGGAGGCAACGGAATGCGTCGTGTTCATCGGGAGGCAACGGAACGCGTGGGAGCCAACCGTCTTGGACGGAACAAGCGATGGAAACCAGGCCTGGCGTACCGCAGAACGGAGGAAACGGCCTTGTGTTCGACCGGCCACGTTCGAAACGGGATCCTATTCATCAGGAGGGGTCTGGCGTACCACAAAACGGAGGAAACGGACTTGTGTTGGACCCCCTACGGTCGAAACGGGGTCCTGATCGGGAGGGGTGTGGCATACCGCAAAACGGACGAAACGGACTTGTGTTGGAGCGCTACGGTCGAAATGGGGGTCCTGTTCATCGGGAGGGGTGTGGCGTACCGCAAAACGGGACTCCACGGGATACTGTTCATCTCCACTGTCGACCTCCTCCAGCCTCCACGCCGCTACTGTTCATACACCGTCGACCTCCTCCAACCTCCACCTGCGACTGTTCATCCACGGGCTCCTGTTCATCCAGCCTCCACCGCGTGCTACTCCACCGGCTACTGTTCAACCAGCCCTCTACACGGGCTCCTGTTCAACCACCCCTCCACGGGCTACTATTCATCCAGCCCTCCACCATCTACTGTTCACACAGCCCTCCACGGGGTGGTCCTGTTCATCCAGCCCTCCACGGCGTCCTATTCATCCAGCCCAACCGGCTCGATCGATCGGGGTCCTGTTCATCCAGAGGCAACGCCACGGGGTCATGTTCATCCACCCCCACCGCTCACTGTTCATCCACCCCACCCCACCCCCCCCCCCCGCAACACTCACTGTTCATCCAGAGGCAGCATCGATCGGCTTCAGTTAGCAGCAGTAGCGAAGGAATTGCTCGATCGGGTTCAGTTAACAGCCATCGGTCGATCGATCGGGTTCAGTAACGCGTAGCCTGCAGTGCAATCGTTCGGGTTCAGTTAGAGCCCAACGCCTCGCTCGGGTTCAGTTAGAGCCAACGCCTCGCACACATGGGCGTACGTGTACGAGAGAAAAGCGCATCGCTCGGCCCCCGACCACCCACCATAACCGGGAACTCACCAAAATTTTCCTCTTCCCCGCTTCTACCACGGTTTTTCTGTCATGAACGGCCCAAAGAATGTCATGCAGCTGCGTCTCCGGCCTGCCCAGGACGAAAAGCCCATTTTCTGTCATGATTTTTTGTCATAGAAGTAGGAGCCCACCACATCTATGATGATACCGGGTTTTGTCACAATTATTGTCATAGAAGTGTCATAAGTATGACAGAAAAAAATTCGTTCGGCCCAAAATGTCATCGATGTGTCTTTTTTTGTAGTGATGTGAAGCTCCCACATCATCAAGTGAGAAACAAACCTTCAATGAAGAATTGAGCCTAATGGTGAAGAACTTCAACAAGTTCTACAAGATTAGAAGCAAGGAAAGAAGTTCCAAGTCAAGGTCCTACAATGACAAAAGATCTTCTAGTCGTGAGCGTAATTGCTACAATTGTGGAAGACCCGGACACTACTCCAATGAGTGTACGGCTCCCTACAAAAGAAGAGAAGATTCTCCAAAAAGAAGGAGTAGAAGAGAAGAATCACCATCAAGAGAAAGGAGTAGAGATGATCGTTATGAACAAAGAACATCCCGGAGAAGCAAGGATTCGGAAAGGAAGGACAAGTCATCAAGGAGCTACACAAAACAAAGATATAAAGCTCATGTTGGTGAATGGGTATCCGGCTCCGACTCCGACAATCACTCCGAGAGAACCTATCACTCAGGCTCCGAATATACTCAAGATGATGGTGTTGCCGGTCTAGCACTTGTGTCAACCAACTCCTACGACATATTTTACTCACCAAATGAAGGAATTGGAAGATGCTTCATGGCTAAAGGCCCAAATGTATCACACCCCGAGTATGTTGATTTCAATAGTGATGAAGATGACTTGTTAGGTGATGATGATTTACTTGTAGACAACTCTAGCGATGAATACTATGATGAAACGTCAAATATTCATGCTAATCAAGATAGAATGAATTACAATGATAAGGAGAAGATTGAGCACCTAACTAAAGAACTAAACACTCTTAAGTTAGCTCATGAAACTATCTTAGAAGATCATCGATAACTTTTAAAGACTCATGAGAAGTTACGATTTGAGAAGCTCAACCTTGAGCAAGAGCATGAGTTTTAAAAGGCAACCAATGATGATCTTCGCAAGAAAAACTCTTCTTACATTGCCAAGCATTTACTCTTATCAACTTACATGCCACAAGTCAAGTCTAGTAACAAGAACAAGAAAGATTCTTCTTCTAGTAGTAAAAATAATCATGCTAAATCCAATGTTGTTGCTTCTAGTAGTTCTCTTGATTCCACTAATGATTCTCTTAGCCAAGTTACACTTGAGCAAGAAAATAGCTTATTGAAGGGAATTATAGAGAAAGGTGTTTACAAGAGCCTTGCCGGGAGTAAGCAATTCGAGGAAATTGTATGCAAGCAAGGAAGGCACCGGAAGAATCAAGGTGTTGGTTTTGAACGAAAGTTCAATGCCAATTGAGTTGAATGGGAAGAAGATCAATACCCCGAGACAAAATTTGTTCCTCAACAAGAGAAGTATGATCCTACTTCTTTCAAAGGGACACAAGCTCAAGATGATCTTACACCACAAGACCACAAGCAAAAAGGCAAGGACAAGCTTCAAGAGGAGATTGATGCATTTGAATAAGCTCCTAAGGCCTTGGTCAAGATGTATGTGAGATGGAAGAGTAACCCATGGTCCTAACACATTGTGCATTTGCAGTCCAAAGCAAATTTTAAATAATGCACAAATTTAGGGGGAGCTCTTGCTTATCACATACTTCTCAAAGCAACGATGATTTTCAATCTTATTCTCATTTGTCGAAGATTTGATCTATATGTTGTCAAGTGGGTCTCTTTTCTGTTGCCAAGTGGGTGGACAAGAATGCCTAAGAACCTTATTTAGCTATCTATGCTCTTCTTGTCTCAAACTCTTTTCATGCTACATCACAAAGTTTGATCAAGTTAGATTCGAACCACTCTGTGTGAGGAGGACTCCGAGTCCCCGATTCGTCATAGACTTAAACTTCCAAAACCTCTTTGTGCGTTTTGGTTTGACCGATTCACCCTTTTCGGTCATACCGAGATCACTAAGTTGATCTAGGTTTTCAACCTCGATGCAACCGATTAGAACTTTACGGTCACACCGAGTTGCAGTAATTGCTTGCAGTTTTGCATCTCGGTGCCACCGAGTTGTTCCACTCGGTCACACCGACAGGGTCAGGCTATATATTCTCATGGGTCAAATTTTGGAAAATTTTCCGAAACCCTTCGCCCACGCATAGCCTGCTCTGCCTCTTCGGGTCTCCGGATTGTCCTCTTCGTCGCCAGCGACCTCCCGCCGCTGGTCTCCGCCGCCATCAACGGCATTCTGCCCCGCCGTTGCCGCGGTAGCAAGTTCACCGCCGCATTAGGGTATGAACTTGAAACTTTGTGCTATTCCTTAACTCCGATTCCTAGCACATTGCTTTTCCATGATTCTTGCCACGTTCGAAATCATCCTATCCAGCGCAAGCACTCCGTAGATTAGATTTGATTTGAAAATTTAGGGGTAGGTTTCCGCCGAACTCATCTCGGACCGACCGAGTTGTAGAAATTGGTCTCACCGATTTTGCTTAGGCCATTGCACATGTGATTTTCGGTCTGACCGAGAATTGCAAATTGGTGTGACCGAGATCGATTCTTTGTGAAACCCTAGCAGTCTCGGTGCCACCAAACTGAGACTCGGTCTGACCGAGTTCACTAGTTTAGGTTCCAAAAGCTATTTTGGTATCACCGAGTTTACAAATCGGTAGCTCCGAAATGCTTTCTGTGGAAAACTAAAACTAAGTTTTTGACTCAATTGTTTTGCAAAAACCTCTGTGGTTGGTGATTCTCATCTACTCTACCTCATCTACATCTATTCACAGGGTCTGCTGTCAGTGAGTTTGCTTGAAAATGTCTGATCAAAGTGATAGCCAGAACAAGTCAGAGGAGCAAGCTCAGATGAGGGTAGCAGGAGCACACCCAGCAATTTGCCAAAGGCAGCTACCAGGACAAGGAAGAAGAAAAAGTAGTTATGATGAGGGTAGCAGGAGCACACCCAGCAATTTGCCAAAGGCAGCTACAAGGATAAGGAAGAAGAAAACCTCAGATTCTGAAGATCAGGACTATATTGCTGTTGAGGATGAGGCCACTTCCAAGAAGAAAGTGCTGAAGAAGGAGTATGGCACAGCTGCCACCACCAAGCCAGGCATGAACAAGAAGGCACCTGCCAGGAGAGTGCCCACATCCAAACCTAGGAAGGTTGCCACCGGTGAAACCATGAAGTTCACCATTGAGTCTGAAGAAGAAGCTGCTGGCCAAGAGAAGAAGAAGAAGAGGGTGAGAACCACTACTGACAAAGTCCTTGGCAAGCCCTCTATGAGGAGATATTCTGATGAGGAAGAAGAGGAAGAGGATGCTGCACCAGCACCCAAAGCTCAGAAGCTCATGGGAGATGCAATCAAGTCAGGGGCTGCTCCATCTAAGCCCAAAGCTGCTCCCAAGGCTGCTGCTCCAGTACCAAAGCCTAAACCAAAGAGGAACACCAGAAGTATACCTGCATCAGAGAAGAACAAGGCCCGAGTGCCTGAAGCTGTTGAAGAAGAAGAAGATTCTCTTGTTTTGAGAAAGTTGAAGCCCAAGATTCCCGACCATAATGATGCTCATCCAGTAGCTGAAGACATGCATATCAGAAAGGATGTTGGACTGAGATTCTGGAGACAGTCAGGTCCATATGCTGTAAGGAGAAGGACAGCAGTTGACTACATATTTCACACAAAGGAGCAACAAAACTTTTATGAAACAATTTTGCTTGACAAGAAGCCCATTGTATGTGACATGAGATGGATCAACTGGGAGTACATCAAGAAGAATGAAGCTCACTGTCCAGGAGTATATGACAGCTTCAAATGATGTGGAGTTGATGACTTTGTTGCCCAGAAGCTCACCAAGTGGAATGATGAGCTCATCATGCAGTTTTACTCCACATCTCACTTCTACCCAGATGGGAAGATCATATGGATGTCTGAAGGTACTAGGTACCAATCCACAGTTGAAGAATGGGCTGAGTTGATCAATGCTCCAAAAGAATCTGAAGATGACTTGGATGTATATGATGAGAAGAAGAAAGACAACAACTCTATGGCACACTTGTACAAAGAGATCCCAGATAAAGCTTTGGAAACTCACAAGCTTGGATCTGTACACTTCTTGTTGTCTGGTCTGCCTACAATCAACTGGATTCTTAGGCACACATTGCTACCCAAGTCTGGAGATCACAAGGTGATCAGAGGTCATGCTATCAACTAGCTGCATTTGTTTGATATACCTCAAAAATTCAAAGTCATGAGCCTGATTGTGGAAACAATCAAGAGAACTGCAGCTGATCAGAAGAGAAGTTGTGGGTATGCTCCACACATTCAGGAGCTCATCAACTCAAAGATGGGCACAGGCACATATCTTTTGGATAAGGAGGATCTACCACTATATCCTGAGTTTGAAGATAACATAGTTGAGATGAATGAGGAGGAACCATCATCTATGCAAGCACATGAGAAGAGGGAAAAGGCAAGGGCCGAGAAAGCTACAAAGATGCCAACTGCTGAAGAGGCATCTCAAGTGCTCCTGAAGAGCAAGCAAGATCAGCTTGGCTACTTGATTGCCTCCACCTTGAGAATTGAGAAGGGCTTGGCCACCCTGACTCAAAACCAGGAGAGCTTGGAGAGGATCATAGAGCAGAAATTATATGCTCTTGATGTGAAGGTCACCGAGATCTAAACTGCAGTTGAGCAACTTCAGGAGGGTGTGGAGGAGAAGAAGGGCAAGTCTACTACAGATGCATTTGCTAGAGTGCCCAGAGGATAGAGATCTGCTGCAGTGCCTATTCCAGACACCAGAGCTACATCATCTGCAGCAGCTACAGCTTCAGTACCACCAGCTCCAGCAGCCACTCCACCAGCTCCAGCTACATCAACTGATGCTTTCGTCCTTAGAGTCATCTCTACACCACCTCATGAAGACCAAGCCTGAGAGTCGTTTAGCACTATGCATTTTTGAACTTTTTGGTAACTTGTTGCCAAAGCGGGAGAAAAATGTATAGATCATAGGCTTCAAGAGAGAGTGTTGCTTTTGATCTCTCTTGTTTTTGGTGGTTGAACTTCTTTATTTGTGTGTTTGCTTGATACATTATGCCTTTTGTGAGATACTTGGATGATCATATGCTACCTTAATGCTTGTTGGATGATATTATATTTTATATCCTTATATGATCATTCACTTTTCTTGGTGATGAGTGCATGTGTTCAAATTATTATCATTTTGAGCGCTCCATCAAGATGTATGTGAGATGGAAGAGTAACCCATGGTCCTAACACATTGTGCATTTGCAGTCCAAAGCAAATTTTAAATAATGCACAAATTTAGGGGGAGCTCTTGCTTATCACATACTTCTCAAAGCGACGATGATTTTCAATCTTATTCTCATTTATCGAAGATTTGATCTATATGTTGTCATCAATTACCAAAAAGGGGGAGATTGAAAGTGCAACTATCCCTAGGTGCTTTTGGTAATTCCTAACAACATATAGCTCATTGAGCTAATGTTATTTCAAGATAAATATTTCCGGAAAGCTCAATGATTGCCATGGCATGGATGAGAAAAGTGGATCCCTCAAAATGCTAAGGACAAAAGGATTGGCTCAGGCTCAAAACACTAGACTCTACATTTTTCATTTTAGTGATCCAAGATCACATTGAGTATATAGGAAAAGCCAATACTATCAAGGAGGGATGAGGTGTTGCTTAATGAGTTTCTTGCTCAAAATGCTTAGTGATATGCTCCAAAGCCCTCAACTACTTTCTCACATCCACATATGTCCAAAACCAAAAGTCAAACTCGGCCCCACCGAAACTGTCTATCCGGCGCCACCGAGTTCTGTTGACATAGCCACAGCCACAAACCCTAGTATTTTCGGTCTCACCGATAGGGATCTCGGTCTCATCGAGATGGGATTGTAATCTCTCTGTTTACCTTCGTAACGTTCCGGTCAAACCGAGATGAGCAATCGGTCCCACCGAGATTGCAATGCAAACTCACTATTTCCCTTTCGAAACGTTTCGGTCCAACCGAGATGAGCGAATCGGTCCCACCGAGTTTGCCTGACCAACTCTCTGTGTGCCTATTACCAAAATCGGTCTCACCGAGTTTGTGTAATCGCTGTCACCAAGATTACGTTATGCCCTAACCCTAACTGTATCGGTCCCACCGAGATGACATGTCGGTCCCAGCGAAAATCCTAGCGGTCACATTATTTACTAAATCGGTCCGACCGAGTTTCATGATTCGGTCCCACCGAGTTTCATGATTCGGTCCCACCGAGTTTTGTAAGTTGTGTCTAACGGTTAGATTTTGTGGGGAGGCTATATATACCCCTCCTCCCACTCTTCATTCGTGGAGAGAGCCATCAAAACATGCCTACACTTCCAACATACATTTTCTGAGAGAGAACCACCTACACTTGTGTTGAGGTCAAGATATTCCATTCCTGCCACATAAACCTTGATCTCTAGCCTTCCCAAGTTGCTTTCCACTCAAATCTTCTTTCCACCAAATCCAAATCCTCTGAGAGAGAGCTGAGTGTTGAGGAGACTATCATTTGAAGCACAAGAGCAAGGAGTTCATCATCAACACACCATTTGTTACTTCTTGGAGAGTGGTGTCTCCTAGATTGGCTAGGTGTCACTTGGGAGCCTCCGACAAGATTGTGGAGTTGAACCAAGGAGTTTGTCTGGGCAAGGAGATCGCCTACTTCGTGAAGATCTACCCTAGTGAGACAAGTCCTTCGTGGGCGACGGCCATGGTGGGATAGACAAGGTTGCTTCTTCGTGGACCCTTCGTGGGTGGAGCCCTCCGTGGACTCGCGCAACAGTTACCCTTCATGGGTTGAAGTCTCCATCAACGTGGATGTACGATAGCACCACCTATCGGAACCACGGATAAAAAATCTCCGTGTCAACATTGCATTTGCTCCCTCAAACTCCTCCCTTTTACCTTCATATGCAATTGTTTTACATTCCCCTGCTATACTCTTAGAATTGCATGTGTAGGTTGATTGCTTGACTTGTGCTAAGTTGCTAAAATCTGCCAAGAACTAAAATTTGGATAAGGCTAGATTTTATTACGTCAAGTAGTCTAATCACCCCCCCTCTAGACATACTTTCGATCCTACAATAGACCATCCCGTCGAACAAATCTTCAATGATATCCAAACCGGGAGAATCACTCGCTCTAAAACTCGTTTGGCTAATTTTTGTGAACATTATTCATTCATCTCTAGCATTGAACCTATGAAGGTTGAAGAAGCATTGGAAGATCCGGATTGGATAAATGCCATGCATGAAGAGTTCCACAACTTTCAAAGAAACCAAGTGTGGACATTGGTCGAGAAGCCCGACAACAACCACAACATCATCGGTACCAAATGGGTGTTTCGCAACAAGCAAGACGAAGATGGACAATTTGTTCGCAACAAAGCACGTCTCGTTGCCCAAGGCTACACTCAAGTCAAAGGTATGGACTATGGTGAGACATATGCCCCCGTTGCTAGACTTGAGTCCATTCGCATCTTACTTGCCTATGCTAATAACCATGATATTACTTTGTACCAAATGGACATTAAAAGTGCTTTTCTAAATGGTGAAATTGAGGAGGAAGTTTATGTTAAGCAACCTCCCGCCTTTGTTAATCCTAAGAAACCCGACCATGTTTACAAACATCACAAAGCTCTTTACGGTCTAAAACAAGCACCTAGAGCATGGTATAAATGCTTGACCAAGTTCCTTATTTAAAAAGGCTTTGAGATTGGAAAAATAGATTCTACACTTTTTACTAAAAGGGTTAATGGTGAATTATTTGTGTGCCAAATTTATGTTGATGATATCATATTTGGTTTGACTAACCCTCATTTTAGTGAAAAGTTGGGAAAGCTAATGTCGGAGAAGTTTGAGATGTCTATGAAGAGTGAACTCAAGTTCTTTCTTGGTTTGCAAATCAAGCAAACTAAGGAAGGCACCTTTGTTTCTCAAACAAAGTACACCAGGGACTTGTTCAAGAAGTTCAACATGCAAGAAAGCAAAGGTATGAAAACACCCATGCCTACTAGTGGACATCTTGACTTGACAAAGGATGGCAAATCGGTTGGCCAAAAGGTTTACCGCTCAATGATTGGTTTAATTTTATATCTATGTGCCTCCTGTCCCGATATTATGCTAAGTGTGTGCATGTGTGCATGATATCAAGCAGCCCCCAAAGAATGTCATCTTAAGGCTGTGAAAAGGATAGTGAGGTATTTAATTCACACACCAAATTTTGGCATTTGGTATCCTAAGAGGTCTTCTTTTGATCTTGTTGACAATCCAGATCTATCTATGGATCACGTGGGCGCCCCAAGACCCACGACGAATACCGTCGCGCCGGACACAACTACTCCGGCCAGGCCGAACACAGCAGACAACGCTCTCTCGAGCTACGTCGCGATATTGCTCAATACAGAGGCGCCGCACACCCACTATGCTTCACTGACGAAGTAATGGATCATCAAATCCCTGAAGGGTTTAAACCCGTTAATATCGAATCCTACGATGGCACAACAGACCCCGCGGTTTGGATTGAGGATTATCTCCTCCATATACATATGGCCCGCGGCGACGATCTTCACGCCATCAAATATCTCCCGCTCAAGCTTAAAGGACCAGCTCGGCATTGGCTTAACAGCCTGCCCGCAGAGTCAATTGGATGCTGGGAAGACCTGGAAGCCGCATTCCTCGACAACTTCCAGGGCACGTATGTGGGACCACCGGACGCAGATGACCTAAGCCACATAATCCAGCAGCCGCATTTAATCGCCGTGCAATTCGACACGGTTCTTAACAAAGAAAATCAAATCGCCGACCGTCCGGATGCGAGAGGCCCTCGCTGCCTTCAAACATAACATCCGCGATGAGTGGCTGGCCCGCACCTAGGACAGAGAAGCCAAATCCATGGCAGCCCTCACATCACTCATGACCCGCTTCAGGCGGGAGAGGATAGCTGGCTAGCTCGCAGCAACAACCTCAAAGAAAACACCGCGGTCCGGATACCAAGGACCGCAATGGCAGGTTGCGCCGAAACAAAACAAACGCCGCATTAACGGCGACAATGAGGATACGGCAGTCAATGCCGGATTCCGAGGCTCCAAGCCCGTCAACGGAAGAAGCCATTCAAAAGAACCACTCCGGGCCGGCCCAATTTGGACCGAATACTCGACCGCTCTGTCAAATACATGGAACTCCGAAAAGCCAGCTAACCACACCAACAGAGATTGTTGGGTATTCAAGCAGGCAGCAAATTAATCGCCGAACGGAGTAACATACAGCGGCTCTCGCGGCAGAAGTACAGAGCAGCCTTTTAAGGCAATTCTCGAGTCCGGCCGTTAAACGACCGGACACGACCAAACGCGCCGAGCAACATCAACCAAGACCACCGCACGCCCCGTGCATCGCCAGAGTAATGCGGCCCCAACCCCAGCCCTCACAAAATTGTAAGACAAACTCTCCACAGACATAATTACGCCTGGAGATACCATGGGCATAGGGGAAGGGCACAACCACAATAGACCCAGAGTGCGGTTCGACCACACCAGGGCTCCCAAGTGGGTCGCTTTTTTCTTTTATTTCTCTTTTTTATATAGAACTCAGTCCGCGGCGAACCTGCCAACTCATGATGCAACAGCCAGGGAAGGACAAAGGCCGCGATGAACACTCGGTGGTCTCCATCACGAGCATTAAATTTGTTAAATACAAAATTCGCTGCCTACCCCTGGAGGGAGACGCCTTTAATTCGTCCAATCCCTTGCTTTCCGCACTATTTGTATCATTCCGCACTGATAGCATATCTTCTCAAATAAAATGCAGCTCTTTTTGCCCATAATTGCATTACCTTATATATATATATGTTCATTTACGACATGTTGCACCCGTACATTTCGGTATGGCCAAAATACACCAGGGGCTTATGTTCTCCGCATTATGGTGTGATAAAGTCCGAACACTTTCACAAGTGCGGCACCCCGAACTTATAGCATTATATGAATCGGCTCCGAATCATGTCTTGGGTCAATAGTTGGGTTTTCCTGCTCCCATGTTTGGCACCTTACGCCCGCTTCTATCGGCTAAGGTAGCACTGGAGAACCATCGCGATTGCGCCCGGCTGAGCCGGGTTAACGCCTCGAGAAAGCTAAACTGATCGTCATGATAAGGCGAGACTGGTCGCTGTTCGAGAGGTCCTTTCGGTCCTTAAAGACCTACGCCGCTTGAGCGAAGTTCGGATTATGTCCGACGAAGGCGTGGATAGCGCCCCAATTCGGTCCTCCGAATACTAGGGGCTTCACCAAATTTAAAATTATAGAATTCTATGGCTAAGTGAGAGTGTTCAAGCACTATAAGTCCGTTGCCTTGTTAGTTGTGTTGAGCGCCTCCTAGATGGACCCAAAATGGGAACAAGAGTGCTCAAGTTTATCCCAACACCCCAAAGACTGTGGCATGGGGGCTGAAGCCGACGACTTGCCATCTCTCGATTTAATAAACGGCCGCATGAAGGTAATATTTTAAATTAACAAGCGTTGCTTAGCGATATGAACAAAGTTTTCAGCGCACGTGATAACACATTGCGAATTTACTCAAAAATTACATCCCTAGGGCACTCATCCGCAATCTTATGGGCACCCTTCAGACAGCCTTATAGTACATTTCGGCGACGATGTTCCTTGCTCACCGGTGGCGCGCGCTGATTAGCTTCTCCGCATCCAGCTTGCCCCAATGCACCTTTATGCGGGCAAGGGCTCGACGAGCACCTTCAATACAAAGCGGAGCGCTTGATAACCTCCACCTAGGGTCACGATCCACCAGCCGTCACACGAGGCGAAGTAGCTCCTGTGCATGGCCACTCCGTGCCGAGCCGGACTATGAGGCCCTTCATGGCCTGCTCGGCCACCTTAGGAAGCTCGACCAGCTGCTTCACTGGTCGCTAGGGGGCACTGATGGCCGGCCTCAAAGATACCGAGACCGAAGCACTTCTCCATTGAGCTCCCTCCTCGGCTCGGTAGAATGCGGCGGCATCGACACGCCACGAGGCAGATCTGCAAACGCCTCGAGAGCTCCGACCGGGTAAGTAACACGTAATTTACATTCACATGCTTGCTTTGCATGAAAAATGCCTTACCCGCCGCTATCTTCCTCATCAACTCAATCTCCTGAAGGGACTTATGGGCCTCGGCCTTGGCGGTTTTACACTTTCGAGAGCGAGGCAAGCTCGACTCGAGTCTTTGAGTCACGCCCAAACTCTCATGCTTTTCCATGAGAGCCTGGAGCTCTTGCTGAACCACCGCCACCCGCGCCTCCTGCTTTTCTCGCTCTGCCTGCCTGCGGTCGCATTATGCTCGTCACAGACACGGCCTCCTTCGTGGTCGCCACCTCGCTCGTAGCACCCGCAGCACCCATGTTATCCTTGTTATTTTTGTTGCAACCTAAATCCTTTTCTCAGAAGGTACAAGTTCAAAGTGGTGTTACTCACCTTCTTTGTCCCGAGTTGCTTCTGGCGCGCCGAGCTCTTGCTCGACCGCCGAGGTCCTGCTTCAAAGCACCGACCTCCGCAGCCAAGGCGGCAGAGGTCAAGAGCGCAGCCTGCAACCCATATTGACATAATTTTTAGCAACCCTCGATATCTTTTTTCAGATCCTCATCCGCTTTTCTTTCGAACACCGAACCGAGCATCGGGGCTACTGTCTATGCGGTATTACATTGCATATTTTTAACTTCTTACCTCAAAGCCCGATAGAAGGCTATCGAAGCTTCGGTCAGCCCGCCTTGGCGAAGCTGCACTTTTCAATCACCGCACTCATAATAGTGCGGTGTTCTTCGATGGAGGCGCCTGCAGCGCCCAACAAATTGCCCAGCGCCGGTTGGACGGAAGCCGCCGGCATCATGGTCTTGCCCTTCGCTCGAAGGGCCGGCGGACTCCGAACCACTGCGGGTTCTAATGTGGAATCCGGCGCAAAGTCCGGGAGGACGCCTTGTGGCGCCCGAGCCTCCCCGATGGGTCCCTCCTGGGATCCCACCTCGGCGTCCTCGGTGTCGCGAGGGTGGAGGCGGTCGGGATGGAGTCTACATCCGACGGAGCCAACGACCCGCCGATCAAGCGGGAGATCATCACCGCCGGACTACGTGCAGCATGCGGCATCGTAATGACACTTTGTGACGCAGAAAAGAAATTATAGATCATTCAGAACCGGATACTTACGATATCGCCGAGGCCTGGCCCTTGAAGGCCATTCTTCCTCGCCAACGTTGATGTTGGCGGAGCTGTCCGGGAATAGTCCTTCCCTCTGACCCTTCGCCTCCCCTGCTGGGGAAGCCTTCCTCTTCCTCTCTCCTCCTCGGAGAGAGTCCTATTTCTCCTCCTCGCTGGGAGGAGTCCGCCCGAGTCGCTTGACACCTGAAAACGGGAGCTCTTCGAGCACCCGTGGCCTCCTTCTTAGTTTCTTCTTCGCACCACGTGCGGTGCCGGAACCAGCAGCCTCGCTAGACGAAAGCATCCATCGGATTTTCTCGCATAGGAGCCGGCAGTAATCTGCTCCGCCTTCCTCATCCAGTCCTGTCAAAGGAGAAGGGAAATTAAAACCGCATAGAGTCAAACTATGAAAACAAGTGTCCCGTAAGGGGTAGAATCACTTACCTCGCCGGCTTGGCGCTGCGGCGAAATCCGCGATCTTCGCCATGCGGATGCGGGGCTTCGCGCCTTGAATAGCACCTCCAGCACCTTCAGACGTCAGGTCAAGAGCCCGCCAGCGCTGGTGCTGTTCCGGATCGAACTCCCACAGATTGAATGCCCGCTCTGGCATGGGAGAATCCGGGGACGAGCATGACTTGGACCACGTTAACCAGCCCGAGCTTCTTCACCAGCTTCGGATACAGGCTTGGAGTCGTCAGCTCCTTGAACTACCCCACAAAGAAGCCCTTCTCTTTCCAGGAGGTGAGCTGCGTGGGGATACCAGATCTAAACTCGGGGGCCGCCGCCCATGTAGGGTCACGCGGCTCGGTGATATAGAACCACCCCGATTGCCACCCCTTGACGGATTCCACGAAGGCCCCTTCGAACCAAAGGACATTGGGCATCTTGCCCAACATGGCGCCCCGACTCCGCTTGAGTGCCCTTCACTACCTTCGGCTTGACATTGAAGGTCTTGAGCCACAAGCCGAAGTGGGGCTGGATGCAGAGGAAGGCCTCGCACACGACGATAAACGCCGAGATGTTGAGGATGAAGTTCGGCGCCAGATCATGGAAATCCAGGCCGTAGTAGAACATGAGACCCCGGACGAAGGGGTGAAGTGGAAAGCCCAGTCCGCGGAGGAAGTGGGGAAGAAAGACGACCCTCTCATGGGGCCTGGGGGTGGGGATGAGCTGCCCCTCGTCGGGCAGCCGGTGCGCGATGTCGCCGGAGAGGTATCCGGCGCCACGCAGTTTGGCGATTTGCTCCTCCTTAACGGAGGAGGCCAACCATTTGCCTCCCGCTCCGGACATGGTCGGAGAAGGTTGAGACGAGATGCGCGAACTTGGGCGCTGGAGCTTGAGTGCGCGGAGATGGATAAGCAAAGGAGGAAGAAGGCGTAGGTGAGAAGGTGAATCCTTATCCCTTATATGGGCGGGCGGAGTCTTCGCGTCCCCCACCGCCCGATAAAACTCGCTTATCTCCCAAGCGCCACCATCAATGGCGCGTTGGGTTACCCACGTCCGTATTGATGAGAATCCGGATTAAGGGAAACACGATCTCGCTCGACAAGACGTGCTAAGGAAACCGCCGCTAAACGCTACCGAGGTGGTAGAATAAAAACAATTCAAGTAATGGCTTGGTAGTGGTGTGACGTCATGCCACAAAAAACGTCAGCAGATTGAACTTGTGTATATATTATTCTCTCTACGGTGGAATGTGGAATTCATTTTGTAGAGTCGGACACTGTCCTGGTGTTCACAATCTATTATCATTCGGAGGAGGAACCCGCCTTGCAATGCCAAGCAATATACGCGCCGGACTTATCGTCATTGAAGCCTGGTTCAGGGGCTACTGAGGGAGTCCCGGATTAGGGGGTGTCCGGATGGCCGGACTACCATCATCAGCCGAACTATCATCGGCCGGACTATCATCGTCGACCGGACTCCAAGACTATGAAGATACAAGATTGAAGACTTCGCCTCGTGTCTGGATGGGACTTTCCTTGGCGTGGAAGGCAAGCTTGGCGATACGGATATGTAGATCTCCTACCATTGTAACCGACTCTATGTAACCCTAGCCCTCTCCGGTGTCTATATAAACCGGATGGCTTTAGTCCGTAGGACGATGAGAAGAAGAACAACCCTTACAATCATACCATAGGCTAGCTTCTAGGGTTTAGCCTCCTTCATCTCGTGGTAGATCCACTCTTGTAAACATCCACAATATCAATATCAATCGAGCAGGACATAGGGTTTTACCTCCATCAAGAGGGCCCGAACCTGGGTAAAACATCGTGTCCCTTGTCTCCTGTTACCATCCGCCTAGACGCACAGTTCGGGACCCCCTACCCGAGATCCGCAGGTTTTGACACCGACAAAGGGCATACGGTTCAGCTCAATTAACTGTTTGAGATGAGGAGGAACAAAAGAAATGGGCAGCCAGATGAAAGCGTGTGTGATATACAGCATACGGTTCACTATGATGAACTGTTTGTGATTAGGCAACAAAAAATAAATGGTCATCCAGATCAAGGTGTGTGCGATATACGGCATGCGGTTCACTCGGATGAACTGTTTGCTTTGAGACAAGAGAACATAAACGGTTCAACTTAACAAGATATGTGTGATACGCGGCAAACAAGTGTGTAATCAGAAATGTGTGCGAAGACCGATAATGACGCAGACGATTTCTTCTAATAAGACGTATGTCTTGTGAGCAAACGATTGCTGGTATACAATTGTGAGTGATTGATGAAATCAGCACTGACGGGTTCCATTGTTTAGTCCGTATACAATTGTGATGTGATTTTCTTTGTCCGCACAACATCTACGCTCTGTCTACAGAGCATCAACATATATACTTGAAAAGACAGCATTGCATAACCAAATTGAGCATACAATTACACATGTGACTACACACATAACATTTCCACACACCAAAGACAGCAATTACATGCATACTAAAGTAGGAGAAACGAGGATCTAATCATCTACTTATTGTTGCGACGACGCTTCCCACTGCTTTGCTTCCGGCTGGATCCCTGGACGTTTTGGGGAAGGAGGGACTTCCTCATGTCAATAATCCGCGTGTACATGTCGTAGCTCGTGTACGCCTCCTTGGTCGCGTACACGACGTGACCTTTGTCGAGTTTCTCCAACCAGGCCGAGTGCCAGGCACGCTTGTCTTTGTTGCACGAATCCTTCATGTCTCTGTAGTAGGGGTCGATGATGGCCTCGGTGAGGTGAACCAGTGAGTCCTTCTCATGCTCCTTGCTGCCCCTGATCTTGTATTGGCCTTGGATTTTGACAAGATTCTAGTAGGCGATGCCCGAATTCTCGAGCGCCTTTACATCGTTGGTGATGTCCACCGTAGCGAACATGTAGTGGGGGTTGTTGACAAACCTGGCGAAACGCTCGGAAGGCCTTGTGGCCAGGTAGTAGTGGTAGACGAGGACGTGGTGGCACATGCACATATGGGTGACGGTGACCTTGGTACGAGACCCGGCACGAGCGCGGGTGTACTCAAGGTTGAACCCGACCACCTTGTACTTCAACTCAGCAAGCAACAGCTCCATGATGTGGATGGAGCGCTCCGCCCAGACCGGGTCATTGGTGTACACCACCGAGAGGTCCATGAACCTTCTGTGGGTGTCCACCACGACACACATGGTGAACTACTACTCGTCGTCGGCAGCCGCTTGGAGCGCCATTGGAGCCGCGCAGAATACCCTCTAAGAATATCTCGTGGTGGGTGTGCTTCTTGCAATGGTGGGTCGCGATCGAAAGGTTGAAGAGACACAAGGGTAGGTTAAATGGCCGCTGTAATAAATGGGGGCCGGCCGGCCTGTAATCTTCATGTCTTGTCACGACATTCATAGCGGAGGATTCCAGAATCCAGTGCACGCTTGACAACACCGTACCCCAGGCGTGGGCTCGAAGTGGCGCCAAATGTATCGTCGGTGAGCCTGTTCCCGTGCTACCGTGCTGTTTACCGCGCAAGCTTCCCGCCCAGCTAGTTTGCCCACACGTCGGCTAGAAGAGGGACAAATCATGGGCGTTTATTGGCAAAAAGCTTTGTAAAAACAAAGTGTGTGGAATGACTTCGGTCATAAGTTTACCCTTGCGTGATGAGGTCAAAGTTACACAGAAGGGTGATGATGGACACTCAAGTGCGAAATTAATTCTGCGCTTTACAGTGCACACGATGGAAGAAACCAACTGTGTGCAATAATGTCGAAGATCGCAGTCGAGTTAGCTATACAGATCGTGTGCTATGAGATCGACAAGGTAAACTGATTCGAGAATGGTTAATAAAATCTAGGACCATTGCATATTAAGGTCAAAATAGTGCTAGCAATATACGAGTCTCATACGATGCCATTTCAACGATTGTACCACAAAAGCTCAAAATGTTACAAGGTTCAAATTCCAGAGTTATATGGCTCAAATTCGAAGATTACAAGGTTCAAACTGATATTAGAAATGAAAATCTGCTCATCACCTGAACGCCACTGACGATGCTGAACATGGATATCGAGAGGTCCAAACTAATATCACCGCTTCTAAGTCCGGCTTCAAACCTCACAATTTTGCAAAGGGTCAGCCATCGAGAAGTCATGTATGGGGTTGACTGATGACTTCGATTACTCTATCATCTGAAGTTCCAAATGAAATTCAGCATTTTTGGAGCCTACTCCATTCTCATCAGTAGCGCCGACGCTGATCAACAGATTCATTCATTTTGCAAAATAAATGTAGGGCAAACCTCATTTCCTTCAGCACCCTTGCTCGAGAACAAAGAACCCGTGAATATAATCTCGTAAGGTCCCTCAGTAGGAGTTCAAAGTAATTTCTAAGAGATGCAGATCTAGGCATTCAACGTGATTGTTATATTGTATCACATTATCCACCACTGGGCCTAATCTTATCTGCAAAAGAAGAAAACGCGTTAGTGCCTACATGCAGTTTTGAACATCACTACAGGCCTTGCTATTTGGTTTGCAGGATTTGTAAAATGCACTAACATGCCATCTTCGATCTGACATGATTAACATGGGCATTCGATTACATTGTAGAAAAATGTAGCCTTCTTCACAAGAGGTTGGAGTGGATGAAAAGTTCCCTAAGAAAATTAGTACAGATGAATCCAATGGAGAAATGCTTATTGAATGTAACCATATGGATCAAGCAACCAATATGGGGGGGGGGCATGTATGTACTGAAATCCTCCAAAAGAATCTTCAGAAATCGTACTAGATTGTCATTGTAAACTTGGAAAAAGGTGTCACAAATTGAACTCCCTTATGGTTGAAATTAAACAGGAAAGGAACATCACCTCGATATATAGCTTCTCCAGGCACGGAAAGCATCTCAGGAAACTGACAACTTGCTCCACGTCGGGCCCAATAGATTCTAGTGCCAAGACCTTCACTGTGCGTAGTTTCAGGGTCAAGCTTGTCGGAATCATTTTCTGAATGACAGACGAACAAACATCTTCAAAATTAGAAATAATGTTAATTTGTAGAAGGAGAGGTAGAAGGCGGCTATTGTACCTGAATGGGTGTGGATCCAATAACAAGTTTGGAGTATTTGTCAGACGAGTAGCCCACCACTGTCAATTTCGGTGCAGAAATGACTTTGATTCTTGTTGGACCTTCTTGATCAACTACAAGTAATCTCTCAAGTGCAGGTGTGTCCTCGATGACCATACCGTGGTCCTCCTTTTGTGATGTCTTCATGCCGCACCAGCAACACACATAAATAGTCCGGAGAGTCATGGAGGTGATGTGGAAGGTACTCAACCCATTGATCGCCTGAAGAGAAAGGTACTCGAGTGCAGTACAGCCACGGAGCAGGCGCTCCATGTCACCTTTTGAGAGGCATACGGCGACGAGCTCGAGGTGCTTCAGTCATGGTAGAATAAGAGCGGGCGCGCCATTAAGGGGCGGGAAATGGCAGTTCCTGAACTTGGCGATGCGCAGCGTGGGCGCGAGGTGGAGTGCGGACGTTGGCAGCGACCGCATATGCCCATCATCAAAAGTGATCTCCTCGAGCTGATCTAGGGTGGGGGATCGGAACCAGTCGTCAAGCTTAGCTCGGTCCTTGCCGTTGGAACGGAACATGCCCATTCTAAGGCCTTTGTTTGGGCCAAGGTGACTGCCTGAAGAACGCATCCAAGCTTTTGCCATAGCCATGGCAAAGCTCGTGGGTGTCGATAAGGTCGAGAGGGCTGGAGTTCCATAGGGGGCGCCACCATCGGGAAAGGAGGGTTGCCTGCGCCCCATATTTGATTGGGAGGAGGGAGATGATGACTCTCGACATATCATCGGGGAGGCTGCTGATTAAGTCTAGGCCTGCTGGAGTCGCTTGCGGTTCTGGATCGCCCCGCCTCCGCTTGTTGGCAGCCCCATTCTCCACCTCCGGAGTCTCCTTGTCAGCGGCGCTTTCTGATAGAAATGGGAGTGCATGGAATATTTAGTTAAAATAGGGAAATAGAAAAGTGTATTGGTAACTTGAAGTTATTAGGTAGGAATATAGTAAGAAAAGAGAATAACAATTGGTTGCTTAAATACTACACAATTCATTTGACATTGCTGGGTAAGTCAACATATGTAGATAGTTGAAAAGAAAACTTACTTCAAACAAAGTCTGGACGGATGATTTTTTCGGGGAAGTTAGCATATATCTCATGACCAGGCCCTTCTATGTGCAGTGAAATTTTAGTGCCAGTTTTCAGTACATAAAACTTTGCAATTTCATTCCAAAAGCCAGTGCCAAAATAGGAGTCACCACATTCATCAAGTCTTACAGTAGCAATGATTGTAAATCCATGGTTTGTGTGCAGTATGACATTCGTGGAGCCTTGATGTATGTAAAGCGAAAATTGTGCACTACATAATCTGTTGCATAGTGAGGGATGTCCTGCAAAAAATGGTAGGATTGTTAAAGAAAATATGGTAACATGCAAATATGTGCCCAGATAGAAAGAACTGTACAGCAGTTGAAATCAAAGGACAAAAGTCTATAATTAAACAGATAGGGTAAACATGATGTCATGGAAATATGAGAGTAATCGAAAGAACAATAGATCATTAATTTTCCTAATATAGAAAGAAGAGGGGGAAAATCCCCTTTGACGTATATGGTGCATGTGGCACCTTTTATCCAAATGTAGCAATATTTAGAATATTTTCAGGAAAGTAGGCCATGCCAACCGATTTAGGGTGAGATTGAACATACATGCTGTCCTCAAGTTATCTGCACGATGAGATGGAATCTCTGGCGGCGGTCGCCAAGTCCTGAAGTGTCGGCGCACTGTACATTCTATGAATGAAAGAAACCCTCAAATCAGCTCGAATAAAAACGAATTCACAGCGATTTCCATCGGGTGATTATAGGAGCCAGATGAACTGGGATAAGAGATGAGATAATATCTCGATAAATTAGTTACCTTGTCATCCATGAGAAAGAACCCTCAGTACGGCAGATTCCCCAACCGTGCGGAGCTGGGTCGACCGCGAGCAGCGTCGAGAAAGTCGATGGCGATAGGCGGCAGCAAGCGGAAGTGGCGAAATGCGGTGGGCTTTGCCGGCAGCCTGGCGGCGGCGGCAGGCGTCGAGCTAGGTGTTTACCGCCGCGATAGGCAGTGCCATGGCATAGATGTGGAGGAGCTTGTGCAGGTGTGAATGGGGAACGTACCGGAGGGGCCGAGGGGGTGGCGGGCAGAGTGAGGGTTTTTGTGATGTGAGGATGGTGAGGGTTTTCTTTTTTGAATTGGGTGGTGAGGGTTTTCTGTCCCACAAAGAATTTTGGGGCGACGGTTTGCTAGAGCGAACCATGTGTGATTGACGTAGCAGGAAAAATGGAAGTCATTGCACATGGTTACAATTACAGGAACCGTGTGTGATTGACGTACTACCTCTGTCCTGGTTTATTGGTCCCCCGTTGTAATTGTTACCAAAATTTGGCGGAATATTTAACATACTCAGACATAGATAATAAGCGTACACGTACATAAGCATAGTTCAACCAGAAGTACATAGTTCAACTGTCACTAAGCATACTCAAGCGTACATAGTTCAATCCATCCCACATCTCATCTCACATGCGGTCGGCACGATCATGAAACTTCTCCAGGTACTCGGCGTACGCGTCGTGCGCCACCCTGCGAGAATACTTCTGCTTGAAGGAGCCAACGGCCCGTCCTCTTGCATGCACCAGAACACTTAGATACGCATCATGAATCTTGTGGTTGCAAAATGGGCATCCATAGCCATCGTTCCAGGTCCTAATATGCCTGTTATGCATTCCCGCATAAATCTCCCTCAGGATTCGCCTCTTGTACCTCCTCTAGGCATCTTCATCCTCGCTGTCCACATCGTTAGACGGCACCTATACAAATTGTAAAACAAATTTGGCATCAAATCACTGATTACATGCCGTGAAGTAGGATTAGGAATTTATGGATATTTATTTATACATATCCAGAGATTATGGTTCGATTTTTAAGCACAGTCATCTATGTACAGACCAATCTTGAAGAAAATAATGGCACAATCATATGTAGGTCATTCAAAATCAATTGTCAAGTCCTGGCTAGGAATTATTAGCATGAACACTAACCCTAGGCGGGTTACTAGCAGAAATCATTTGCACAGATGAAACAACTAATCACTTATCACCTATACTATTCAAACAATCAATACACTACACGGATCTAATGAAACTTACTCAGATTTCATGGATTGGGAGAACATAACCACAGGATTTCATTCAAAAAGGGGGAGGCAGGAGTAACCAGAGAAACCCTATGATCTATTTGACACATAAATAGGTATAGATGACTAACCAGCTGTCCATCGTCGTCGGAGTCGTCGCCGGAGTGGTCGTCGGAGTCATCGCCGGAGTGGTCATCGTAGTTGGTGTGGAACTCCGCCTCCGGCTGTGGAAGCTCGACGCCGTCGACAACGTCAGGGTGCAGCGATAACTCGCCTACGGTGGCGCCAACCTCTGTCTCCATCTCCATGTCATGCTCTGGTGCTTTAGCAGCCCCGGCGTCGCCACTCCCTCCGATGGGGCGCCTCGGCGGCATCCTCATACACTGACGGCTTTGAGGACTGAGAGCGGCGTCTAGGATGCAAGCGGAGAGAGAGGATTGTGTGTACATAGCGAGGATGGGGGTGCGGCCGCTCAGGCGCACCATCAGTATGGAGTAGTGGGAGTTGTGAGAGATAGGCAGGCGGCGGTCAAACTGATGGCTCGCCTCCCGGTGAGCCTGCACACCAGACTGCTGGCATGCCTACCAAAGTTTCACACACCTACTCGAACGCCTCCTGATGACACTGCGCAGCGAGCACGCCACCGTCAATTCACACACCTGCACGCACGCCTCCCCGTCTGCCTGTGTGACGGACAACTCGCATGCGTCCCATCAAATCACGCCTGCTCGCACGCCACACGGTCGCGCGGCGGCACGTATATTGTTTTTCTATTTGGATGATTAATGCTGCCGCTTTATTGCTTAACCGAAGCATGGCACGTATCCATTTTTGGTCTAGCGCTCACGGTTCGAATAAATAATCCATTTGGGATATTGCTTCCCAATTATTAATAATCTCCCATATGTAATTAGATAAATATTACATCAAAACTGGTCTCAAATTTGACAAAAAAGTACAATGCCACTTTGTATTGGTGTCCATATGACAACACAATAAGTTTCATGAACTTCAAATAAGTTTTGGATGTACTAGAATTTAAAAATCAAGATTCTCAATGTTTGAAATTTGTTGCACGGGGAATAAACATGCACCTAGTGAGACACATGTGTTTTTGCAATCCATTTAGGTGCACTCTCACGTGTGCATGTAACTCAAATTTGATTTTTGCACATTATACCCATAGAAAATCAATCAATCAATGTACTAAAACGTCTTAATGATCTCTGTGATTTTTTTGAAATTAAAACGTCCCTCCTTTGGTAACATGTATGTTCACCGCGGGATAATTAATTTAACATGCATCGTAGTTGCGATGGATTCGCGGTGTGTGTGTATGGGTGTGTGCGTCTGGGGGTGGCGGGTGGCTCGCTGTACACTACGAGTTGTGAGCCACCGTGTGGGTTGGACGTTTTGTTAGGCAGCTTGGTGCCACATCAGAGTCGTGAAATCGTTATTTAAAACATTACACAACCCTTTCATACATAAATGTTTTGGCCACATGCAGTCGATGGTTGTCCTACACGATACTCGATACTCGTGTGTGATGCTTTCTGTGGGCCCGTGAGGTGGTCGTCCATCACTTTGACGAACAGCGGCAGTGAGGTTAATTTGACCAGCAAGGTAGAATCTTTTTCGTTTGTGTTATGGGGGAATATAGTACGCTTCGAAGAGGTGGGAGGGGACTAGCATATATACTATACGTATGCGTCCGTGAACAAGTACACCTCTGTCGGTGTCAAAACCGGCGGATCTCGGGTAGGGGGTCCCGACCTCTGCGTCTAGGCGGATGGTAACAGGAGACAAGGTACACGATGTTTTTACCCAGGTTCGGGCCCTCTCGATGGAGGTAAAACCCTACTCCTGCTTGATTAATATTGATGATATGGGTAGTACAAGAGTAGATCTACCACGAGATCAGAGAGGCTAAACCCTAGAAGCTAGCCTATGGTATGATTGTTGTATATATATCTATCGACTAGCCTGGCCTCGGTTTATATAATGCACCAGAGGCCTAGGATAACAAGAGTCCTAGCCGAATACGCCGGTGGGGGAGGAGTCCTTATCTTGATCGCCAAGTCTTGTGGAATCTTCCTTGTATGCGGCAACTGTCCGGACTGGCCCATGAGTATACGGCCATGGGGATCCTCGCCCAATCCAACTGATCGAGACGACGTGGTGAGTACCCCTAGTCCAGACACCGCCAGAGCCCCTCGAACCGGTCTTCAAGTTTAGGGACGCCTCGATTCTTCCAACCGCTTCTTCATCTTCACCGCCGCCTTGAAAACTGGTTCAACAAATCTTCTCATCTTCGATCTTGAGGATCGCCAAATGCATTCGACGAGTTTACACGCCGGGTATCCGAGGAGCCCCTTTAAGTTTCCGGCCTTTATCAATGCCTTGTTATTTTTATGCCACACTTCGGGTTTGAAGTTGTTCCCGGGCGGCAACGTCCTCTTGCGTCCGAGCTCCAACGCCGGACTGCATTAGAGGTATCTTTTGCAGCTTAGCACCAATGCCGGACTATGTATCCGAGCTCCAACGCCGGACTGTATCCGAGCTCCAACGCCGGACTATGTATCCGAGCTCCAACGCCGGACTGTATCCGAGGTGTCGTAAATCACCTTGGTTCAAAGAAGTTTGAAGGAGTTTAGCCGAGCTTAATGCCGGAAATGCCCTCTATGGAGCCAGCTACTAGCGCCCGAGCTTTATGCCGGATCGCTTCGAGGTGGTGCACCACCCAATGTGGGCCGATTTTTGTCAATATATTTTATTGGTGCAATTTATTCTCCGCCGAGATACATAGCCAGAGCCCTCAAGGTGGGTATCGGTCTAAAACCCGAGATGCACATGAAGGATGACATAAGACCGCTGATCCTCAGAGTCACCGAGACTCAAAGTTGATTTGCAAAATCGGTCCGAGGATCAATTCCTAGCTCAGCAGAATACTTCGACACAAAAAGCGGCGTGTTCAGTCCTCAAGACTCAGGTTGGGTACGGCCACCAACCCGAGGATCAAAATCTCCTCGAGACTCATTACACTTAAAATTTTCTGCATTGGACAGTAATGCAAGAGCCCCCAGACACCGGTCGGTGGCAACACCGCATCGTGGGATTGATCTGCCACTTTAATATTTGTAAATAATAAGCCCGAAGCCCAAGAGTTCTCGAGCCTTAATGCGGCACGGTGGTCAATTAAGGATCGATATCCATAGTAAAATCACAAATTATGTGTAATGACTCAATGTATCCAAGTACTTTATGTCATTAATGCTCGGATCCGCATTGTACAAAACTTTCTTGACCAACCATCGGCTTCAACCTCCTCGGCCAGTAGCCGAGGAGTGTTTGTCCTACTTTATAAAGCCTTTATGAGGGCAAAGATTTATGAAAAACAAGGCAATCTGGCCATACGGTTTTATAAACAAAGATACGTAGAGAGATATGTTATGTTACTGTTTAATAGAAAAAATGTCTTCCAAAGAAAATAGTCCCGTTATCGGTTCCTTTCTTTGGGTTGTCATGCTAAGCATGATCATGAAACCTCACCTCCAATGTAAGAGCAAAATATTGAGGATTTAGTTTGGGAGGCCGCCATTAGCCCCGATAGTGTTCGGCGACAATGAGGTCAAGCCGAAACAGTTCGCCAATTTTATGAATGGCTCGTTATTTAATATAGTCATCGGATCGCTGACCAGTTTACACCTATTGTGACAGATCAGCTTTTGGCTTTTCATCGAGGTGCTTGACCATGCGAGCTGGAAGCACAATCGCAGTGGTTCTCCTTTGCATGCCTAGGCTAACAAAGCGGAACGTAGGAGGCAAGCGGGGAGCCGCAACCCAACTATTGATCAAGACACAATTCAAACTGATGCATATATAGCAATATCCGAGAATGTTTTTGCCGAATCTCTAAAGGTGTCCGTGTTGCATCATGAGACTTGTGCTGAAAACACACAAATAGTTAAAAGTGCCAAAAGCTTGAAAACCAAAAAACGCCAAGAAAACATGACGTCCTAACAAGATCAAGTGTTCGTGCCAATCCAAAATTGACTTTAGAAAAAAATGCTTCGCCGTGCTTTAACATGACACATCCTATCTCAAGACTTCAAGCGGGTCAGCCTACGGCTTCAGTCTCCCATCCCGAAGGCGGAGTACTTCTCATTAGGCCAGTTTAGAAAACTAAACTCTAGCGGTTTTGAGAGAGAAATTAGGCTCCCCGGCTAGTGACCGCACACTCGTGTCGAGAAAAGAAGTGATAAATAATAATAATAATAACTCTGCAACGACTAAGATGAAAAATACTTATCATAAAACGGCTCATATAAATTTAAGAGCCCCCAAGTGACTTGGGTAAAAGAATAATTGCATGTACCAAAGTACTTATATCATATCTATGTTCAACCGAACTTTAAACGCGTCATAACCGACCGTCGGCTTCCCCCTCTTCGGTCAAGGACCGAAAAGTGTTATGTACTCCATCTGTCGAGAATATCGATGGTGTTTCCAATAACCAGCAATCAGGTCATAAGGTTGTAATGCATAAAGCGCCAGGGAACTTATGCTATATTATCGATAAAGTGTAAGAAGCATCTTCAAGAAAATAGTACCCCACCGATAGCTTTCTTCGGTGCTCATTGTTAATATGAGACTTGTGCAATAGACTTTTGTACTCATGAGTTCCGCTAGTGCCGACCATTATTGAAAACAGAAGAGCGCTTAGCTTTCGCTTCACCTACCGTGGTCCGCTCGGGTGACCCGGTCGTGATAATCGCAGAGGTGCTCCTTTACTCCCTAGCCGAACAATCGGGAACGAGGGTAAACACAGAGCGAGACAACCCAGCTTGCAAATCGCTTAATTCAATATGGTGCATATTGTGGCATAATACACTAACAAGGAACGGCCGCATAAGTATAATCATATGCCAGAGGAAAAGCTTCATGAAGGAAGCCCCAAATGAATTGGGTATTTGAATTTATGCGTCACAAACAAAGTTTGGACAAGAAAAATTTTTACAAGCAAAATTTTCCAAAAAAGTATAATGCTTGGTCGAACCGAACACAAGTTAGAAATTAAAGCTTTGAGCATGAAAGCTACTTAGCTGGTTAATATGTTCGGTATTGATGACGCGGTCCGAGCTTGATACGGGACAAGGTTCCATCCCCCAAGCCGGTCCCGAGGTGGCGGAGCGGAGAGCTTGACACGCCGAAGTGGTGACATAGCATGGTCAATGCAGACCTGCAGAGTGACGCCGAAGTCCCCGGACCATTTTCCTGTGCACAAAAAATGGCACAAACCGGAGATAATAGTAATAATGATAATTAAAAAAATCGTTTCATAATAAATAATTTATGCAAAGTGAGTAATATAAGAAATATGGCCTGGCGCCGAAGTCGATTTCGATGCAGGTCGTCGGCGTAATGCAATAAAGGCGTGGCAAAGCCTGGATTCACGTGTCAGTCCGAAGTTCGGATGCGGCGTCACGGACTATGTACGAAACCGACCGAACCATCATGCGATCACGATAATGCGCCACCATTTGATAGACCTGTGTACATATGATGGACAAACCAAAGTAATAATTCCTTGGGAAAAATTAACCCAAACAAGCAAAAAGAAAACTAGGATTAATAGCACCTGGTTTATTTGTTGTAGCACTCAAGGAAGGTGATTCCCAAAATTGGGACTCGATCCGCGCACCCATTGCCTGGTCGGCTAGTGACGCCAAGTGTCCGGAGTAGGTTGATGAAGAGATGGCGGCCCCAGGTCCAGCCGAGATGTCGAAGTAGGTCGGCGTGATGGACACCAGCTTGAAGAAGCAATAGTGCGCCCCGCCGATGCAAGTCGTGACGTGGTCGATGCCGCTTGATGAAGCGACCTTGCGGCGATGCCGGTATGCCCGCCCGTAATCCGTGGGGCGGCGATGTTGGTGATGATTTCTCCTTCGTGATGCCGACTCTTGTTCGGCTTGCCGAGATGATGATCTCAAGAAGTTGAGCTCGGCTCAACAAAGTGACGACGGGTCTAGCGCAGGTCGGCACCGTGGAGCAATATTGCCGGACTGGTTTGACACCAAAGATGATGTTGACGATCATGTTCAAAAGATCTTAAAGTTAGTGGGATGTGTTCGAAACAAAACACAATACCCCATACAAAACTTCCTTCAAAAGGATGTCCAAATCCTGCTCATAAAAAAGACGAACTCGGTCGGATTCGTTGCAGAAAACAGATCCGAAAAGTGATGCACTAATCGGAAGGTTCCCGGAGTTTGGATGGTCGGATCGAGCTGAAATTTTGAGGGGTGGTAGATATAGGAATTCCGCAGCTGATCAACAGTTGGATCTTCCAAAGGAATTCCGAGCTAGAAGCTAGACACCACGCCCTAAAATCGTCCAGATTCTCGTCCAGATTCAATGCGGCTCCGGTATATCGGAGATTGCTAGAGATTCCTCCATCGGAACTCGACGAAATTTAGCGTGGCTGTTGCGGACGTAATTCCGCACTATTCCACCGAAGCAATCGTCAAACCGACGCTCGAGGAGGCGGTGATGGCGGATACAAGTTCGTTGTCCAGAAAAAACAGCACGGTCGCCCGAGGGCAATGTTGACGTTGAGCCCCGGCTCCTCGGATGATTCCTCCATGATCTTGATAGAGATCGAGCTGATGTTGATGAAGGCCCTCATCCGAACATGACGATCGAGGTAGGGCGCAATCCTTGGTCGAATTCAAGGTGACCAATGAGCTGGTGACGAAGATGTCAAGTCGTAGTTGATCTGCAGCGAGCCATCGACCTTTTGCCGAACACACAGCGGAACACTCAATGAAAGCACCAATATCGTGTCAAACCGCGGATCTCGGGTAGGGGGTCCCGAATCTGTGCGCCTAGGCGATGGTAACAGGAGACAAGGTACACGATGTTTTTACCTGGTTCGGGCCCTCTCGATGGAGGTAAAACCCTACTCCCGCTTGATTAATATTGATGATATGGGTAGTACAAGAGTAGATTTACCACGAGATCGTAGAGGCTAAACCCTAGAAGCTAGCCTATGGTATGATTGTTGTATATATCTCTATCGACTAGCCTGGCCTCGGTTTATATAATGCACCGAGGCCTAGGATAACAAGAGTCCTAGCCGAATCGCCGGTGGGGAGGAGTCCTTGTCTTGATCGCCAAGTCTTGTGGAATCTTCCTTGTATGCGGCAACTGTCCGGAATGGCCCATGAATATACGGCCATGGGGATCCTCGGCCCAATCCAACTGATCGGGAGACGACGTGGTGAGTACCCCCTAGTCCAGGACACCGTCAACCTCACTCAGTGTCAGGACTTTTTGGTTACCGAGGCACGTGCCACATCAAAATTGTGAAATTGGTTATTCAAACATCACACAACACCTTTTTGGGCCACATACATATATATCCTAGCTAGGACACTCACGTGTGGCGCTTCCATCTGTGGGCCCACGAGGCCATCGTCGAAGCATGCATGCATCACTTTGACCTACATCAGGAGAGGTTAATTAATTTCACCATCGACGAGGATTCTTTTGGGTTGTACATATATTACGGCAGGAGCATATAGTATGTGGTGAAGAGGGGGGAAGGGGACCATCATATGTAGTATGCTTGATATGAACCTCGCTCTGTGTGGGTGCATGGTTTATGGTTTTTGAGGCATGTGGCACATCAAAGTTGTGCATTTTGGGTATTCAACATATATATGTTTGGCCCACATGCAAAGTGGTAGTGGTTGTCCTCTCGCACCCACTTAAGCAGTTATCAGCCATATCGATGCTTTCCATCTGTGGGCCCGCTTGGTCCATCACTTCTTTTTGCCTGACAACAAGAGAGGTTAATTTGACTAAGGAGGGGATCATAATTTTTTCTCTGGGATAACATGCATGATACAATTTGAGCACACACACATGCATGTGTAAGCATGAATCCCTCCCATCGAGTCGAAGTGGCTAGTACAACGACACCATCATGAACCGATCTCACTCTGTGTGGGGAGCTAGTGTACATTTTCTGACACACGCGCCTGATCAATGTCGTGTATTCAAACATGCATGCACGCATCACCTCCATACATATGCATGTAGTGGTTGCCTTCGATCGATACACTCCCTCGCGTGGTTATCGGCGACAAGCCTATATATTCGTGGGCTCATGATACGTCTCCAACGTATCTATAATTTTTGATTGCTCCATGCTACTTTATCTACTGTTTTGGACTATATTGGGCTTTATTTTCCACTTTTGTATTATTTTTGGGACTAACCTATTAACCGGAGGCCTAACCCAGAAATGCTATTTTTTTGCCTATTTCAGTGTTTCAAAGAACCGGAATATCAAACGGAGTCCAAACGGAATGAAACCTTCGGGAACGTGATTTTCTCATCGAACGTGATCCAGGAGACTTGGACCCTACTCCAAGGAACAAAAGAGGCAACACGAGGGTGGGGGCGCACTTCCTAGGGCGCGCCTGCCTCGTCGGCCCCTGTTGCTCCACCGACGCGCCTTCCTCCTATATATACCTCACGCACTCCCAAACGATCGTAACAGGAGCCAAAACCTAATTCCACCGCCGCAACTTCCTCAGATCCACGAGATCCCATCTTGGGGCCTGTTTTGAGCTCACGAGGGGGCATCCACCACGGATGGCTTCTACATCATCATCATAGCCCCTCCGATGAAGTGTGAGTAGTTTACTTCAGACCTTCGGGTCCATAGCTAGTAGCTAGATGGCTTCTTCTCTCTTTTTGGATCTCAATACAATGTTCTCCCCCTCTCTCATGGAGATCTATTCAATGTAATCTTATTTTTGTGGTGTGTTTGTTGAGACCGATGAATTGTGGGTTTGTGATCAAGTTTATCTATGAACAATATTTGAATCTTCTCTGAATTCTTTTATGTATGATTGGTTATCTTTGCAAGTCTCTTCGAATATTCCGTTTGGTTTGGCCAACTAGATTGGTAATTCTTGCAATGGGAGAAGTGCTTAGCTTTGGTTTCAATCTTGCGGTGTCCTTTCCCAGTGAAAGAAGGTGCATCAAGGCACGTATTGTATTGTTGCCATCAAGGATAACAAGATGGGGTTTTTATCATATTGCATGAATTTATCCCTATACATCATATCATCTTGCTTAAAGCCTTACTCTGTTTTTAAATTAATACTCTAGATGCATGCTGGATAGCGGTCGATGAGTGGAGTAATAGTAGTAGATGCAGGCAGGAGTCGGTCTACTTGTCTCGGACGTGATGCCTATATACATGATCATACCTAGATATTCTCATAACTATGCTCAATTCTGTCAATTGCTCAACAGTAATTTGTTCACCCACCGTAGAATACTTATGCTCTTGAGAGAAGCCACTAGTGAAACCTATGGCCCTTGGGTCTATTTTCATCATATCAATCTCCATCACTTTAATACTTGCTTTGTTTTTACTTTGCCTTTTACTTTACACTTTGCATCTCTATATCAAAAATACCAAAAATATTATTTATCATCTCTATCAGATCTCACTTTCGTAAGTGACCGTGAAGGGATTGACAACCCCTAATCACGTTGGTTGCGAGGAGCTATTGTTTTGTGCAGGTACGAGGGACTCGTATGTAGCCTCCCATCGGATTGATACCTTGGTTCTCAAAACTGAGGGAAATACTTACGCTTACTTTGCTGCATCATCCTCTCCTCTTCGGTAAATCCAACGCAGTGCTCAAGAGGTAGCAAGAAGAATTTCTGGCGCCGCTGCCGGGAGTCTGCGCAAAAGTCAACATACCAAGTACCCATCACAATCCCTATCTCTCGTGATTACATTATTTGCCATTTGCCTCTCGCTTTCCTCTCCCCACTTCACCCTTGCCGCTTTATTCGCCTCTCTTTCCCAATCTCCTCCTCTTTTCCCGTTTGCCTTTTTCTCGCTTGCTTTTTGTTTGCTCGTGTGTCAGTTTGCTTGTTTGTCGCGATGGCTCTACCTAGATTTGGTGATCTTCGCCTTAAAAGGTTGGAGGAGATCGAAACCAATGTCAGGAAATTTATGATTCTGCAATTTGAGCATAATAATTTCTTTAGAAACAAGCTTAAGGAACAAAAAGGTTTTATGAGTTATATGAATAAAGAACTCGATGATATGTCTAAAGAATTTGATGGTATAAGATCCCAAATTGCTCGTCTTGAAAAGTTGACCGCTGAAATTTTGGATATGCAAGCCACCTTAGTCAATAAGATGGCCGCTAGCCACTTCGCACTTTGCTACATCGCACTTTGCTAGGTGAACCTCGGTTGGGGGGGCATGCATTCATAGCTTAATTAGGATTCCCTTCGTGCCGACACGAGGGGGGGGCTACTAGCCACTTCGCACTTTGCTAGCTGAACCTCGGTTGGGGGTAGGGGCATGCTCATAGCTTAGGATTCCCTTCGTGCCTACACGAGGGGGAGGCTGCTAGCTACTTCGCACTTTGCTAGGTGAACCTCGGTTGAGGGGGCATGTGCATTCATAGCTTAGGATTCCCTTCGTGCCGACACGAGGGAGGGGTGGCTGCTAGCTACATCGCACTTTGCTAGGGTGAACCTCGGTTGGGGGCATGCATTCATAGCTTAGGATTCCCTTCGTGCCGACACGAGGAGGGGGTCTGCTAGCTACTTCGCACTTTGCTAGGTGAACCTTGGTTGGGGCGCATGTGCATTCATAGCTTAGGATTCCCTTCGTGCCGACACGAGTGAGGGGTGGCTACTAGGTACTTCGCACTTTGCTAGGGTGAACCTCGGTTGGGGGGTATGCATTCATAGCTTAGCTAGGGTTCCCTTCGTGTCGACACGAGGGAGGGGGGCTGCTAACTACTTCACACTTTGCTAGGTGAACCTCGGTTAGGGGGGCATGCATTCATAGCTTAGGAATCCCTTCGTGCCGACACGAGGGAGGGGGGCTGCTAGCTCTACTTCACACTTTTATAGGTGAACCTCGGTTGGGGGCATGTATTCATAGCTTAGGATTCCCTTCGTGCCGACACGAGGGAGGGGGCTGCTAGCTACTTCGCACTTTGCTACGGTGAACCTCGTTGTGGGGCATGCATTCATAGCTTATGATTCCCTTCGTGCCGACATGAGGGAGCAGGGGGGCTGCTAGCTACTTCGCACTTTGATAGGTGAACCTTGGTTGAGGGGGAGGGGGCATGCATTCATAGCTTAGGATTCCCTTCGTGCCGACACGAGGGGGGTGGGGGCAAGCAATACCGTGCGCTTTGCGAGAGAGGTGCCACATCGAAGTTTTATTTGGTATTTGAAAATCAAACCACCCTTTTGATACATAAATTTGGTCCACGTGCAAGTGTGTTCGTGTTCTGACCCTCTCCCGCGTCATTTTTCGCCAAATTTATGAACATTAGACAAGTCAGATGACGCAACAGACACGGTTCACTCAAACTAACCGTGTGCCAAGCCGGTGAACCTGTCACACACACATACGCACAGTACATTGGGCTCCACGAGGCTCCCCCTCTCAAAAATATATGCCCACCTCGAGTTTTTTTCTGTTTCATAACACACGGTTGTTATCTCCGTACCATGTGCGATGTTTCTTGTTCCCAATCCCGCCTGCATCCCTAGAAAATATCTGCCCGCCTCGAGGGTTTTTCTGTTTCATAACACACGGTTGTTACCGCCGGACCATGTGCGATGCACTATCATCAAAATTTTCAATAGCCCGGCATTTCACTCCCGCGTTTGACTCCCGCGTAGTAAAATTTTCAGTACCCGCGCCATTTCCTCAAACACCCCCCCCCCCTCCACACACACACACACACACACACACACCAAAACCTCCTCCGGCGTGCGCACACACACCCTCCCTCGCACGAAACCCTAGCAAAGTCCCCACCGCCGCTGCTGCCACCGCAAGGACTCCATTGTCAACATCTGCCGGTTTTCCCGTGCAACTTACCCACCGATCTCCATACCCAGGCCGCCCTGAGTTTCTTAGATGACGCCTGCCAAACGCCGCCTTTCCCACAGATCCCCATCCCCCACTCCAGAGCGTCGCAGCCTAAGCCCGACTACGCTTCCCGTGGAGCTCGAGGAGCGACTGGCCCAAAAGAGGTGTACAGCGGTATCTTCGCCTGACGTCGCCGAGGAAGCTGACGACCATTACTGGCGGCAGGCACTCAAGCAGCGGGCTAGAGTATGCGGGCATGTCTCATCCGCCAGCACGACATCGAGGTCATCGACACGACGCTCGAGGCGGGCTGTGTCACAAGTTGCTGCCCACCCCAACCCCTCGGTTCAACCATTGTCGATCTCATCCATGGCCCCGCTGCTGATCTCCTCTGGCTCGCTGTCAACAATTTGCCATTCTACATCGCCATCGAGCCCCTTTTGTCATTTCTAAAGGACACGCTTTTGCATAATCGGCTTGGGATCCACAGCTTCCAAGTCGACTCATCGACGGCGACCACGAGGAGGGCACCCTCTCCGGCTCTTCCAAGGTGAAAGAGGCCATCTGCTCTTCCAAGGGGAAAGTGCACGTTTGCGACATCAGGGAGGGCACCCTACAGCCGTGCTCTTCCAAAGGGGAAGGAGCCCATCTACGACAACATGGAGCGCATCCAGGGTCCGTGCTCTTCCCACGGGAACAAGCCCATCCGTGACAAGTGAGGAAACCCATGATTTTTTTGATGTGCCTCTTCACAGGGGGAAACCCATGATTTGTTTTGTCGAGTCCCTTTTGTAGTGTAGTGAGAATATGTCCAGTTTTAATTGCTATATCTGGTTGTTTGCAGTATGCCTTGTTTATTTCAGTTGTTCACAATGTGATGCTCTATATGTGCAATTATTTACTGTGCAGTACATTTCATCAGTCCAGTTTTAAACATACCGATAGGAATGCATATATTTGCCTGCTGTTAAGCCTGTTATATCTAGCATATGCCTCTTTTTAAGTTTTTTGATTGTTTGGTTGTAAACTTTTGATTGTTTGGTTGTTTGTAGTTAGCATATGTTCGGTTTCAAATGCTATCTTTTGTTGTTCATAGTATGCCTTGTTTATTCCAGTTATTCACAACGTGATGTTCTATATGTGCAAGTATGAACTGTGTAGTTCAATTTCATCAGTACCAGTTTCAACAATACCACTATGAATGACTACATTTGGTTGCTGCATCTTGTAGTTAACACGCCTTTCCATTTTTATTTAACCATAACCAGTGTACTTAGACCCGCACAATACCAGTTTGAATGACCATGTTTGGTTGTTGTTAAATGTTTGGCTTGTTGCAGTTAGCTCACCTTTCCACTTGTTTTGCTTTACTAGCATGCTTAAACCTGCACACTGAAGCTATCTTTTGGAGATTATTTTGTCTGCCATGTGTAATTTTGGTTGATGTCTAGCCTGTTGTGCTTAACAAGCTTCTTGATGTACCTACATAGGACAATTTTGGGAACGATTGTTGTTTTCCATCGAGGTTAGTTTCATCCCATGGCTTATATCTGCTCACTGTTCAGGATATCGATAGCTGGTACCATATAGGCCAGCGGCTGATAAGGGACTAATCGGTGAGAATCGGACTTTTAACTGAATATATCTGCAACCCATTTTTCTTTAGGTTAACTAGGGTCATATGTAATATATCTGAGGCTACATAGCAACATGCACTGTACTTAATGTCTAAATATGCAATCCTGGGCTACATAGCAACAAGGAAGAGTGTTACATTAATGTTCTAATGATGTCTAGATATACGTAGAAGAGCAGCAGCAACAACAGCAACAACACAGCCCTGTTTGGATACTCAACTTACCTAGAGGTTAGAGTTAGTTTCTACCTCATTACTAACCCTGAACTAACTCCATCCAAAGAGTTGTTTGGATGGCAGGGTTAGATTGACAATAAATGCACTAGGAGAACTAGCTCCAATTAGCACCTTTTGGGTTGGATACTAGTTTTTTTGGGTGGGTTATAGATGCAAGTAGCTCAAACTTGCCCTCGTGTTTAGATATACTTTAGGGCTATTTGAGCCCGAACTAGCTCAAACTAACTGTAACCCATGGATATAGCAGTAGATAATTTGTAAGAATGAACTAAACTCCTTCCAGCCCATAATATAAGATGTTAATTCATCTAATATGTGAGTATATTGGATGTTATAAGATACTCCCTCTGTTCCTAAATATTTATCTTTTTAGAGATTTCAAATGGACTACCACATACGGATGTATATAGACATATTATAAAAGAGTGTTGTACTACATCATTGTGCAATTGCTGTTTAGCTTCTAATATTAACTTGGTGCTTTTAGGTACATATGTCATTGGTAAAGATCCGCTTTTGACCCTTTTTATGTATGGGGCAATGAGATATCGATGAACCAAAGATCAAGTGAGGAAGCTGATAAAGATTGTTAGTAAAATGGGTCCAAAGATGGCGATTAAACTATTTGTTTACACTTTATCCAAGACAACAGCGAACTGCGGGATGGTAAGTAAGAACTCCGCAGCCTTCTTTTTACTTCCCATAATGAGTTGTGTTAGATGACAATGTCTGGATCTTTTTCCTTTGCAGTGGTTGCCAAAGCAGTTTACTCAAGATTACCTCTCAAACTACATGATTGGTGGGCATGCAAAGGTTAAAGTATTTCTACCAGAACACGATGATTATCTAGATGTCTTCGTGAAGACCGTGAAGGATGGGCGGTCAGCCATTACAAGGGGTTGGACTCGAGTCGTGCATGCCTTCTGCATGGAGGAGGGCACAATATGGGCATTCCACTTCACCTTGTTCAGCAACCGGAATATATTTTGCCTCTTTCCTTACCGTCTTTAATAGTACAAGTATACAACTGTGGTTCATCATTCTTTATTTGGTTCTGATGTAATTCTTGAACATATGTACCTATAAATCGAATAAGGCATTAGTTGTTTGAACCTGATGGATATGAATAAAGTTGTGGCATACATTCAAATTCAAATCCAAATCACGTACAATTTGGAAAAGCAGCAATTAAATTATGGTGAAATTACGCTTTCCAGGTTGTTACGGCACACACGGTTGGTAAAACACAAATGTTTGCGATATGCACCATAATCGGAGACGGTTCACAGAGAGGAAACGTGTGCAAGCATGCACACAGTTACCGTTTACAAAGCGTGTGCGATGTCAGACAATATCACAAATGGTGCGGGCAAACTAAACGGTTGTGTTAGTTGCCTTATCGTAAACGATTAGCAACCATGAATTGTTTCTGATGAATTATGCATCGTAAATGTTGCACCACAGAATAGCGTGTGCGATAGTTGTCGTGTACGACGATGTTACGATGGTCCGACGTTTCATAATCCTGTCAGACACTCATACGACGATTAGCTAATCTTCTTAATGGTGAACCGTTTGTGATGGGCCGCGCATCATACACATTCTATAATAGTGAATCGTTTGTGATGGCCGCGCATCGTAAACGTAGCACCACAGAATACCGACTGCGGTGGCACTGCGAGCAGAAACGAGTAGGAGTACTATAGGGGCCCTATCCCGGACAGTTTCTGGGTCATGTGGGAAGGACCCCCCTATCGCCCACACTCACTTGGCGACGGTTCCAAATGCCATCGCAGAAAGGGGTAAAAAACCGTTTGTGTAGGACCGACACGCACCAGTGATTGATCTTAAGCATGTTCGTACTGATAAGCAATTGGCGGATATATTCACCAAACCGCTTGATGAGAAAGTATTTTGCCGTTTGAGAGGTGAATTGAACATCATTGATGCTTCAAACTAGGAGTAGAAACTCCATTTAAATACATGCAAGGCATGAGCCTTTGACTAATCCTTGATACTTCTCTTATTATGATGATGATATGTCTTGGATATATTTGTACCCTTGCATGCTATCTAGCCCTTGTAGGTACTTGGATGAATCTAAATCTATGAGATTGCAACTCACTCACATCTTGAGCAATCTCTACATCACCAAGTCTCTACAATATGGTGGTTGAAGACAAGGAAGGATGAAACTCTTCAACATATCCTTTGACAAATTCTTTATATCAAATTTCATTTGGTATCAAATTTCGTGATTGTTATTTTGGATACACAAGTGCTCTTCCTTGGAAGACTAACCCATGTAGGTAGATGAACTCAAATCCAAGTGGTGCTCCCAACCATTGATGAGCTACATCAACCTTGAGCATCCCACACAAGTTCAACTACATGATCAAGTTCAACACCACCACCCAAGGTATGTTATTCCATCTTAGAGGAGCTTTACCCCAAGTCATGGGTCAAAGCAGCTCAACAAGATGTGAATACATCAAAATGCTTAAATGAAAAATGGTAACCCCATTTTGAGCTTAAACGATGAGTATGACCTACGATCAAGTGTTCTCACTTGACTCCTCAGTCAATATACTCTAGCATATGTGACTTTGTCGCTGACCAATTCTAGATGAAGTTCTTTAGTGTTTCTCTGTGTTCTTGCATTTGTCTGTTGCATATTTGTTTCCCTTCTTTATTCAAAAAAAATCTTTATCTAGATTTCTTTTCTTTGTTCTGCACACCCTGCATCTAATTCATTGCAAATCCTTCTGTTATTTCCTTGCAAATCTTTGTGAGATCTTACCTGCCTAGTGAGCTGAGGTGACAAATGTTCTCTCTGTGTTGAACTCGGACACACCGATTTTGTCTCTTTCGGTCAAACCGAACCATTTCTGAGCCACCAAAGAAAACAACTCGGTGTAACTGATTTCAACGCTGAGAAGACATCTTATCATTTGCATCTTGCACTTCTGTTCCAGCTCCACTCAATGATTCTTGTCCGCTACCTGCATCACATTCTATATGCTACTTTGCTTTGTGACTCAAGGACCAAACCTATTTTGATTCACAATCCAGAAGATCCCTTCTTGGAAATTGATGTCAAAGGGGGAGAGAGAGAGAGATCACATCAAAGCTTAATCACTTCAAAAGGGGGAGAGTATTTCAAAGTGCTTAATCACATCAAGAGCCCCAGATGCTTGGTATTCAAGAGGAGAGAAGTCACAGGTCTTTAAGAGGGGAAAGACATGTTAGTTTATGTTATGATTATTGTTGCTCTGATTTTCTTTTCCCTATATTCTCCTATTATCCAATATAAGATTCAGGGGGAGAATGACCTCTAAGGGAAGGAGATCTTTGAAGTCATTGCATATCTTTACCTTTGGGGACATGTCTATATCCAACAGAGTACCTAGTGCTCACTCTCTACATGACATCCCAATCTTGGTACTCTTGTGGTTTGCAGTTCTTGCTCTGTTTAGTAGATGTTTCTGTGTTATCTAACCTTGTTTACTCAGGTTCATCTCTTCCAAAGCTAGCTCAAGACCACAAGGTAAGTATATGCATCACACTCATGTGCATGATAATATCTTGCTGATGTACATATTGTTTACAAGAAGGACTCGTGAACATGAAGATACAATTCCTATATTCACACCTTTTGCTCTGATGCATATAGCCAAGATACATCTAACACATTGCTTGCTCTGTCATGCTTATGCAGTTACATGCTCTTATATTCCATATTTACATGATTGCATACATGTAGGGGGAGCCTATGCATGTTACATGTCTTTCCAAAGCTTTACTTGCTATTCTCTATATCTTTATCTATAGCTTTGATGTATGTTGTAATCAATTACCAAAAAGGGGGAGATTGAAAGCACAAGTGTTCCCTGGGTGATTTTGGTAATTAATGTCAACATATATCTTGTTGGACTAATATTCTTATCTAGTATATTTCAGATATGTTCAACAGTGGAGCGGTATGGACAAGAGGATGTGGAACCCCTTCAAGATGCTAAGGACAGAGGATTGGCAAAAGCTCAAGTGCTCGGGACTCTACATTTTCATTTTAGTGATCCAAGATCACATTGAGTCCATAGGAAAAGCCAATACTATTAAAAGGGGATGAGGTGTTTCTTAATGACTTGCTTGCTCAAAATGCTTAGTGATATGCTCCAAAGCCCTCAACCACTTTCTCATATCCACATATGTCCCAAACCAAAAGTCAAACTCGGCCCCACCAATTTGATCTATCCGGCACCACCGAGTTCACTTGACATAGCCACAGCCAGAAACCCTAATCAATTCGGTCTCACCAAGATGGGCTTGCAAACTTTCTAGTTCCTGTTGCAATAGTTTCGGTCTCACCGAGATATGTAATCGTTCTCACCGAGTTTGCTTCACCAACTCTCTAGTTAGCCTATTACCAAAATCGGTCCCACCGAGTTTGTGTAATCGGTCAAACCGAGTTGAGGTTTTACCCTAACCCTAGAACATCAGTCCCACCAAGTTGATCATATCGGTCCCATCGAAAATCCTAAAGTTCACATTTAGAACTAAATCGGTCTGACCGAGTATCTCGATTCGGTCCCACCGAGTTTGGTAAATTGTGTGTAACGGCTAGATTTTGTGTGGAGGCTATATATACCCCTTCACCCACTCTTCATTTGTGGAGAGAGCCATCAGAACGTGCCTACACTTCCAGCATACATTTTCTGAGAGAGAACCACCTACTCATGTGTTGAGACCAAGATATTCCATTCCAACCACATAAATCTTGATCTCTAGCCTTCCCAAAGTTGCTTTCCACTCAAATCTTCTTTCCACCAAATACAAATCCGTGAGAGAGAGTTGAGTGTTGGGGAGACTATCATTTGAAGAACAAGAGCAAGGAGTTCATCATCAACACACCATCTATTACCATTTGGAGAGTGGTGTCTGCTAGATTGGTTAGGTGTCACTTGGGAGCCTCCGACAAGATTGTGGAGTTGAACCAAGCAGTTTGTATGGGCAAGGAGATTGCCTACTTCATGAAGATCTACCCTAGTGAGTCAAGTCCTTCGTGGGTGATGGCCATGATGGGATAGACAAGGTTACTTCTTCGTGGACCCTTCGTAGGTGGAGCCCTCCGTGGACTCGCGCAACCGTTACCCTCCGTGGGTTGAAGTCTCCATCAACGTGGATGTACAAGAGCACCACCTAGCGGAATCACGCCAAAAATCTCCGTGTCTCCAATTGTGTTTGCATACTCCAATCCCATCCCTTTACATTCTTGCAACTTGCATGCTTTACTTTCCGCTGCTCATATACTCTTGCCATGCGTGCTTGAATGTATTGTGAATGTTTAAACTTGTGCTAAAACTCCACCTTAACTTGAAGAAATTAAAAACTGCTACTTTTCTTTGCTAAGTGTCTATTCACCCCCTCTCTAGACACCTCTTCTCGATCCTTTCGGACGGTCCTGCTGTGCATTGGCCACAGCGAAGTCGTTCACCCGCTTGAGGCAGTCCTTCAGCTCTTCGCCCGCTAGCTGATCCAGGACGACTGCGGCTGCCTGGGTGGCACGCATGTTCTTCACGGGAGTCTCGTAGACGGGAGGGATGGCGCCGAAGGCGCGGCTGATCGCGCCGCCATGGGCTCACACGTCGGCGACCCGGCTTGGCTCGGCAGCGGCAGGCATGAAGCCGTAGGCAGCGTTGCGCTCCAGCCGAGTGGAGTCCAGGCGACGCTGCATGGCGGCAAGCATCTCGGTCAGGCCCAGCAGGCGCTGGCGGTCCTCCTCGAGCCGAGTCCGGGCCTCGGTGATGTTGGAGGCATCGACGTCGGTGGCGATGGGGACGCGAAGGCTCTACATCGTGGCGCACAACGGGTTGGGCGAGCCGGCCCGATCCACTGCGGCCCTGGCTTCGGCGGCCTTCCTCGCCGCGCTGGACGAGGAAGAGGCGCCGGTGTCGGTGACGAAGACCTCCACGCAGAGGTCCATTCCTCCAGCGGGAGTGTTGCCGCCGAGGGAGAGGGGGGAGTCGGAGAAGTCAATTACCTCGCTGGGGTACTCGTTGGACGCAAGCGCGTCGAAGACGCGCAGCACGGTGAAGGAGGCGGAGAGCGCGTCGATGGCATCGTCCGCCAGTGTAACTGCTCGTCGGAGTCGGAGGGGAGCCCCGAATAGAACGTGCTTCCGGCCAGGACCTCGAGCTGCCCCACGGTGGGCGCCAACTATCATGGTGGGCGCATGGCAGATGCCAAGGGATGGCTGAAGAGAGGAGGAGGCTCGAGAGATAACACCCCTAGTCCTGCCAAGTGTGGTATATATGTAATGGTACAGAGTTGCTCCTAGAGTTGTATGGAAGAAGAAGTAAGGCTGGCCAAGGCTTAGGCTGCTCTTTCTCCTTGGATGCATTCATGTGTTCTACTGGTCGGATCTCTTCACCCTTGTGCATGGAGGCCTCCTGGGGGTTTTATAGGTCAACCCCCCAGGGGTACAATGGTAATGTTACAAGGCCGTGGGGCCGGGTTGTCATTGTCCGAGAAGCCGGTGCTGGGACCCGCCGGGTGTCAGGGCTCGCCGGGTTCTCCGGGCGCGGGCCCCACGGGCCCCGCGGGCCTAGGGCACTGTTTGCAGTCTTGTCGATCGTCAGGGAGTGGTCGGGTTAAGTCCGCTACAGTGGCGCTCCGTCAGGTCACCGCTTGTTGGCGTCAGCAGTGACGACGGGGGTACTTTAGCCATGTCGGCCCTGGTCAGCGGGTAGGTAGGGCACTGTTACCACGCCCTTGCTGACCAGAGGCATGGGCGGGGCACTGTTGCGTTGCTCATCCTTGAATGAAGACTCGTCCCATCGTACAGCCGGTATGGGACGGGAGCTGACCCGTGGCCGGGTCGAGGAACACGCCAAAGGGGGAGCTCGCTTGTTGGAGAAGTCTCGATGTGCCGGGTTCGGCTGCCTTGCGCTGGCCGTTGGGGCCGGGTTGAGGAGTTCGACGAGGAACGTGGTCGTTACTATGTGTCGTTTCCAGATGATCAGTAGTGGTGCCCAGTTGGGACGATTCGGGGATCCGTGTTAGCATTTGGGGTATCTTCTTATTTTGGTTCCGTAGTCGGACCTTGAGTGTACTTTGAATGATGTATGTTAAATTATGTACTGTGTGAAGTGGCGACTGTAAGCCAACTATGTACCTTTCTCCCTTAATTTATTACATGGGTTGTGTGAAGATTACCTCACTTGCGACATTGCTTTCAATGCGGTTATGCCTCTAAGTCGTGCCTCGACACGTGGGAGATATAGCCGCATCGGGGGCGTCATAAGGAGTTCGGCCGGGTCGAGGGGCTTGGCCGGGTTGAGCAACCCGGCCAAGCGCGAGCCGGCTTGAGGGGCGTTGCTGGCCCCGTTGTTTTTTATAAAGGATCCGGGTTTTGTTGCCTGCCTGGGGTTCATCCCCCCGACAAACTTGATCGTTACTATTTGAAGACTTTGACTGAAGACTTTCTCAATATCCTCAATCCCAATTCTTCAATCACTTTGTCTTCAACCTGCTTATCCATTTTATATGCTTCTTGTACTTTGTTCTTGCTTTTATTTCATCATGATGAATGTGTTACTACTCTGTTACGCCTGCACCTGAGTACTTATTCCGCTGCTAGTTGTTCGTGACTTAGGAAATTCCTCACCTTGAATTTCCTCAGTGACGAATTTGTAAAAATCGCATATTCACCCCCCTCTAGTCAATATAACACACTTTCAAATTACATTCTTTCTTAAGTTCATTTTTGTTTTTAACCATAAACTTGATCCAACTTGATCCATATTATGTTCTTGTTTCGATCTTATTGCAGAAGATCATCAACAAATGTCACAGGCCTGTGGGTCTGCTTGGGTGCGCTATCTCCTCCTTCGATGCTTATGCTCCTGCAGCCCCGATGCATAGCCTCGCTTCATCGGCTGTCTCGTGTCTAGGGTGGCTGAAGAGGATGAGGACGAAGAAGGTGATGATGAAGAAGAGACGAGGAGGGAGCATAAAAACAACAAGAGGAAGAAGAGGAACAGACCGATGAGGAGGAGGAGTACGATGACGATGACGGAGCTCCACAACTCAAACAACCCAGCATGAGAAGAGGAATGTGCCGAAGAGGGATTGGGCAAGTTCATCCCCATTTCAGAGAGCGTGTCCTCCTCAGCGCAAGAAGAAGGCGGATGAGAACCATTCAAAGAACAACAAGGACCGTACCTCGAAGAGGGGAAGGAGCAAGTGAAGTTGCTGCCGTTGAACTAGTTAAACTTTTTATGTTGGCTTAGTGAAACTAGTTGGTATTTGTTGAACCATTAGTTATGTGAAACTATTTGCTACGTGTGCGGATGTGTTTCTTATTTGAACTATGATATTTGTTTCTTAGTTGAACTATGATCAAACTGTTTGGTATTTGTTTCTTAGTTGAAATATGATCAAAGTTATTGTCTTTAAGTCTATAACATTGCTACATGTGTGGATGTGTGGATGTGATACATACTTATTGTTTTTAAGTCTATAAAATTGTTGTGGCAAAAAAATTGAAGACAAAATACAAGTTGTGTGCAAAAAATTCATTATGATCAGACCCTACCGCCAAGGACCCTGGCGGTAGGGCCCTCTCGTACTGAAACCAGAAATGGCTGAAATTTTTCTGTGGGGTTGCACACCCTACCGCCAGTGTGCTCGGCGGTAGGGTTGAACACACTACTGCCAGACGCCTTGGCGATAGGTCATCTGCGAGGTCCGCGTTGGGGCATTAGGGGAGACGGCGGGTGTCGTTACTCTACCGCCGAAGATTCTGGCGTTAGGCTATGCATACCTACCGCCAAGCTCTATGGCGGTAGGAAAAGGGTCAAATGTAAAAAAAATCAAACCGAAGTCAGATCTAGTTAAACTAGGCCTGGTGCAAGCCGACCCCTTCCCATAAGGCCATGTGGCGACGCCAGCGGGCTCTGCGTCGCTAGCAGGAGGCTGGTGGCCAGGGCGGCCGCGACTCGCCCACGTCCTCAGAGGTGCCTCATTCCGCCGGACCACTACAGGCTCTACTTCCGCTGCTTCAAGGATGGGCACCGCAGGCAAGATTGTACCAACGATCCAATGTGCATTCGGTGTGGATTTTCTGGACACGTTTCCTCTCAGTGCAAGAGGCCTCGGAGCCCCATTTCGGAGGATGAACTCCGGCAGGCGGTGATTGCAAAGGTTTCAGCTTCCTCACCAGGGCGGGAGGTTGGGGTGCTCGGTAGGGGGTCCGTTGATGGAGCCTGGACAGAGCCACCGAGGGCGCCGCCTCTGTCAGTTGCGCCTAACTTCTCTCCACTGCTTGATGGGCCCTCTTCCTTTCCTCTGGTGGCTGACTTTGCGCCGGAGGTGGCCTTGCCGGAGGATTGTGTCATGTCGCGGGTGCCGGACATGGATGATCTGGAGCGGCGTCTTCACCTGGTGGTGGTGATGTACGTGGGTGGCTCAAGGCCGCAGGTTTGTTGTGTGGCGGCGGCGGAGGCCATTGAAGGCCAACTTAACATCCCAAGGCACCGCTTTTCTATTCACAAGTATCACCCGGAGGATTTTCTTGTGGTGTTCGCGTCTCATGAATTCAGGAACAGGGCGCTGAGCGTGCCGGTGATTCATCATGCTAGCTTCAATCTGCATGTCAAGCCGTGGCTCAGGCAGGCTCAAGCTACGTCTAGATCGATGCACACTCAGGTGGATATCATGATTGAAGGGGTGTCGTCGCATGCTTGGTCGAGGAATGTGGCTGCGGAACTGCTAGGGAAGGCCTGTTTGGTGGAGAGTCTTGCGATGGAGACGGAGAACAGGGAAGACCTCTCTCTCTTCAAGCTTCACGCCTGGTGTGTGGACCCGGAGGAGATCCTGGTGAGTCGCAGGCTGTGGGTGCCGAAGCCGCCGGAGGCAGAAGGGAACGCGGCGGCGAGGAGACCATCATTTCGTTAACTACTGGAATACCCCACCATCATTCATGTTGGGTACATGCGGGACTTCTCGGAGCCGCAACTTTGGCGTCGTTCGGGTAGTTCGGATGGAGACAGCGGGTAGAGTGGCATCCCGGACAGTTCCAACGGGTCCTTTGCTGGAGGAGAGTGGGTGATTTCGCCATGGACGCGAGGTGTCTGCTATAGCAGGAATGGTGGCCGTCGCACCTCCGGTGGCAGTGGCGGCCCTGGGAGGACGTACAGGCAAGTGCTAGAAGGTAGGGTGGGGCCCATGGACTGACGCATCGCTCCAATGACGCAAGTGGGGCCCCGCATGACTGCGGTTAGCAAGGTGGACTGCGGGTCCATGGCTAAGGATATTCAAACTAAATAGCTGGCCAGATCACCTGAGAAGGTTTCATTGGCTAATGAGGGGGTGCCAGCTGGCTTGGAGAGTGCAAAGGATTTGACTGATAGGTCAAGCGAGGGAGCTATGCAGACAGCGGTGAGGCCGCTGATTGGGACAGAGAAGATTGGCTCAGATCCCAATCCGGGGAGACAGGGAGAGTTGGTGGAGGAGGCGGGAGCTGATCCTGAACCAATAAAATGGCCAGAAACGGTTGTCATTGATGGCGCACAGATCGAGGAAGGGCCCCAGCCTTTTCAGGCCACTTGCGAGGGGGATGATGCAGTGGATCGTCTGCGGCCGGACTTGGAGGATTCCCAGGAGGTGTTGGATGCGCCGGACACGTCTATGGTCCAGACAATCTGTGTGGAAATGCGTGAAGCAGAGCAAGAGGGAGGCAGCGGGAATATTCGGAGCACGGATGGCTAGGATCTGGTGGCCGATGTGATTGCGCTGGCCAATGGGTTGTAGGATGCGCGGATTTCTACCACTGATTTGGTGGGTCCCAGGGTTCGAAAGGAGGTGGATGCTACTTTGGATGCCACCTTGGCGGGTACTGCTTTGGAGCCTACTGCGGTCGGCACTATTGTTGCATGCGAGCGTGATGTGACCACATCCAGCGCCATGCAGCAGGATGTGCACGTCGGTGTGGTGGTTGCCCAGGTCCAGGAAGACATGCTCTCGAACAAAGAACATATTGCAATTGGAAACATCAAGTCTGTCTGCACTGGACTCCTAAAGAAGCTAGCCCCACCGCTGCTTTGGGAGATTGAAACTATGAAAGGAGTTAGGGTACAGCAAGATCCTTTCACCCCTTGGAGTAGCACGAGGTCGGCATGCAGTTCGATCAGGTTGAAGTCAAAGGCCACGGAGGCAGAGATGGTGCTTCTTAAAACTTTAGGCATTGCACACGACGATCTTGCGGTGTCGGAGGGGGCTTTGGACATACTCCGTAACGTGTTCGAATCGCCCCTCCAAGAGTCGCAACTTCATGCTATTCCGGCCATATTTGGGAAGGCAGTTCCGATTAACCTTTCTGGAGAGTTTGATACGTTGGTGGCCACGTCAGGCTAGTTCGGGAGTGTGGGTTTGTACAGACATTGGAGTTATTTATTCCAAATGTCGTACATGTCGTTGGAGTTGGTGTGTTGAAATGTGTGTGGTCTAAACAGTCCGGCAAGGAGAGATGCGCTTAGAGAACTAGCTAACACGATGCAGGTCGCTATTTGGTGTATCTTAGAGACAAAACTTGAACTTGTAGACCAGTTTGTGATTATGCAATGTCTTGGGCCATCTTATGATGGTTTTGCCTATCTTCCAGCCTTGGCGACTTGGGGTGGTATTTTTGTTGCTTGGGACTCCTCAAGGGTGAGACAGACCAACATGGTTAATGACACGAATTTTCTTACGGGAAACGTGACACCTTTGGTTGGGGAGCCGTGGTGGATTTCGGTGGTATATGGTCCCCAAGAAGATGCTCAGAAGATTACTTTTCTCCAAGATCTGTCGAAGAGGAGGCAATTATGCCCGGGCCTGTGGATGGTTATAGGGGATTTCAATATGATCCTCTATGCTGCGGACAAGAACAATGCTCTTTTGGACAGAAGGATGATGGGGAAGTTCAAGAGGCTTGTGGATGACAACGCGATGAAAGAACTCTTTCTGCTTGGGCGCAGATTTACGTGGAGTAACGAAAGGGAGAACCCAACTATGACCAAGATCGACCGGGCTCTAATATCTGAGGACTAGGAGCTAGCATACCCTGATTGCTTGCTACAGGCTCTTTCTACCTCCTCCTCAGATCACTGCCCTCCTTTCCTTTCTCTGGAGGACCGGCTGCTGCATCACAAGCGTTTTCATTTTGAGACGTTCTGTGTTAAGATAGATGAATTCATGGAGGTTGTGCAGGAAGGATGGGTGTGTGATGAGGCCATCAGGGACCCATTTGTGCATCTTAACTCATTGTTGAGGAACTGTGCTAAGCATTTGACCGCATGGGGTCAGAGGGAGATTGGCAACACCAAGATGCAAATGGCAGTTGCAAACTTGGTGATTTTAAGGTTTGATTGTGCGCAAGAGTGAAGGGTGAAGACTGAGCAAGAAAGATAGCTTCGGAGCTCGCTGAAATGCTTGGTTCTTGGTTTGGCCTCGCTGGAGAGGACGATTGCAAGACAATGATCTAGGATGAGATGGCTACAGGCCGGTGATGCTAACACTAATTTGTTTCATCTCGTGGCCAATGGTAGGAAGGCTAGGAATTTCATCCCGATGATCTCTGTGTCGGGTCAGACCATCACTGATCAAATAGGCAAGGAGGAGGCGTTCCATCAGGCCTATAGCGAGTTGCTTGGTAAGACAACACCAAGGCAGCACACCTTGGACTTGGACTTTCTAGGCATTGAGGCAATTTACCTTTCGGATCAAGATCAGATGTTTCAGGAGGAGGAGATATGGAATGTTATTAAGGACATGCCTGCCGATCGTGCGCCTAGCCCGGATGGGTTCACAGGCATGTTCTTTCAGCAAGCCTGGCCGATAGTGAAAGGAGATGTGACTGCTCCACTTCACAAGTTGCTACTTGGCAATGGAAGGGGGTTTGACAGGCTCAATCAAGCTTTGGTTTCGCTGGTTCCTAAGAAGGTAGATGCTAGCCAGATCAATGACTATAGACCTTAGCACCAAAGAGGAAACAAGGACACTGTGCGCGCTGGCGCCCGCCTGGTCTCGGTCGTCATGGCTCACGTCACGAGAACCAAGCGAGGTTTGCCTGGCCTTGGTCTCTCCGCCCCTTGTGAGCCAAACTGGTGAGGTCGCTCCTGAGGAGGTCTTGTGTCGTCCGCCTCGCGAGGCTTGGCCCCTCGCGAGGGTGTTGAATGCTTGTTGGTGAAGATGGGCCGCACGGGCCGACCAGCAGAGCCACGCCGTGGGCCACAGTGCAAGTCCGGGGACCCCTGCCCTTAACGCCAACAAGAGCCCCTCGGCCCAACGCTGCTGGCTTGGCTTCGAGGCGAAGCCAAAGGTCAAGTGCGGAGCGCCGCAGGCCCCAATAGCATGTGGCCTTGGTTGACTCGTGCCGGTTGATTGGACGTGGGCGTCTCCGCTTCCCCATGCTGCCTTGATACCTGCCTGGCTAGGCGGCCACCGCAACCTACACAGTTATTCTTCCATTGCCTACACCATACTCCTCCAATTCCTCTGCTTCCCCGGGACTCCGCTCCTCTTTCCGATCTGACCTGAGCTCTGCCCACTCCATCGTCATGGTGCCGAAACAAACGGATAAGGGGAAGAAACCCCTGTCTTTGGCTAGCACGCCACCAGCCGCCGAGCCCGCAGTTGGTCGGTCGCTGGTGCTCAACGATGAGGCCATAGGCAAGGTGCGTCCCATGCTCGCCTCCAGCTTCAATGAGTGGGGAAAGACGGTGGCTTGGCCTGCATCTCGCGCTCGCATTAACCGGGATGCCACCGAGGTCCCAATATTCATCGATGCTCTTTGGGCCGGCCTAGTCCCTCCTTTCTCCGCCTTTTCCAACGTGGTGCTTGAACATTACCAGATCCACATGCTGCATCTCGACCCCCAATCCGTGACTCTTCTCGCCGCTCGCTTTCGCTTATGCAGGCCATGGTGGGCATTGCCCCTTCCGTGGCCCTTCTCCGCCACTTCTTCTTGTTGCATCTGGTGGATCCCCGGCAGAGCTCGGGGTGCGTGAGCTTCCATGCCGTGGCCGAGACAGCCGGATCGGGGATTGATTTTGACCTCCCGCTGCCTGCGAGCAGATTTTGGACGCGCTGGGTGTACGTGGACGTAGGGGTGCTCAGCCCCTGCTCTCGCCTCCGTCGTCGCCTGCCGTCCCCAACTCCAGCTGGGGCCATGAGAAGCTCGTGAGCCCTTGCCTTGTCCCCGTCTGGCTCAGGCTGAAGAAGCTGATGTTGGGGAACGTAGTAATTTCAAAAATTTTCCTACGATCACGCAAGACCATGGTGATGCATAGCAACGAGATGAGAGTGTTGTCACGCACTCAGAGACCAGCAACGGAAGCGTTGACGCAACGAGAGGAAGTAGTCGATTTCTTCCCGATCCAACCGATCCAAGTACCGAACGTACGGCACCTCCGAAGTTCTGCACACGCTCAGCTCGATGACGCCCTCGAACTCCGATCCAGCCGAGTGTTGAGGGAGAGTTTCACAAGACGACGGCGCAGGACGATGATGATGTTCCACCGCGCAGGGCTTCGCTTAAGCTCCGCAACGGTATATTCGAGGTGTAGTTTGGTGGAAGGGGCACCGACACGGCTAAGGAACGATCCGTAGATCAACTTGTGTGTCATGGGGTGCCCCTGCCCCTGAGATATAAAGGATGGAGGAGGAGGAGGCCGCCAAGGCAATAGGTGCGCCATGGTGTGGAGTCCTACTAGGACTCCAAGTCCTAGTAGGAGTCCACCAAGAGGGAGGAAGGAGAAGGAAGTGGAGGAGAAGGAGAGGTGGCGGCCCCTTTCCCTAGTCCAATTCGGACTAGAGGGGAGGGGGCGCAGCAGCCTTTTTTCCTCTTCCCACTAAAGCCCATCAAGGCCCATTATCTCCTGTAATCCTGTAACTCCCCAGATCCAAAATACCCAATCATTCGAACCTTCCAACTCCGAATATAGTCGTCCAATATATCGATCTTTACGCCTCGACCATTTCGAGACTCTCGTCATGTCCCCGATCTCATCCGGGACTCCGAACTCCTTCGGTACATCAAAACTCATAAACTCATAATATAACCGCATCGAAACCTTGTTGCAGGGATTCCCTACGGGTTCGAGAACTATGTAGACATGACCGAGACACCTCTCTGGTCAATAACCAATAGCGGACCTGGATGCCCATATTGGCTCCTACATATTCTACGAAGATCTTTATCGGTCAGACCGATAACAACATACGTTGTTCCCTTTGTCATCGGTATGTTACTTGCCCGAGATTCGATCGCCGGTATCCAATACCTAGTTCAACCTCGCATCGCAAGTCTCTTTCTCGCTCCGTAATACATCATCTCACAACTAACACATTTAGTTGCAATGCTTGCAAGGCTTATGTGATGTGCATTACCGAGAGGGCCCAGAGATACCTCTCCGACAATCGGAGGACAAATCCTAATCTCAAATATGCCAACCCAACATGTACCTTCGGAGACACCTGTAATGTACCTTTATAATCACCCAGTTACGCCAGACGCTTTGGTAGCACCCAAAGTGTTCCTCGGCAAACGGGAGTTGTATAATCTCATAGTCATAGGAACATGTATAAGTCATGAAGAAAAGCACTAGCAACAAACTATACGATCAGGTGCTATGCTAATGGAATGGGTCATGTCAATCAGATCATTCAACCAATGATGTGATCCCGTTAATCAAATAACAACTCCTTGTTCATGGTTAGGAAACATAACCATCTTTGATTAACGAGCTAGTCAAGTAGAGGCATACTAGTGACACTCAGAGGTTTATGTATTCACACATGTATTATGTTTCCGTTAATACAATTCTAGCATGAATAATAAACATTTATCATGATATAAGGAAATAAATAATAACATTATTATTGCCTCTAGGGCATATTTCCTTCAGCTGAAACACCTTGGTGTGACTGCGCCTATGGTGGTGAAGGAGTTCGTCAGGCGCCGAGTCGCTCCACTCCAGCGCCATTCTCGACCGATGTGGGCCTTGCTCAACAGCAAGGACCATATGAGGCTTCAGGAGTCCGGGCACCCTCTTGAGACGCGGCGGACAGTGCTTGAGGTCTTGGCGAGCGTTCCGTTGCCACACGACATGCCTGGGAAGAGTTGCTTGTTCTACCGTTGCTCGAACAAGGAGGAATTCACGGAGCACATGCCTTCCTTTGAAGAGTGGGGGCTGCGCCCAGACGGCCTGGTGGATCCCCGCGAGAACCCCGTCAACGTGGTTCCCCTCTTCGCTGTGGGTGCCGAGCTCACCCTGAGTGTGGAAACAGGGGGGCGAGCACCATCGGGGGCCGGTGGCCCTAGCACCGAGGAGCTGATGCTGCCTGGGGCTCCCGAGGCGTCGTCCTCGGGAGTCCATGATTCTTGTCCTGGTACGGCAGTTGTGGGGGCGACGCAACGCGCGACTCTTGAGGCCGAAGCTCTTGAGACCTCGGCAGGTCGCCGCGAGGTGGCGCCCGGCAATTCTCCTCGGCTTGACGCCCCTGAGGTTGTCCCTTTAAGCACTTCTCCTGCTGCACCTCGTGCTGGCCATCATATCCAGTGCTTTGGTCGGCTCTGCGTGGACTTCGAGGAGCTCCGGAAGAGGAAGAGGTCCTCGAGCACAGCGGTGGCATCTTCGGGTCGTTGAAGCGGAGGAAGTACATCGCCATTGACGAGTAAGTGTTGTATCTCTGTGGCTTCGTAAGTGTTGCCTTCCTTCCTGGCGTTGGTTCTTCAGGGTCCCTTCCGCCACAGCCGTTGAGTCTTCCTAGAAGCAGTCTCCTCCCTCTTCAACTCCCCCGTTGGCCTTGAGCACCCCGAGCCCGCACGCCGCTCCTGGTGTGGGGTCGGTTGGGGAGGCGCGCTCGCCTCCATGGCGCCTTGAGCCCACGGCCTCGTTGCCCCTCCTTTGCGGCCTTGCATGGAGCTTGGCGGGCGTGCCCAGGACCCCCCTCTGGTCATGGACAGTGACTGGTTCGCTTCGGTCTTCGGCTCCTCTTCAAGCAGCGGGCCCCGTCTACTTCAGGCCCCCCGCCAGGCCTGGCTGGCGCCTGGGGCAGCGCCAACCCCCAGCCCCCTGTTAAGAGGGGGCGCACCACTTCAGGCCTCGCCTGCAGCCCCCGTGGTGGAGGACGAGATGGGCCGTGCACTTGAGTTTGAGCACGAACGGAGCATCATTCGCCACGAGCTCTTCCAGGAGGCGATGGGCGCGATGAACCGGCTCAGCGGTGAACTCGCGGACGTCGACGCACGCCTCAAGGCTGACTGTCTTTGGCTAGCGGTGGAACGGCGTAAGCTGAAGGTGGCTATCAACCTTGGCCGCCATCAGCGCGATTTGATAACGCGAAGGCCAAGGCATCTCTTGAGGTCTCTCGTGAGGCTTGCTCCCGAGCTTTGGAGGAGGCTCGCGAGGCCGACCGCCGTCGCAAAGCTGCGGAGAAGCGCGCGTGGGAGCTTCAGGCCTGGAGTGCGTCCCTAGAGCAGCAGGTGGAGGCGCTGCAGCCGCCTTTTGCGCCGAGGGGACGCCTACCAAGAAGAAGAGGTCCGGAGGCGCGAGGAGGCGTTGGCACTGGAAGCTGTGGAGCGTAGCCTCGAGCTTGATCGGTTGGAGACGAGGGAGCGTCAAGTTGCCCAAGCGGAAGATGCCGTTGGTGCACGCTAGGCCAAGGCTCAGGAGGAGGTCGATTGCTGGGTGGCCGAGGTTTGCACGGGGCCTGAGGGTAGGCATGACCTGAAGCTGCAGCTTGCGGAGACGGAGGCAGCAGTTAGGGCCGCTGCCCTTAGGCCCAGGCTAGCTGAGGTAGAGAGGCGTGAGGAGGCCACGACAGCCGCCCTGGTTACGGTGCAGGCGGATCTGGCCTCCGACCGCGCCGAGCTGCTCTCTCTTCAGAAGTGGGTTGTCGACGCCAAGGCCATCGCGCGGCAGAACAGGGAGGAAGTGCTTCAGCGGCGGACATTGGAGCGCGAGCACGCCCCCATGCTCCAGAGTCTCAGGAACAGGGCCAACACCGTGATGGGCCATGTCTGCGACGAGAATGCCCTTCATCCCCATACGGACGACTACGCCAGCCACCTTCGCTTCTTCTCCGACGTGGTGACGCACCTGGAAGCTCCACCTGATAGAGCTCGCCAGCTCATGGAAGAGAGGAGCCGTGGCCTGCTTGGGTGCGCGTTCACCCGCCTCTTCAGCCATCTTTAGAACACCTTCCCCGACTTCGACTTCGACACCACCATTGCCCCCGTACCCGCGGCCATCCGGGGTGACCTCGCACGGTGGGTGGAGGACAACGTGGATGCGCTGGTCAGGGCCTTCGCCTCTGAAGATGACGCGGTGGTAGTCGCGCGCATTTAAGGCGACGTGGTTGACGACGGCGATGTCGGGGCCGGCGAAGGTGGAGGCAACGCCAGTGACAGCGACAGTGACGCCAGCGGCGCGTCTGAAGATGACCTGGGGGACGCGGCGAGCGACATATCCGGCTGACTCCATGTTCCCCTGTTGTTTTACCCTGTATGCAAGAACTTAGGCGTGGCCCCTAAAGATTGTAAGAGTATTTTGGGAGGGAGAGCCCCTCATGTAAACAAATCGCAGTTTTTATTCTTCTATGCCAAGATGAGTGTGCGCCTTTGTGGATCCATGAGTCTGGTGGCAAGTTTTGCTGTTGTGGCTTACCTTAGCTGAGGCAAGCCCCGAACCGGATCGTGAGGTCATGAGTTCCCGTAGAGCTCCTGAAGAGTCTACTGACTCACCCGAGAAAGCCTCGCGAGGATCAAGTGCCAATCGACGCATGCGGTGTGTGTGCCGCGGCCAGCCCCGCTCGCGAGGGGCCCACGATGGGGGGGGGGCAGCGAGTGCGAGCTTCAGAATAAGGCAAGAACCCAGATAGCAAGAAATCGCTTGAACAAGAAAAGGCACCCCCCGCGCGCATCAATGAAAATTCAACTTCAACTTAAATCCAAATCCAGAAGGCAAGGCTACAGAAAAGGGATCCAAAGCAAATGGCTGCTTCCGGCACCTAGTCTAGTCTTCTTGTCTTCGAGTCTTCTCACCGGTGCAGAGCTAAGTGCTGCCACTAGGACGTGGGAGGGAGCCCCCGAGGCCCGAGGGCGGCTCTCATGAGGCTCTGGGGCATGTATAGCCCCACTCGTTATTACGTGAGAGTGTCACGGGCGGCGATCTTCACAGGCGTGAGCCTTACTTCATATCGCCAGACGAGGGCCCCGCCTTGCGCCTTCCTCGCCACCGTTGGGGGTGACCGGAAACCAGACGCCACCAAAGGGGCAAAGGGGACGCCAGCGGCGCCCTCGCCGTCCACGGGTCCTCCGCCGGGGTAGGGCTCGCCGGCGCCTCCCGAGCAGAGGGCCTACCTCCGGGAGACGCCTTGCTCCATGCGACGCGGGAAGGGGCCTTGCTCCTGGCTCCTCCCTCGCAGCCCCCAGTGGGCCTCTCCTGATGGGGCAGACATCACCGTGCCGGAACCATCGCCTGGTGTTGTGACCTGGTTCACCTGTGACTCAAGGTTAGCGTAAGCATCCCCTAAGGGATTAGTAGTACCCTGTATCTGTTGTCGACGGCGCGGTTGTTGGGGCTCTCTGGCGGTTCCTGGAAGTCTTCAGCTCCTAACACCTCCTCCTCCCAACCTGGTCCGAGGAACGAGCCGGGGTCGTCCTCCAGTGTGTACTCCTAGTCCATCATGCGGGGCACGTAGGCCTCCGAGGCCGCTGCCCCGAAGACCTCACCGAAGTGCCCCACGCTCCATGTCGCCCGGCCTATCACGCCGTCCTGAGGATGGCAGGGCAGGGCAGTGCTCCGATGGGGCCATATGTGGCAACGCTCGTGCCCGCACCCATCTGGGGTGGTGCGGGCGCGATAGTGCGCCCTCCACTGTGGATCGTGTTGATGTCGACGAGGCCCCCGGGCACACCCAGGAGCACGCGGGCGCGGTGAGGCCCGCCGTGAGATCCAGCCGCCACCTGAGGCGTGAGCTGATAGCAGAAGGGTGGCGCTCCCGTAGCCGCCAAGGCCCAAAGAGCTCGACGACGCTGCTCCAAAGAGCGCATCCCGCCGCTTCCCCATCGGGCCGGCACCGCAGCAGCTCCCGCGCCACCGTAAGTGCAGCCCGCATGTTCGCCTACTCCCGCCGGGTGTGTGGCGCCATTGTCGTGGCGTGGCTTGCGGCCCTTGCAGCGGCTCGCGCTTGTCGTGGAGTAAGGGTGGACGGCGACTGGCCGCGCTGCCCGCGCCCTGTAGCATTAGCTGGTGCACGTGCCGCCTGGAGCGTGGGGTTAAGGTCTTCCTGGGCAGGCGGTGCCGTCCGGCGGCCCAAGCTGCCCAACCGGACATCAAAACCGCAGAGCATCGGTGGATCAGCTGATGGGGAAGAGGCTCCGGCGCACCCCTACCTGGCGCACCAAATGTCGGATCTCGGGTTCCGGCAAAACCCTTAAGGTTCAAACTCTGGGGTGCGTGCGAAGTTCTCCCCCTACCGATCCATGTCCTAGCTTTGCTAAGATCTCAAGGGCTAACTCGATAAATTCACAACACAAAGAACACAAGATTAATACCCACTAGTATAAAACAGGGCATTTTTCCCGGTTCATAAGGGCCTTTAGTCTCGGTTCTTGAACCGGGACTAAAAGGTCGTTACTAATGCCTCCAACCTTTAGTCCCGGTTCTTACACGAACTGGGGCAGATGGGCATCCACGTATCACATGGCAGCCCAGTAGGGGCCTTTGGTCCCGCTTGGTGACATAAACCGACCAAAAGGCTTCCACGCCACAAGATTTCAAAGGCTTGGGTTTTGTTTTTGTTTTTTGAAAGGGGGGGTTGGGGGTTTTGGGGGTTAATTTAGGTGTTTGTGTTAGCTAGCTAATTAATAGAGAGAATTGTCTTCTTATCTTCGTGCTTGGTCGACGCCATGCACTATATATATACGTGATACAGAGGACTAGACACTCTAGCTAGCTAGTAAGCAAATGAAGGAAATGTAAGATCGCTAGAACATATGCATACAGAGAGAAGTGATATCGACCACCTCTCCTTCTCTCGAGAGATTGGTCAACAACAAGTTCTCAGATATCTATCCGACGCCATCGCTACATATATACAATATAATTATCTATTACAATATAATCTCCTAATTCCAAACAAACTAAGGGTCCACATGGTATTCTCCGTCTTTAGCGATCATGTGGTCAAGAAAGAATGCCGCCAATTCCTCTTGAATTGCTCGCATACGATCTGGTTGTAGTAGTTCATCCCACATCCGAAACATCTAATTTGAAGAAGGGGTAAATACATATATGTGAATAAATGAAACTGAACATGATGATAATAAAATAAAATTGTGAATATTATTATTTACGCACTTCAAATTGTTTGTCAGAGTAGCCCCGCTCACAGGTCGTGTGGCGGATGGACTCGCAAATGTAGTATCCACGGTAATCATTCCCTTGTTCCTGCCACAACCACTTTACAAGGAATAGAGGTCAATCAAACTGATAATTAGCAAGCATGCTAAATGTTATTGATGAAACTAGCGCTTGAATCACTAGGAGATGCGTGGAACATGCTACTATAGTACTTACTTTCGGGTCTCTAAATTGCAGCTTCTTCGGCAGTCCCGGAGTTTTTGAGGTGAATTTTTCCCAAACCCCGCTGCATAAAGAAAATAATTACTTGATATCACGAAATGAACAAAGTTGCCGATATGGTGCGATAATGATCGGTTTAACTTACTTCTCTAGAATTTCAGTCAAGTCCGCATACTCCGTGGGATCTTTTCGTCTCGAGTCTAAGACGGTTACTTGTCCTTGCTCAAGCTTAATCTCTAGCAGAATATAGTGGAACCTGCGCAAGCATGCATAACTCATCAATTACATTACTACAACCTCGACTAATAAGGGATGCACAAGACAGTAACACTCACTTGACTTCATAAGGGAGGAGTATTATAGCTTTGTTTTGATTTAATAGAAACGATTGTAGCAGCTTGGCCTCGGTATCTTTGGCATGAGATTTAACCATATATACATCTATGAGATTTGTGTTAATGAACCCAGTACCACCGACTTGTCTTTTCTTCAATTCGGCGATCTTCAATCTGCATAATTAATATAGTGAGGATAATTAAAAATACATGCAATGAAAGAGCTGACCTATATATAGAGACTTAATTAATGACAGAAGTAGTACTACTTACAGGCAGTAGCAAGTGACCATTAATTTATCAAGGGCCTTTAGATTGAAAAACGTGAAGAACTCCTCAAATGGAACATTCAACTGTTCAATTACAACGAGGTCATGCTCCTCTCTAACTCTCAGCGTCAAAATATTCCTCCCCTCAGACTCTCCGCAGGTTTTCATGTACCAATTATGGAATCTGAACATCATCGTTGTTAGAGATCTTTCATCTTTGACGAGAGGCTTCCGCGACACGTATCCGTGTTCGTCCCTCCAAGAAATCATAATGTACATCATCGGGCAGTAATCTGCAGGATTCTTATAACCCGCACCATCCCGCCCGGATCATTAGCGACGCTATCTTCGGACACCGGAGCGGGGGCGATTGGTTAGCTTGTTCGCCGAGCTGGGCAATTTTTTCCCACCTCGCTGCTCGCTAACCTTTGATCGCTGATGAGATTTGCATCGCTTCGCTTGGACAAATGACTTTTCAAGGATGCGCTCATAGTTGCCTTTCGGCGGAGACTTTGGTGGTTTCCTCAGGGCAGCCAGAGTACACTTCACTTTCACCGGATCTATCTTCTCCTCCGGGGGTGGATGTCTCTGCGCTTTCAACCCTTCAAAGAAGTCCTTCACTTCGGTCTGCACGATCTTCTTGTTTTCCTCCATGGTCATCTCGTACGGTAACTTATCTAGAGGCTTGAGAGGTGGACCGTATCTGTATTGCCTCCCGCCTCTGGTTGTACTGCTAGACGCCGAAGCAGACAGAGCGGCTGCGGCTATCTTCTTTCGTGCTTGCTTACGAGGCGGAGGAGAAGGACTACGACGCATCGGAGAAGCCGAGGCAGCGGCGGGTCTCTTCCGCCCTTGCTGGCGAGGCGGAGAAGGAGGAGGAGTGCCGCCACGCGCCCGAGAAGCAGGCGGAGTGCCGCCACGCGCCGGAGAAGGAGGCCGACTTCCCTGTTCGTCACTCGCCGGAGGAGGAGGCGGTGGAGGAGGCAGAGTGCCCTGACTCGCCGGAGGAGGAGGAGGAGGCGTCCAGTTCGGAAGCTTGATGAACTCCTTCCGCCATAGGCATGGAGTCTTCAGAGCATAACCCAGCCGAGTCTCCCCTTCACCGGTAGGGTGGTCAAGTCGAGGTCCTCAAATCCTCCGTTATTTCGTCCACCGTCACCCTAGCATATCCTTCTGGAATCGGACGACAGTGAAAAGTTGTTGTCGATGTTCTGGGAACGGGGGTCCCCAGACTTGCCTGCCTGCGGCCTGCAGCGTGGCCCAGGGGGTGGCCCAACACGGCCCATCTTCATCAGCACAAGCTCAAGACCCTCGCGAAGGGCCGAGCCTCGAGGGGCGGACGACAGGAAGCTTCCTCAGGCGCGGCCTCGTCAGGCTGCCTCGCGAGGAGGCGGAGAGATTGATGCGGGGTACCTCACGAGGTGCCCATGACGTAAGCCGTGACGACCAAGGGTGCCAGGCGGGCGCCAGCCCACGCAGTGTCCTCCTTTCCTCTTTGGTGCAAAGGGGGCAAGCGCAGGCAAGAGCATCGAGCAAAGGCCTCCGTTTCGGTGCAACAAGACCAAGATGGCAGGAAGGAAGTCATCATGGAGCCCAAGCCGGCGTCACCACGAGAGCCTTTGATAGGCGAGGACCGACTTTAGTCAGGATAAGTGTACTAGATGTTCCCTTTCAAAATGGCCAATTGTTGGCGCCCTTCCCGCTCAATATTTGGGAAGAGGCCCAAGGCCTTTACCTATAAATAGGACTAGCCACCCACAAGGTAGGGGGAGAGGATCGAGCACCGTGAACCAGCAGAGAGAGAGCGACCGAACTCTCCCTAGCAGTTCAACGCACTAGCCAAGAACAGACCCTCGCGAGGCTGTTCTTCCTTGTATTGTTCATCATCAGCCCAAGAGGCAATCCACCACACCACCAACTAGAGTAGGGTATTACACCACAACGGTGGCCCGAACTAGTATAAACCCTGTGTCTCTTGTGTTGTTCCTTTCATAGCTGTAGATCCTAGCGAGGCGGCGAGGTGCAGGTAGGTAGGGGTGAGATCTCCGCGCGCACCCCAGAGTTCGAACCTAGAGGGTCTACCAGAACCCGAAATCCGATTGTTGCGCCAGTTCAGAAGGTCGAACTTGGCCGACAGTCGCCTTGACTTTTAGGTTCTGCCATTGCGCCATAAGGTGGCAATTTTGAGACTCCGTGATAAAATCCACGGGGTAGCTAGCAGGAGCCGTCAAGACATGCTCCAGCTGAAGCAGCTCCCACGCCCCAGTGGCAGCACTTAGCTCCATGCTGGTGAGAAGACGTCGAAGACTAGATTAGGTGCCGGACGCGGCTTTTCTCATTTGCTTTCTGAAGTTGGCTTGTTCATTCCCATTCGAGGTTTTATTGAAGTTGTTAGCGTCTTCGGCTTGTGACTCTTTGCCTTTTCGCTCTCCTGCCTCGATTTCTCTCACGCAAGTCCCTCGAGGGAGCAACGCGGGCACCCTCGCGAGTGTTTTTCTGCCCTTATCGTTCGAGGCTTCCTTACCCGGGTCCACTACAGGAGCACCCCTCCAGTCCGTGCCCCACGGGCACCGCGACACGAACACAGGACCTGGGTCGATCGCCTCCACAGCTGAGGCCGGGAGCTACCTCTCTAGACTAACCTTCGCAGGACATGAAGCGCTCGACGAGGCCTCGGCCTCGGGAAACAAAGGCCACGACAGGCGCCCCCGAGCTAAGTAATTTCTACGCGCAGGCGTGTGGCACAAAGGCATAATACCAAAATAGCGGAAACAATACGATAATTAACAGCAATAGTCCAAGCACGCCCACGCGGGGCCCTACACTACTGTTTCTTTGCGCAGGAAAAGGAAAAAGAACAAAACAGGTGTGGTTCGCCTGACTTCAACTCGCGAGGGAGACTCGAACTGCCTCTGGAGCTCAGGCGGACTTCCTCTCGCGCTTCACCGAGGTGAGACGGCGGGCGGACCTGCTACCTCCCTCCAGGCGGGCGCCGCAGCGTGGAGGCTGGTCGCGGCCTCCGCTGGAGGAGCCGCTGCCTGAAGAAGAGTCGTCAAAGCTCGACGAGCCCCGAGCGCCGCCGACCCTGCGCGCGTTGTCGTCTTCATTGTCGCTGGGGATGGGCCTGCGTCCGCGATCGTCGTTCTCAGGGCAGCATCCAGCGCGGCGACCGTCTTCCCCGAACACCCTCACGTAGAAGGTGGCATCACCGTCAAACTTGAAGTGCAGGGTGCACCGCCGGCTCAGACCACGCTGCGGCAACGTTGCCACCGCGCCGTGGCCACGCTCCCAACCGCAGAGACCTCCAGCGAAGCCCAGGAGGCCCGGCTGCAGCAACCATCCGCTTGAAGCCAGAGGCCGCCCGGGGCACCGGCCGCATGATCACCTAGGAGGAAGAGAGGAAGCTGGAGCCGGGTGCTGGTCGGCTCCGCCGACCACACAAAGAACTCCGGCAGCACCTCTGCCGAGTGGAAGCGTGGCCTAGGGGGTCGCACGGTCGTAGCACGCCCCCCAGCAGCGGCCTGCCGCCCATCACCGCACGGAAGATCACCCCCACGACCGCGAGGAGCGGCCATGGGAGCCACAGGGTGTTTGCGAGGACGGCCTCGACCACGCTTGGGCGGGGGAGAGCCAGGCTCCACCTCGCGAGCCTTTCCCTTCTCCGTGGCCGAGAACCTCTTTGGCGGAGCCATGAAGGAGAAGAAGCAAGAGGGGATGGACTAGAAGGGCAGGCGCCGTCCCGTACTTATAGCCGGGGAAGGCCAACCACCGGCCTCCATGATGGCAGGTAATCATGACCCGCTTTGCATGCAGGGACTTGTCAATTCGTGCAGTCGCCGAGGCGTCGTGGGGAGCAGGGCCGCCCACGTCTAATCAACCACCACGCGGCGCCCAAGGCCGCAGGCTGTTAGGGCCAGGCGCCAGACTTGCCCCTTCGCTTCTGCTCAGCCAAGTCCACGCTACGCTTTGGGCCGGGGCTACTGTCGGCGCTCGGGAACGGGGTCCCAGACTTGCCGCTGGGCATGGCTCGGGGTGGCCAAGACGGCCCATCTTCATCAAGACAAGCTCAAGACCCTCGCGAGGGCCGAGCCTCATGGCGGACGACAGTGAAGCTTCTCAGCGCCCTCGTCAGTTGGCTCATGAGGAGGCGGAGAGATCGAGGCGGGTACCTCACGAGGTGCCCATGACGAAGCCGTGGCGACCAAGGGTGCAGTGGGCCCAGCCCGCGCAGTGTCCTCCTTTCCTCTTTGGTGCAAAGGGGGCAAGCGCAGGCAAGAGCATCGAGCAAAGGCCTCCGTTTCGGTGCAACAAGACCAAGACCGTCACAACGGCAGGAAGGAAGTCATCGTGGAGCCCAAGCCGGCGTCACCACCAGAGCCTTTGACAGGCGAGGACCGACTTTAGTCAGGATAAGTGTACTAGATGTTCCCCTTCAAAATGGCCAATTATTGGCACCCTTCCCGCTAAATATTTGGGAAGAGGCCTAGGGCCTTTGCCTATAAATAGGACTAGCCACCCACAAGGTAGGGGGAGAGGATCGAGCACCCTGAACCTGCAGAGAGAGAGCGACCGAACTCCCCCTAGCAGTTCAACGCACTAGCCAAGAACAGACCCTCGCGAGGCTGTTCTTCCTTGTATTGTTCATCATCCGCCCAAGAGGCAATCCACCACACCACAAACTAGAGTAGGGTATTACACCACAACGGTGGCCCGAACTAGTATAAACCCTGTGTCTCTTGTGTTGTTCCTTTCATAGCTGTAGATCCTAGCGAGGCGGCAAGGTGCAGGTAGGTAGGGGGTGAGATCTCCACGCGCACCCCAGAGTTCGAACCTAGTGGGTCTGCCGGAACCCAAAATCCGACATTTGGCGCGCCGGATAGGGGTGCGCCGGAGCTTTCCCTTCCGCCGACCCGCTCTCCGCCGACACCGCGACTCGCCCTATGATGAGCAGCGCGCCGCCAGCGCCAGCGCAGGGGCCAGGGGGCTCCGAGCCTTGGCCCCAACCTTGCGACAGGTATGGTGGCCGGACAAGTTCAAGCCGGAGACGCCGCCGCGCTACAACGGCACGACTAATCTGCTGGCCATCCTGTTGGCGTACGAGGAGGCCATCCTGGAAGCACGGGGCGACGACAGGGTCATGGCTAACTGGCTTCCCATGGCCCTCACCGACGACCCGCGCATGTGGCCGCTCCACCTACCGGCGGCTTCCGTGGCCTCTTGGGAAGAGCGGCGCAACCTCTTCCTCGCCCAGCATGCTGCGCCGGCACCCCCGGTCGGCGCAGCTCTCCTGGGCGGCTCGCAGGCGCTACCTTCGGGCCGCCACGTCAAGCCATACACCCGCCAAGCCGGCGCTGCCTCCGCGCGGCAGGGGGCTCCCCTAGGACGGTCGGCGTCCAAGGCCGATCTGGCCTTCAGCTCGGAGGTCCACCCCTCCAACTCAAACTGCTCGGGCGCGCTCCCAATGCTGTGCACTCCCACCATTTGCCAGGTGGCTGTCACCAGGACCCTCATCGACGGCGGCGCGGGCTTCAGCAGGTTTCGGTTGAAGCCTTCAGCCTCCTCCACATACCGCGGAGCGGCTTCGCCTAGCGGGCCCTTCTTGGGCGCCGGAGGCGGTTCGCCTCACTCGGGCAGATCCGTCTACCGTGACCTTTGGCACCTACGACAACTTCCGCACGGAGCTAATCAACTTCGACATCGCCCCCATCGGCCTCCCATACAATGCCATCCTCGGGTACCCAGCTCTAGCCAAGTTCATGGCCGCGACTAACCCAGCGTACAACCTCATGAAGATGCCCGGGAGCAACGGCGTCCTCACCGTGTCTGGAGACACCGGGGATGCGTGGCAAGTACTCAAGCTCGCCTTCAAGACTGCGGCGGCGGCCCAGCCCGCCGGTTCAGACGCCCGTGAGCCCAAGGGGACTGCGCCGGCCAAGAAGAAGCAGCTGTTCACCCAGGACAAGGCGGAAACCAAGTAGATACTTGTCGACGAGGACGGATCAACTAACGCCACCTTCACCATAGGCGCCAACCTCGAACCCGAAAGCAGAGGAGGCCTGGTCAAGTTCCTACGCCAGCCGAACAAGAAGGTGTTCACTGGGAGCCTGATCACCGGCGAGGGTCCCTAGAGGCGAATCGAGCATCACCTCAACGTAGCCCCAACGTGCGCCTACGTGAAGCGTATACAGACGGCAGTCCACCGAAAAGCAGGCTTTCATCATCCAAGAGACCCGCAAACCGGAAGCTGCAGGGTCATTCGCGAGGTCCGATATCCAGATTGGCTGGCCAACCCTGTTGTTGTGCGAAGAAAGGGGAAGGAACGCGTGTGTCGACTTCACCAACCTCAACAAAGCCTGCCCGCAAGATCCATTCCCGCCCTCGCATCGATCGGATCGCCGATTCCACCGCCGAAAAGCGACCTGTTATGTTTCTTGGATGCCTTCTCCGGTATCACCAGATCAAGATGGCGAGAAGACGTGGAAAAGACGGCCTTCTTGACCCCATGTGGATTGTACTGCTACACATGCATGCTGCCGGGCTGCGAACGCAGAGCGACCTTTCAGCGGGCTGATGAACATCACCTTGGGCCCGCAGCTCGGGAAGAATGTGGAGGCTTGCGTCGATGACATTGTGGTGAAGTCTCGTGAGGCCAAAACCCTGATACAAGACCTGGAGGAAACCTTCGCGAGCCTCAACACAGTGAACCTGCGGCTCAACCCGGAGAAGTGTGTGTTTGGGGTCCCCTCGGGCAAGCTCTTGGGCTTCCTCGTGTCCCACCGAGGCATCGAGGCTAACCCAGAGAAGGTCAAGGCGGTCGAGGACATGAGCCCGCCAAAGACCCTCAGAGAAATGCAGAAGCTCACTGGGCGCGTGACCGCACTAGGACGCTTCATCTCCAAGTTGGGGGAGCGAGAGCTGCCTTTCTTCCAGCTTATGAAGAAAAAGGGGCCCTTTGAATGGACTGAAGAGGCCGATAGGGCGTTCCAAGATCTCAAGAGGTACCTAACCAGCCCTGCGGTAATGGTGGCCCCGCGCCCTCAAGAGCCCCTGGTGCTCTACCTTGCAGCAACTCCCTACTCCGCCACCGCAGCCCTGGTGGCGGTTAGGGAGGAGCGTCGGACCAAAGTCGCGGTAGCTGCCCGGGCCAAGGCGAGGCAGGATCAAGGAAGACCCACAGAGACCACTACCACAGTCGAGAAGGATCAGCCGCAGGGAACGTGACTCGGGACAAGAGACCTCCTCGGCGACCAGCCTCTGGAGGCTCCACTGCCTCAGGAGGCGCCATGGTCTCCGGAGGGCGCCATCGACACCAGCACTCTAAACCTCATTGAACACCCTGTGTACTTCGTCAGCACGGTGTTGCGAGACGCGAGGGCGCAGTACCCCATGCCTCAGAAACTCCTCCTCGCGCTATTGGTGGCCTCGCGCAAGCTGCGGCATTATTTTCGTGGCCACCCCATCAAGGTTGTCTCAGCGCACTTTGGAAAGGGTGCTCAGAGCCCTAACTCAGCTGGAAGAGTCGCTGAGTGGAACATTAAACTGCAAGCGTTTTAGCTCGAATTCAGCACAACCAGAGTCATCAAGGGGGCCGCGTTAGCGGATTTCATGGTAGAATGGACGGAGGCGCCGGGCCTCAAGGCTGATGAGGATCGATCCCTCTCCCCGGGAAGCGAGGCGCCGGAAGGTTGGGTCATGTACTTCAACGGGGCATTCTCCAGGCACGGCGCGGGGGCTGGAGCAGTGCTCATATCTCCTACTCAGGACAAGCTCTACTACGCCGTGCAGCTCTGTTTCCAGCACGGAGAAAAGGTCTCCAACAACATAGCAGAATATGAAGGCCTAATAGCAGGCCTGAAGGCCGCAGCTGCCCTAGGAGTGAAGCGCATACCATCAAGGGTGATTCACAACTCCTCGTCAACTTCTCCAACAAGGTATACGAGCCGAGGGATGAGCACATGGAAGCCTACCTTGCGGAGGTCCACAGGATGGAGAAGCAGTTCTGGGGGCTGGAGTTGCAACACGTGCCCCGTGGCACCAATCAGGAGGCCGACGACATCGCCAAACGAGCATCCAGGCGGCTACCTCAGGAGCCTGGCGTCTTCGAGGAGCGGCTCTTCAAGCCCTCGGCCACGCCATCGCTGTCAAGCGCGGCGTGGCCTCGGGAGGAGCTCCCCCAGCCACCAGCCTCGGGAGCCCCGGTATGTGGCCCGGCCTCGGGAGCGCTTTGCTCTTGGACGCTGAGCCTCGGGAGGGTGCTGGATCACAGAGCTCTGGAGCTACTTGACGCAAGGGACCTTGCCGGAGAAAGAGGAGGAAGAGGAGCGTGTGGCGCGGCAAGCCAGGGCATACTGCATCAGGGATGGAGAGATCTACCGGAAGCGACCAAATGATGTGTCCCTGCGCTGCATCTCCAGGGAGCAAGGGAAGGAACTGCTGGCAGATATAGACGGTGGAGACTGTGGGCATCATTCATCATCGCGGACCCTCGTTGGCAAGGCGTTCCGCAGCGGTTTTTATTGGCCCACTGCACTCAATGATGCCCTCGAACTAGTGAAGGCTTGCGAGGCCTGCCAATTCCATGACAAGCAGATCCATCAGCCGGCAGGAGGTCTGCAAACTATACCCCTCTCGTGGCCATTCGCAGTCTGGGGGCTGGATATCCTGGGCCCGTTCCCTTGGGCGCCAGGGGGCTATCGCTACCTCTACGTCGCCGTGGAAAAATTCACCAAGTGGGCTGAAGTGGAAGCCGTCCGCACCATCCCCGTAGGTTCTACGGTCAAGTTCATCAAGGGCATCGTGAGCCGGTTCGGGGTGCCGAACCGCATCATCACCGACAATGGTTCGCAGTTCACCAGTAACCTTTTCAAAACATATTGTGCTAACCTTGGGATGCAGATATGCTATGCCTCGGTAGCGCACTCACGGAGCAACGGTCAAGCCGAGCGGGCCAACGCGGAGGTCTTGAGAGGCCTCAAGGCCAGAACATTCAAGAAGAAGCTGGAGGCCTGCGACAGAGGTTGGTACGACGAGCTGCAGTCGGTGTTGTGGTCCATCCGCACAACCGCGACCAAGCCAACTGGCGAGACCCCGTTCTTCCTGGTATATGGAGCTGAAGCAGTCCTCCCTCACGAGGTCAGACGTCGTTCCGCACGGGTCCTGGAGTTCGACGAGGCGCAGCAAGATGCCATGCGGGGGACAGACCTCGTGCTGGGGGAGGAGCATCGTCGGGAAGCCGCGCTATGAGCGGCAAGGTACCAACAAGCGCTGCGGCGATACCACTGCCGCAACATCCGCCCCAGGACTCTCGAGGTAGGAGACCTCGTGCTCAGGCAGGTTCTCTCCAGGGAGGGATTGCATAAGCTCTCTCCCATGTAGGAGGGCCCGTTCAAGGTTGTTCATGTTTCCAGGCCCGGCTCCGCGCGCTTTGAGACTCAGGAGGGGTTGCCCGTCCTGAACGCGTGGAACATCCAGCACCTAAGGAGGTTTTACCGCTAAAAAGGCCCAGAGCCTGTGAAGAAGGCGAACGCCTGTGAAGCGTTGCGTTTTGGAAAAGGCCCAGAGCCTGTGAAGAAGGCGAACGCCTGTGAAGCGTTGTGCGTTTTGGAAAAGGCCCAGAGCCTGTGAAGAAGGCGAACGCCTGTGAAGCTGCCGCGTTTTGGAAAAGGCCCGGTGCCTGTGAAGAAGGCAAACGCCTGTGAAGTGTATCTTTCTGAGAAAGGCCTGGAGCCTGTGAAGAAGGCCAACGCCTGTGAAGCTCGCCGCCCGTGACACTCTCATGTAATAAAGAGTTGGGGCTGTACACGCCTGAGTCTCGTGGCGCTGCCTCAGCCCAGGGCTCCCTCCCACGCCCCAGTGGCAGCACTTAGCTCCGCGCTGGTGAGAAGACGTCGAAGACTAGATTAGGTGCCGGACGCGGCTTTTCTCATTTGCTTTCTACAGTTGGCTTTTTCATTCCCATTCGAGGTTTTATTGAAGTTGTTGCCGTCTTTGACTTGTGACTCTTTGCCTTTTCGCTCTCCTGCCTCGATTTCTCTCACGCAAGTCCCGCGAGGGAGCAACACGGGCACCCTCGCGAGTGTTTTCCTGCCCTTATCGTTCGAGGTTTCCTTACCCGGGTCCACTACAGGAGAACACCTCCAATCTGTGCCCCAAGGGCACCGCGACACGAACACAGGACTTGGGTCGGTCGCTTCCACAGCTGAGGCCGGGAGCTACCTCTCCAGACTAACCTTCGCAGGACATGAAGCGTTCGACAAGGCCTCGGCCTCGGGAAACAAAGGCCACGACACGCGCCCCCGAGCTAAGTAATTTCTACGCGTAGGCGTGTGGCACAAAGGCATAATACCGAAATAGCAGAAACAGTATGATAATTAATAGCAATAGTCCAAGCACGCCCACGCGGGGCCCTACACTACTGTCTCTTTGCGCAGGAAAAGGAAAAAGAACAAAATAGGCGCGGTTCGCCTGACACCAACTCGCGGGGGAGACTCGAACTGCCTCCGGAGCTCAGGCGGACTCCCTCTCGTGCTTCACCGAGGCGAGACGGCGGGCGGACCCGCTACCTCCCTCCAGGCGGGCGCGGCAGCGTGGAGGCTGGTCGCGGCCTCCGCTAGAGGAGCCGCTGCCTGAAGAGGAGTCGTCAAAGCTCGACGAGCCCCGAGCGCCGCCGACCCCGCGCGCGTTGTCGTCTTCATCGTTGCTGGGGCTGGGCCCGCGTCCGCGGTCGTCGTTCTCAGGGCAGCATCCAGCGTGGCGACCGTCTTCCCCGAACACCCTCACGTAGAGGGTGGCATCGCCGTCAAACTTGAAGTGCAGGTGCGCGCCGCTCAGACCACCGCTGGCAAACGCTTGCCAGCTGGGTCGTGGCCACGCCCCAACCGCAGAGACCTCCAAATGAAGCCTCAGAGGCCCGGCTGCAGCAACCATCCGCTGAAGCGAGGCCGCCCGGGGCACCGGCCGGAAGCTCACCTAGGAGGAAGCGAGGAAGCTGGAGCCGGGTGCTGGTCGGCTCTGCCGACCACACAACGAACTCCGGCAGCACCTCTGCCGAGTGGAAGCGTGGCCTAGGGGGTCGCGCGGTCGTAGGACGCCCCCCAGCAGCGTCCTGCCGCCCATCACCGCACGGGAGATCACCCCCACGACCGCGAGGAGCGACCATGGGAGCCACAGGGTGTTTGCGAGGACGGCCTCGACCACGCTTGGGCGGGGGAGAGCCAGGCTCCACCTGGCGAGCCTTTCCCTTCTCTGCGGCTGAGAACCTCTTTGGCGGAGCCATGAAGGAGAAGTAGCAAGAGGGGATGGACTAGAAGGGCAGGCGTCGTCCCGTACTTATAGCCAGGGAAGGTCAACCACCGGCCTCCATGATCGCAGGTAATCATGACCCGCTTTGCATGCAGGGACTTGTCAATTCATGCAGTCGCCGAGGCATAGTGGGGGAGCAGGGTCGCCCACGTCCAATCAACCGCCACGCGGCGCCCAAGGCCGCAGGCTGTTAGGGCCCGCGGCGCTTCGCACTTGCCCCTTCGCTTCTCTGCTCAGCCAAGTCCACGCGCGCCTTGGGCCCGGGGGCTACTGTCGACGTTTTGGGAACGGTGGTCCCTAGACTTGCCTGCCTGCGGCCTGCGGCGTGTCCCAGGGGGTGGCCCAGCACGGCCCATCTTCATCAGCACAAGCTCAAGACCCTCGCGAGGGGCCGAGCCTCGCGGGGCGGATGACAGGAAGCTTCCTCAGGCGCGGCCTCGTCAGGCTGGCTCGCGAGGAGGCGGAGAGATCAAGGCGGGGTACCTCACGAGGTGCCCATGACGGAAGCCGTGACGACCAAGGGTGCCAGGCGGGCGCCAGCCCACGCAGTGTCCTCCTTTCCTCTTTGGTGCAAAGGGGGCAAGCGTAGGCAAGAGCATCGAGCAAAGCCCTCCGTTTCGGTGCAACAAGACCAAGATCGTCGCAATGGCAGGAAGGAAGTCATCGTGGAGCCCAAGCCGGCGTCACCACCAGAGCCTTTGACAGGCGAGGACCGACTTTCGTCAGGATAAGTGTACTAGATGTTCCCCTTCAAAATGGCCAAGTGTTGGCGCCCTTCCCGCTCAATATTTGGGAAGAGGCCTAGGGCCTTTGCCTATAAATAGGACTAGCCACCCACAAGGTAGGGGGAGAGGATCGAGCACCCTGAACCAGCAGAGAGAGAGCGACCGAACTCCCCCTAGCAGTTCAACGCACTAGCCAAGAACAGACCCTCGCGAGGTTGTTCTTCCTTGTACTGTTCATCATCAGCCCAAGAGGCAATCCACCACACCACAAACTAGAGTAGGGTATTACACCACAACGGTGGCTCGAACTAGTATAAACCCTGTGTCTCTTGTGTTGTTCCTTTCATAGCTCTAGATCCTAGCGAGGCGGCGAGGTGCAGGTAGGTAGGGGGTGAGATCTCCGCGCACACCCCAGAGTTCGAACCTAGAGGGTCTGCCGGAACCCGAAATCCGACAGTTGCGCCGGGTTCAGAAGGTCGAACTTGGTCGACAGCCGCCTTGACTTTTAAGTTCTGCCATTGCACCATAAGGTGGCAATTTTGAGACTCCGTGATAAAATCCACGGGGTAGCTAGCAGGAGCCATCAAGACATGCTCCGGCTGAAGCAGCTCGGTGGAAGCCACGCTGCTTCTCCGCTGAGATGGCAGGGTAGCTTCGGGGGAAGCTTCGGCAGGTCGTTTGCTGCGATCTGCTTCTCGTTCCTCTAGCCCTTGTACCCTTGCGTGCAGCGCCTGTAGTTGGCTATGCTCCACTTTCTTCCTCCTCTCCTGGGTTTTGTAACCCCCTGCGTCCGGAAAACCAACCTTCCATGGAATGGAGCCTGGCGTGCCTCGTGTCCGCCCGTGGTGCTCGTGGATTCCCGAGGGCCTTGTGAGCTCGCTGTTCTCCCCGCTCGAACGAACGTCCCTTTCTGTGCTGCATTGATATAGTGCCGAAGCCTCTTGACTGGTATTTTCAGTTGCTCGTCCGTCCAACGGCACTTCCCTGATACAGGGACCAAGGTTCCGCCATCCCCGAAGAACCAAGTCCGGCAACGGTCTGGCCAGTTCATTGTCTCTGGTTCGATCTCTTTATCAAGCACAACATTCTCAGCCTTGGCCCACTTAGGTCGGGCTTTGAGGTAGCCACCTGACCCCGTGCGATGGTGAAACTTCTTCTCCACAGCATTTTGCTTGTTTGTCGCCGACATCTTCTTACTCTTTTCCGATGTCTTGAGGGCCACAAATGCGGGCCAGTGATCTCTGATCTTCTCATATTTGCCGATGAATTCTGGTGTCTCTTTTTTGTCGACAAACTTTGTCAGATCTTTCCTCCACCTCCTGAATAGGCCTGCCATCTTCTTAAGAGCAAAAGACTTGATTAATTGCTCTATAACTGGCTTCTCCGGATCCTCCTCCGGCGGTAGGGTGAAATTTGCCTTCACTCACCAAAGATCATCTTTCCGATATCATTGACATAAGACACCTCGTGGTCTTCGCTCTTAGGCTTATACCATTGGTGGATGATGATCGATCCCGTCCCTAACAAGAACCCCGCGACCGAGCAGCAATGCGTTTTTGTCCGGATGGGTTCAATCGGTTCGCCGTCACATGCGATTGCTGTGATCTCAAACCTTTCATCCGAGCTCAACTTTTTCTTCGGGCCTCGCCTCCTCACCGGTTGTGCTCGATCCGAGGGCTAGAAAAAGAAGAAAACGAGAGTTAATTAATATGTGTACATATACCAAAACAATGAATGCATCAATTAGCTAGTCAGCACAGGCTTAACTAATATATATACCTGGCCAGACTCGGTTCGGTCACCAGAGCCGTCATCACGATCTCCTTCTTGCACCGTCATTGGGTCACCGGAGCCGTCCTCATGGTCTCCTTCTTGCACCGTCATTGGGTCACCGGATCCATCATAATCATAGCCTGCTTCTTCACCCTGTCCTTCCAGACCATCGGTGTCGTTCAGAAACGAGAAGACGGCATCACTTCCTTGTGCGATTATGTCCCCCAACAATGCTTCTTGTGCTTCGTCTCGGGGGGTGTCCATAGTTTCTACAAATATTTACAACATGGCAATTATTATTCAAACATGACAGATGGATATATTAGCTCTAGTGGCAAACGTAGAACTAGCTAGCTAATCGCAGTAAGGAATCATATTAATTAGTGGCCTCGACGCTGCTTCTCTAGCTAGGCTTTGGGGTGGCCTCGAGAACGCTTCAAGGAGGGGGTAATATCGACAACGATTTAGATACATACACGGAAAATAATGTTATCGGTGAGGGGTATATCACCCCCCCACGTGTTGAAGTTATCGAGGGGTTTATATCGACAACGCATTTACATACGTACATGGGAAAATAATATTATCGGGAGGGGTATATCGCCCCCACGTGTTGAAGTTATCGGGAGGTATATCGACCCCCTCGTGTTGAAGTTATCGGAAGGGGTATATCGACCCCCCACGTGTTGAAGTTATCGGGAGTTTATATTGACACGACATACATACATGAAAATAATATTATCGGGAGGGGTATATCGAATTTCCACGTGTTGAAGTTATCGACTACGTAATTCGATAAAACATAAGAAAACGAAGAAGAAATAAAAAGAAGAGAATAAAAAGGAATAGAGAGAAGATCGAAGAAAAAAAAAAAGAAGAAGAAAGAGAAGAAGAAAAAAAATAGAATTTTTTTTCTTCTTCTCGCTCATTCCTTTCTTATTCTCCTTCTTTTCTTCTTTTTTCTTCTTATTTATTTCTCCTCTTCTCATCCTTTCTTCCTCTTCTTATTTTCCTTTTCCTCTCATTCTTTTACTATTGCTTTTTTTAATGTTCAAATAGAATTTTTTTAAAAAGTAAAGGTTTTGCCTAATGCATTGTTCATATTTCATCAACATATAAGCATACATACATACATATATACATACAAAAAAAGCATACATATATACATATATACAAAAAAAAGCATACATACTTAACTAGCTAGCAAAAAAAGCATACATACATACAAAAAAAGTATACATACATACATATATGCAAAAAAAGCATCACTAGCTATGAGCGGCGGTGGCGGCAGGGGGCAGGGCAGGGCGCGGGGGCTCACTATGGGCGGCGTCAGTGACGGCGGGGCAGGGGACGGCATCGGGGGCGGCGATGGCGTCGGGCGACGCTGGCGGCGACGGCGCTGGCTGCGCGACGCGGGCGGGCCGGCCTGAGGCAGGGCGGTGGCGCGTGGGGGGCGGGCGTCGACGAGGAAGGCTCAGGGGGCGACGGCAGGGCGGCGGGCGGCGTCGGGCAGCGGACGGCGTCGATCTGGCAGCTCTGGCGGCGCTCGATGAGCTCGGCGTTGTCGGGCGGGGGCGGGGCAATGGCGATGAGTTCGTCAATTTTTCCTAAGTGCTACTTATATACCCAGACCTTTGGTCCCGGTTCGTGGCACCAACCGGGACCAATGCCCCCTTTAGTCCCGGTTGGTGCCACCAACCGAAACCAAAGGCCAATTTTCGGCAGCCCAAAGGGCGGGAAGCGGCGGCCTTTGGTCCCGATTGGAGGCACCAACCGGGACTAAAGGTGGGCATTGGTACCGTTGGTGCCACGAACCGACCAATGTTCTCTTTAGTCCCTTGCAGGCACCAACCGGGACTAAAGGCCTTGCGCTGCCAGCGCCAAAGTTTAGTCCCACCTCGCTAGTTGAGAGGGGCTCGGAGTGGTTTATAAGCCCCACTGCGGCTACCCTCTCGAGCTCCTCTCAAATGCGGGCTTACGGGCCTATTGGGCCTTCTGCAGGCCTGAATCCTGGCCCAGGTTGGGTTTCTAGTCGTATTCAGGCCGTGGTGGCCAAATAGGTGGCAGTTTTTTTTTCCCAGTTTTTCTGTTTTGTTTCTTGCATTATTTATTTTCTTTTGTTTTTTGCTTTATTTTTAAATTATTTTTGCTTTTAGTTTTAGAAAAATTATAAACTTTCTATTAGTGCCATTAGTTTTCAAATTTGAAAACACTTTTTTTTTTTTTGCTTTTTGTTGCTTTATTTATTTTATTTTGTTTCTACTTACAACAAAATACTTATTGTTGCTATTTTTATTTTGTTTCTAATTTTTTTGTTTTGTTTTCTGCATTATTTATTTTGTTCCCATATGTCCACTATGTAACCATAATATGTGTCCTTTCCCCTCTCGGTGGCTGCATCAAGGCGGACATCCATTGCCGGTTCATCTGCATGCATTATATATAATTAAGTGTGTCAAAAATCATTACATAACATCATGAACAGATAATAAAGCGACCAAATTAATAGAAGTTCATCATCACATTAAAACCAAAGTACATACATAGTTCTCATCTAACAACATAAAGCTCTGCAGAGCATCTAAATTAATTAAACCATACATTGAAACAACGTAAAACATTTCAATGCGAAAACAAATGCGATCATAATCGCAACCAAGGTACCAACTGATCCAACGGCATAATGATACCAAGCCTCGGTATGAATGGCATATTTTCTAATCTTTCTAATCTTCAAGCGCATTGCATCCATCTTGATCTTGTGATCATCGCATTTACATCCGCAACATGCAACTCCAATATCATCTTCTCCTCCTCAATTTTTCTTATTTTTTCCTTCAAGAAATTGTTTTCTTCTTCAACTAAATTTAACCTCTCGACAATAGGGTCAGTTGGAATTTCCGGTTCAACAACCTCCTAGATAAATAAAATCTATGTCACGTTGGTTGGCATAATTTTCATAAGCAATAAATGAACCAATAGTTATGAAAAGATAATATATACCACATCCGAATCATAGACAGGACGAGGGCCGACGGGGGCGGATACCAAAACCATCGCACTATATAAGATGCAATAATAAAAGTAAGAAAATAATATAAGTATATATCTATCTAAACATACAAGTAAGAATATTTTTCCTTTCAGAAAGAAGATAAGAACAAGAGGCTCACCACGGTGGTGCCGGCGATGAGATCGGTGCGGGCGATCGACGGCGGTGAAGACGGAGACGGGACGCGACAGACCGCTAAACCTAGACAAATATTGAGGAAAATGGAGTTTGGAGGTCGAGCTTGGAGAGGAGAAAGTTAAGTAGTGTGGCTCGGGCATTCCATCGAACACCTCGTGTGCATGGGAGATGAGCTAGAGCACCACAAAGCTCTCCAACGGCCGGGAAGAAAAACAGAGCAGTGAAGTGCTCTGCCCGCGGGCGAGTGGTATATATAGGCACCTCATTGGTCCCTGTTGGTGGCATGAACCGGGACTAAAGGGCGGCCTTTGGTCCCGGTTCAAGCCACCAACCGGGACCAATGGTGGTGGGCCAGGAGCGAGGCCCATTGGTCCCGGTTCGTCCCACCAACCGGTACCAAAAGGTCCAGACGAACCGGGACCAATGGCCCACGTGGCCCGGCCGGCCCCCGGGGCTCACGAACCGGCTTCAATGCCCCCATGGGTCCCGGTTCTGGATTGAACCGGGACTAATGGGTTGACCCGGCCTGGAACATTGCCACCTTTTCTACTAGTGACTGGTTCGGGCCACCGTTGTGGTGTAATACCCTACTCCAGTGTGGTGGTGGTGGATTGCCTCTCGGGCTGAGGATTAACAGTTACAAGGGGAAGAACTACCTCCTGAGGTTGAGGTGTTCTTGTGCTCGGTGTGTGGCTAAGGGTTGGCTAAAGATCAGATGCCTCCTATTGTGGTGGCTAGTCCTATTTATAGAGGCCCTGGTCCTCTCCCCAAATATTGAGCGGAAAGGGAGCCAACAATGGCCAATTTGAAAGGGGACAGCTAGTACAGCTTATCGTGACAAAAGTAGTCTTCGCCTACCAAAGGCTCTGGTGGTGACGCCGCCTTGGGCTCCATGGTGACCTCCGTCTTTCTGTCCTGCTGGTCTTGGTCTCGTTGCACTGATATGGAAACCTTTGCTTGACCCCTCGGTACTCCGCGCCTGCGCTTGCCTCCTTAGCACCAAAGAGGAAACAAGGACAATGTGCGCGCTGGCGCTCCCCTGGTCTCAGTCGTCATGGATCACGTCACGAGAACCTCGCGAGGTTTGCCTTGCCTTGGTCTCTCCGCCCCTCGCGAGCCAACCTGATGAGGTCGCTCCTGAGGAGGTCTTGTGTCGTCCGCCTCGCGAGGGTCTTGAATGCTTGTTGGTGAAGATGGGTCGCACGGGCCCACCAGCAGAGCCACGTCGTGGGCCGCAGGCAGGCAAGTCAGGGGACCCCCGTTCCCAGAACACCGACACCTATCCCTACTCCTCTTTGTGATCGCTATGGACGTGCTCACAGCGATGATGATCAAAGCTCAAGAGGGGCAGGTTCTCAACAAGATTCCTCGCTATTTACCTATGCAGCGTCTCTCGCTTTATGCGGATGATGTTATGTTGTTTATTAGGCCAACGAGACCTGACCTGATGTTCGGCAGAGAGGCGATCATGATATTTGGGGAGGCCTTGGGATTGAGGATTAACTTTGCAAAATTGTCGGCCATTATGATTAGAGCGGAAGAGGAAGACGAGGATCTAGTGAAGCAAGCTTTACCGTGGAAAATGGAGAAGTTTCCTTTCAGATATCCTAGGCTACAATTGGGCATTAGGCAGCTCACGCGCTCGGAATGGCAGCCAATTGTGGATGATGTGCTGAAGATTGTTCCAGGTTGGCAGAGGGGCTTGGTCACGAGGCCGGGTAGGCTCATCCTGGTCAATCAAGTGGTTCGAGCTCACCCCACTCATCACTTAATGGTGGCAGAAGTGCCCAAATGGGCGATTGAGAGGGTGGACAAGGGGTGTCGTGCTTTCTTTTGGGCTGGGTCTGACACTGTCCATGGCGGGAAGTGTGATGTAGCCTAGCAACGGGCATGTCGCCCCACATGTCGCCCCAAAGGACCGGGAGGACTTGGTGTGATTGACTTACATAAGCATGGGATTGCGCTTCACTTGCGGTGGGAACGGCTCAAATGCTCTGACAGCTCGCGGCCCTGGCAAGGTCTGAACTTTTCCTCTTACAAACAAGTGCAGATAGCGTTTGACAGTTTGATCGAGTGGCAGCTTGGGGAGGGCTCCAGCGTGCTGTTTTGGAGAGATTGCTGGCTAAACGGAGCTCGTCTTGCTGAAATTGCTCCCCTGGTTGTTGGAAAGGTCAGGACTCAGGTTGTGAATAAAAGAACTGTCAAGGACACGATGCATCTACATGCCTGGACCTCGGATATAGTTGGTGAGATGTCGACCGAGGGGTTGAGTTAGTTCGTCCATCTCTGGGATAGACTGATTGAAGTGGAGCTCACCCTAGATGTGGAGGACAGGCCGATCTGGCAATGGGATGCCTCTGGCAAGTATACGGCTAAATCTGCGTACAAGATGTTGTGTGAAGGGGGCTTTAAATTTCAATGTGCATCTGCAGTCTGGCGGTGCTGGGCGCCCCTCACTTGCAAGATTTTCATTTGGCTGGCCTTGCACTATCGGTTATGGACGTCGGACCGGAGATTCAGACACAGGCTGCAGGACCAGACCTCTGTCTGCTATCTGTGTAACCAAGAGGAGGACACTGTGGACCACATACTACTTCAATGCGTTTTCGCTCGTCAGGTGTGGTTTCTCAGTTGCACAAGACTTAGCATTGATGTATCCATCTTGCCAACTACGACAGATAACCTGGAGGAGTGGTGGACTAGGTCGTGGAAAAGAATTCACAAGACCTACCGTAAAGGATTTGATGCTTTTTGCATTCTAGTTTGCTAGAACTTGTGGAAACAGAGAAATGGTAGGGTCTTTGCGTCACAGGCCATCGCCAATGAATGGGGCACTGCTGAGCTGATTCATCAGGAGCTCTTGCATTGGGTGCTAGCACGAGGGAGAGGAGTCCAACACCTAATTGAGGAGTAGTGTGTATGTGTTGGAGTGGTGTGTCTGATGTGCCAACCGTTTGTGGATGGCCGTCTATTGTAACTCTTGTATATAACCTCTGCCTTTTATAAATCAATGATACGCAATTTGTGTACTCTCAAAATAATTAAAAAGGGTCAAAACACGAAATTTGGCCTTGATCGGCTTTGCCAGGAATCAAGTGGCAAGCTAGTGGTTAGCTTTGCTTTTCTCTTCTTTCCGGAGGAGCCTTGCTTGCTGTCACGTTAGAAGTTCGGTCGATGCTATCCAAGTCAAGCTACATACATGAAGCTGGTAGGAATATTGTTTAGGGGGCTGTCTTTCTTTTGGAAACCAACCCAGGTTAGAGGGGGTTTTCTATCCTTGTGGGTGTTGAATATTCCACGAAAATAGCCAACGTTTCGCGGTCAGCTCACCGATATTGCTTGCTTGCACAGCACCCCGCAAAAGCACGGCGGCTTTTTTTGAGCGGAAAAGCAGTGGCGAAATGGCAACAGCGGCTCCCGCCTCGCCTCGGGTCAGCCTCCACCGCGCGTCACTCAAGGCATCTACTCAAGTGCTTCGACCCTGCCTTTTTCCGGCTCTGAACCCTAGCGAGCCGTCCGGCCATACAGGGGCGGGCACGTGTCGCCGCGGGCCCACGGTTGGCAGGCGCCGGCGCCTTTGGATCAGGGACTGCGCCCGGCAGAATAAATTAACCGCCGGACCACGAGCCGCAGCCAGCTTGGTGGCAAAAGCACGTAGGCTCGGTGGATCGGATCGAGCAGCTGCGGCGGCGCCGAACCTGCTCGTCGCGTTGCTTGCCCCCACGCCTCTACGGTGGAAACAAGGCGTGTCGCGTCGCGTCGCGTGGTGGAGGTCCGTGCTCGTGCTCGTGCCCCCCACCCAGGCCGAAGTGCACGCGACGGCGGGTCAGCAGTGCACGCCATGCAGATTCGCTCCAATATGTGTGCCTGTGCGTGCGTGTATGTGTGTGTTTTGCGGGAAGAGTATTTCTGCGTGGTTAAACGACAGGCTTTTCCTTCTTCCACCGGGAATGACACGTCGAAAGCGCACGGGCGATTCCACGTAAGTACGTCAACGTTAAGCTATGGCGCGGAGACGGCCGACGGCGCTATAATTTCCTCACGCGCGGGGCGAGGCGAGGCGACCACCCGTTCGGCGGTGCCGGTGCCATCGGGTCGTCGCCCGGCGATCTCGCTTCGGCTCAAAGTTACGGGACCGCGCGCCGGATCGCGCCTGCGTTTTCTTTCTAGTCTACTCCCTCCGTCCTTTAAAAGGTGTATTTCCAACTTTGTTGAAGGGTCAAACTATCTCATAGTTTGACCGAGTTTTTACAAAAAATATGTCAATATTTGTGAAATCGAATGGGTATATGATGAAAATATACTTTATGATTAATCTAATGCTACTAGTTTGATGTCATAAATGTTGATGTATTATTATGTAAATATGGTCAACCATAAAAATGTTTGACTTTCCAACAAAGTTGAAAGTACGGAGTAGCTTCCAACGCGGCGAGTCCCACTGAACTTTTTGTCCCCTGCCACAAGCCGAGATGGAACGGGGCAGGAGCAGGTGGGCCCTGCTACCTTGGCGCGAGGCGGCATGTAGTCCTACTGCTGGGCGCGAGCCGACAACCTTGTTGTTGCTGTAGCCGATGCGACACCACTCAGGCTGGAATCCGAGACTGCGGTAGGTGAGTTTTAACCTATTGTGCCGACACTCTCCTGTGCTTCCCTTCTTTTTATATGCAATGACGCAGCATCATGCGCACACACACACTCTCTGACTCTCTGGTTGCCTTCAGCGCCTCTCTGCTCTCCCTAAGTCTCCAAGAACACAGAGAAAGAAAAGCTCAGTAGCCACTTTCACTCGTGATTTTGGGCGATTTACAATTGAACTTTGAAGTTGAAGAAAAGATAGATCAAGGTAAGATCTATCCACCTTTGTTGGTTTCGTTTGCATGCATGATGATTTTACTCCGTTTGATTAGTTCCTAAATATGTATTCTGTGATGTTTTAGGCCTTATTGCATCCTTTTGTGGAGTCATTTGGAGCTTCTGGAGTAGGATTTGCCGTGCGAAGTGAACAACGAAGTTGAAGATCAAGGTATGAGCTTTGCAACACATGGTTTTTTTTTGGGAATGCACGGTGAAAGTTGGTTAGTTTTTTTAGCTCGTCATTAGCTATGCTTAGAAGTTAGAAAAGTTTCCAGACGAGATATGTTGCATTTATAGTATTTTTTTTAGAAGAGTAGGTTGAAAATGTTGTAGATCAATGTTAGTCGTGTCCATTACTAGTAATTTTCTTGACATGCACAATGTTGCTACTTTTGACCTTAAGTCATAATTAGTACTTCTATTGAACATTCAGGCTGGGTTAGAGCCGGAATTTGGACAACAAATATTTGACAGTATTGTAGATCAGCGTTAGGCCTTTCAAATGCATCAATTTAGTTTGACATAAAAGAAGTTCTTAATAAGGTAATTAAGGAAAAGTTTGTACTCTAATTGGTCATTGCATGATTAAATGTGATACTATTTCATGTGGCACATTTATTAATAAGTTGTATAATTAGGAAACCGTAGGTCTATTTGGTTACCTCACAATAATCTAAGTTTGTATATTAAGATTAGATACTAATATCCTTAATGATGTATGTAATTAGGTAAAAAAAATCATCAGCAAAAAGGAGGAAATGACGTGATTGAAGAAATTATGTCTCGATCTTCCATGTCCCTTTTGAGGTGATGAACACATGCATGCAAGTGCTACTTTGTTCATGTCTAATATTTATGTGCATGTGATAATAAGTTGACTCCGTTGATATATTATTGGTGATATGTTCATGCTGACGGATATTTTCTCGAACTATTGTGAGGCTTAATTTTATTTGGAACGACATCCATATTGAAGTTGTTGTATAAATGACAACTTGTAATTTTGTGAATATGTTTTATATTGATGTACTGTTGTGAATGATGTTACTGCTCCTGCAAATATTTTTTATATTGATAACTACTGCGAATGATGTTATCATCGTACTATTATGTTTAGTGTCCAACCGAATGATACTAACAAAAATTGATTGTTTTCTGAAGAAAATACGGATATTAAAATGTATTAGCTCGTTTCATAATGAAATGTTATTAAAATCGAAATATATTGAAAGTTTTAATCGTATCTTATTAAAATGTTATGACCGTATTATTATGTTTAGAGTCGAACAGAATGATATTAAAAACACTTAGTATTTCAAACGTAAATATCGATATTAGAATTTTTGCCCTTATTATTATATTTAAAGTTTCAATCGACTAATACTGAAATATTTGGTTACTAATTATTTGAAATGTAAATATGGATGTTCGTTAGGTATTATGGAAAATGTGTTAGTGTTCTATGGGGACGTCGTACACGAAGTTTGACTTTACTAATTATTTGAAATTTGAAATGTAAATATAGATTTGCTATTGTAAATGTTCATATTTTAGAAAAAACTTGGTCAAACTTTATGAAGTTTGACTTTAGTCAAATCTAATATGCAGAGTAAATAAAGACGAAGGGAGTACTAGTACATAAGATCGTTTAACCATTTTTATTTTTATTTTATTTTTAGGGGCGCCTCAACAAAAAATTGTCGTCCATAGTTGTCGTGATTGGTTGTGCCCATAGAATCAAGCGGCATGCTAGTGGTTGGTTAGCCTTACTTCTCAGTTTGATTTTTTTTTTAAGAGAACGTCGGGCTTTATTGATCAAGCAACAAATTTACAAAGAGTCTCCCGAATACAATCCGAGCAGAAAGAAAAGTACAAGACTAGACGAGTTTAAACTTGATCTAGCTAAGATATGAGCTAAAACATTGTACTGCCGACGAACATATTGGAAGCCACAGAGGAAAGGCCATTAGCCAAATCTTTGACATCTGCAAGAATGGATCCCACCACCGAACGATCCATGTCAGGAGAGCGCAAGCGCTGCACCACAGAGAGACAATCGGTGTTGAAGATAATGTCATCAAAACCCACCTCCCGAGCAAGCTTGACGGCACGCTGGAGAGCAAAAGCTTCAGCCACTTCAGGAGATAACGCACCCCTCATGGGTTCAAAACAGGCAGCTACACAAGCACCCTCATGGTTAAGCACCACCACCCCTATGCCAGATTTCTGCCGTTCCTCAGACACCGCAGCATCCGAGAAGGCCACCACTGAACCCTGCGGCGGCGGAGACCAAAGGCGATCTGAAGACGAGACCTCACGCCTGGTAGCAGGGACGGGTTTGTAGAGATGTTGGAATATCAAGTCAATATATGCCTTGGCCCTGGACGCCGTACGAGCAGGTGCCGGTGGCACCGGTGCGTTCCTCGCCTCGTTCCTCGCCTCCCATATATGCCATAAAGCGACAGTGACGGTCGTAGCTTCCTTGTCAGAACAGCCAGCCAGGACGTCGAAAAGCCACTGCCTGGGGGAGGAGAAGGACGACCGGCGGAGCCTGATGCAGAAGGAGTCCTTGAGCGCGTCCCACACCGCGCGAGCATGAGGATAGAAAAGCAGGGCGTGTTCCACACTCTCCGGCCGAGCGCAAAAACAGCAGTCCGTCCTGGCAGGGACTTGGCGTCGCCGCAATTGTTCCCCAGACGGAAGACAGTCGTGAGCCAAACGCCACAGAACGATCTTCATCTTGTTGGGTACTTTGACACGCCATAAGGATTTCCACAACTTCTCCACGTCCGGCCAGCTCGAGCCTTGACCGACGCCATTCCTGCTCCTAGCATTCAGAAAGCTGCTGGTTCGCGCCATATTGTAAGCAGATTTGACAGTGTAAGCACCAATCTTTGTGAAAGGCCAACGAGGGAAATCATTCCCTCCACTCCTGGCAATCGGGATTAGCAAGATGTCTTCCGCCACTCTGTCAGGGAAGAAGGCTCTGACAGATTCCGCGTCCCACTCCCCCCGATCCTCCTGCATAAGACAGTGGACAGTAGCAGAGAGCGGAATAGGCGACAGGGGTTGCAGCACACCCGGAGGCGTAGACGAAATCCAGTGATCAGACAGAATTTTAGTGTCCCGTCTATTGCCAATGCCCCACTAAACACCTCTCTTCAACAGGTCCCTGCCATGAATGATACCACGCCAGGTAGCCGAAGCAGACCGAGGTACAGAGGCGTTCCAGAAGTTTCCGTTTGGATAATATCTGCCTTTCAGTACACGGGCACACAGCGAACCCGGTTCGGTGAAAAGCCTCCATCCTAGTTTACCAAGAAGAGCCTGATTAAACAATGCCATATCACGAAAACCCATACCCCCGAGCGACTTAGGGGCTGACAACCATGACCAGGAATGCCAATGAAGTTTCTTCTTTCCATCCTCTCTTCCCCACCATCGATCGGAGACAATCTGCCTGAACTTTTCACAAGTGGCAACCGGAAGGCTAAAGCAGCTCGAAACAAAGGTTGGAATGGCTTGTGTGATAGATTTCAGCAACGTCTCATTCCCAGCCCTTGACAACGGCCGATCTGACCATCCAAAAATATTTTGCCAGGCTCTGTCAGTCAAGAACTTAAAGGTGCTAGTGGGTGAGTAACTAACCTCCGTAGGCATGCCCAAGTAAGAATCATGAAATGTCTCATTGAAAATACCCAGCTGGTTCTTAACCCTGTTCTTGACCTCCTCCAGGCAGTGCCATCCAAAGAAGATAGAGGATTTTTCCTTGTTGATGGCCTGACCAGAACCTTCACAATACATGGTTAAGACCGAATCCAACGAGTTGACACTACGTTGAGCACTCTTAACAAAGAAGATGCTATCGTCCGCAAACAGAAGGTGTGAGATAGGAGGGCCTTGCCGGCCGTTTTTGATTCCATGTAGCTCGCCACAGCACTTCTTCTGGAATAGCAGACTTGATAAACCTTCAGTGCACAAGAGGAACAACTAGGTACTAATTGGGTCCCCTTGGCGGATGCCTCGAGAGGGTACCACCGGATCAGTGAGTTCACCATTGACTTTAACAGCATAACTCATAACAGTATCAATCCACGCAGGAGCAAAACCCAACTTGGCCAAACAAGCATGCAAGTAGCTCCACTCCACCCGATCATAAGCTTTCATCATGTCAATCTTGAGCGCAAAGAAAGGTTTCTTCACCCGCTGCGTTCTGATCGTGTGCAAGCATTCATAAGCAATCAAGGTGTTGTCAGTGATCAATCTGCCCGGCACAAAAGCACTCTGACACTCTGAAACCACAACCGGTAGGATCAGAACCTTGGAAGCAATCTTATAAGGCACATTGCAGAGGCTGATTGGACGGAAATTCTTCAAATGCTTGGGTCGCGAGGTTTTGGGGATTAAAACAATGGCTGAATCACAAAAGCCCTCAGGAATGGGCCGCCCTTCGAGGAATCCTCGCACGGCCTGGCAGATATCCTCCCCAAGAAAACTCCAGTGTGTTTGATAGAACAGAGCCGGAAAACCGTCAGGACCCGGCGCCTTCGTTGGGCCCATCTGAAACAAAGCGGTTTTGATCTCCTCATTAGAGTACGGCTTGCAAAAATCATCATTCATCTCCGGCGTGATCTTTGAATTAACGGCATCTATGACCCTGTCCGCAGTTTGGCAAGGTTCAGAGGTAAATAGTTTATCATAGAAGCTTTGTACCAAGCCCTTGATTTCTCCCTGGGAATTGCAGCAAGAGCCATCTTCACGGATCAACGAGTGTATCATGTTCGTTCGCCTACGAGCAGTCGCCCTAGCATGAAAGAAATACGTGTTGCGATCGCCAGCTTGCAGCCAATCAATCTGGGATCGTTGACGTGCCATAATTTCCTCACGTTCAAAAAGCTCGCAAAATTGTCCCTCGATCGACCGTTTCTCCGCCCGCAGAGCAGGAGTTGGGGGCGACGCCCTAATAGAAGCCAGGCGCCGCTCCAGCTTTCCAATTTTCCTTCTGATGCAACCAAACGCCTCTTTGCTCCAGGATCGCAGTGATCCAGCGACATGTTCCAGATTAGACCAAATAGATTCCAAGGACAGGCAGCCCGCCCGAACATTAGACCAAGCATGTTCCACAGTCCCCTTGTAGTCGTCGGCCCTCAACCACATAGCCTCAAATTTGAAACCTTGCTGGACAGGAGATGTCGATTCTGGAGAGAGCTGCTAACCAATGAAACCAGCACAGGGTAGTGATCAGAAGAAGTTGCAATAAGATTCTCTACCCGACAGTCATCAAACAAACTCGTGAAAGCACCATTTGCAACAGCACGGTCCAGCCGACACTTGACATGACAACCCGGCTCTTGTTTGTTGCACCAAGTAAACCTCGGTCCAGAGTATCCCAAGTCCGTTAGACCACAGTCCAGCAAACACTCTCTGAAAGCTTGAATCTGAGACTCGGACCGGTTCCTAGGACCACAATGTTCATCCTGACAAGCACCTCATTGAAATCACCACAACATAGCCACGACCCATCCCACATGGGTTGCAGGCGACAAAGGAGCTCCCAGAATTGAGGTCGATATTCTCTCCTGGGCTCCCCATAAACGAAAGAAGCACACCAAACACCACCACCATTAATTTTAACATAAGTGTCGATGCACTGCTTATTAGCCGCCTTAACAGTCACCTCAGCAGTTGATGTCCAGAACAAAGCCAGGCCACCACCGAGACCCTCACTACTTACTGCGTAGCAGCCAGCTGAAAAGCCCAGTGACCACATAAAGTTCCTCACACAAGAATCCCTCATCTTCTTTCAGACAGAAAGAGGAGGGAGGGTCGGTAAAGCTTCACTAGCCAGCGAAGCTCGCCAACTGTCGAGTCCGACCCCAGACCTCGACAGTTCCAGCAAATGATACTCATTGCGTCTGGCGGGGCTGCGCCGCAGCCTTCGCCGGATCCGCCGATCGAAGTTCTGAAGTTTGTTGTTTCTTGTTGGATTCTAGGTCGGTGTCTTGAGCCTCAGCCTGACACAAAACAGGACCACCCGGTACTGGAACCAGAGCAAGGGTATTGTCCTCCCCTAACCCTTGAGAGGGAGAAGAAGTTGAAGCCTTTCCTGATTTCCTCTTCTGACCAGCAGCCCCAGATTTCTTCCGCGTGGACGAAAACAATTCACGGCTAGGATCAGTGGCCCGCCCTCTGCCGCGACCCCTGGAAGTGCGCCCACGACCACGAGCAGCCACACCACGTTTGATAGGCGAAGAGACCTCACCAGCAACAGTATCCATACCATCCGGGGCAGAAGAATTGACATGACCCGGAGCTTCAAATTTAGAGTTACCAAAGGCGCGGTCACACGCCCCAGTAGACGAAGATGAAGCCGCACTAGACCTTGAGCCCCCGGATCTCCTCGGATGCTCATCATTGACACATAGTTTCTTAGCAGCATAGGGTAAGTCACCGTTCTCATCCCGCAAGCCAGGAGTAGGGCACATCACCGAGGAATGACCCAGGATGCCACAGGAGAAACAGACGAACGGCAACCTCTCATACATCACCGAAAAAGTCTCAGTGCTCTTCAACTTGAGAGAAGTCACAGTGATATAACGGACAATCGGCTCATGCACATTGATTTCATCTCTGACTCTCATGAAGCCACCCCAGCATCGACCATCGCTATCTATCTCAGTTTGATTTCCCTTTCAAAGAGGAGCTTTTTTTCTTGTTAAGCGGTCAAGTTGCAGAAAAAGGTAGTTATGGTTCAGGGTATTGCCCTTCTTTGGGAAACCAGGTGGTTCTTACCAGCGAATAGCCCCGAATATTCTGTGAAAATAACGTTTGCCTCGCAGTCAAATGGCTAGTATCCCACCCCGGCGGGGAGAACAGCTTTCCTTTTCGGCAGAAAAGCTGGAGCGTGTGAGACGATGGTCGTCCCTCGACTCGAGTCACACTTCTCTTCACCGTCAAGGCACCGGCTCGAGCACGGTGCACTTCGTTCAGCAATAACGCTGTCCTTTTCGGCCCTGAACCCGAGTGAGCCGGCCGGCCAATGAGGAGTCAGCACGCGTCAGCACGGCCCCACAGTTGGCGGACGTCGGCGGCTTTGAGGCTGGTCACAGTGGGGTGGAACTTAGGAGTAACATCACACATTCCAATACAACTTTGCTTATGTGGCACGTATTTAATGAAGAGAGAGGTGCTTGTGGTAACTAGCTAAGTTACCGAAACATCACACACTCTAAGAAACAATAAGTCTATAAGGCTGGTCATAGTGGGGAGTAACTTAGACTAGTAACATGTATATGTTACTAGGCTATGTTACTACCTCTATAGTGGGTAGTAACATATATGTAGTGTCATGCATCACTTCATTTATTACTTCATAGACTCATTTAGCATTGGGAACCGCTAGGTGATGGTAACATATTATGTTACTCTATTTGTCTCTCTCCTTATTAACTACTTGACACATCATCATTTTTGCTTATGTGGCATCTATGTTACTACTTATGTTACTCCCACTATGACCAGCCTAACCTAATAAATACATCATTGCATGACACTACATAGATGTTCCTACCCACTATGGAGGTAGTAACATAGTCTAGGGAAGTGTGTAAGTTACTAGCTTATGTTCTTGCATATTGTTACCAGCCTGAGTTGGATGCGACGGCGCCGGGCAGAATAAAATACACTAACCAGCGGATCACGAGCCGCGCTCTGCCTGCTGGCATGGCATGGCAGGTTCGTAGGATCGAGTGGCGCCGTGCCGCGAGCGCTCCTCCAGCTGAGGCGGCGCCGAACCTACCAGCCCGTGGTGGCCCACGCGCGCTTCTACGGTGGAAACAAGGCGCGTTTCATCCCCGTGGTCGTGCCCCCCACCCAGCCAGCCAGCCGCCGCCGCCGACGACGAAATTGTGCACGCAACGGCAGGTCAACAATGCGCGCCATCGGATTCGCTAGATTCGATGGCCAGCTAGCCATCCAGTGCAGTCCGCGCGGTTAACCCTTCGTGCAGCGCATGGTTTCCTCCTCTTCCATCCCAACAGGCCAAGAGCGACACGTAGAAGCCGCACGGGCAATTGCACGAATGCCAGGGTTTAGGTGCCGCCACGGCGTGGTCTCCTGGCGCTCACGTAGCTCCTGCTCCTCCCCGGCGACCGACAACTACCGAGACGCTGGAGACCGGCAGGGGTGACGCGTGTCGGCGTGGACAACCGCAGCAACGACTGGGAGGCGAGGCGACGACGAGGCGCGGTGTCGCGTGGAGGAAGGTCCGTCCAGCCGGGGCCGGTAGGGAGGAACGAGTCCGCGCGTACGTACACACCGCGCGCGGACGGAGCGGATAGCAGTCGCGTCGCGTCGCCAGGCAGGCAGTGCAGTCCAGTGGGGGGCAGAGGGTCAGCGCTCGCGCTCTCAACGGCAGTCGCAGCAGCCTATACCACGCTCGCACGTCCACGCTCATTTCACGCGCGTCTGTCGCCCTGCTAGGCTGCAACTACCTTCGGAACGCGGTAAAACCCCACCCCTCGCACAACCCTGGCCGAGTAACACATGCTCGACGCGTGTGCCCCAGTGGGCTCCATTCTCCGCCGCAATGGTCGTGCGGTGGTTCCGGTGCCGCTATACCTTTGTTCATCACGGCACCGGAACCGGTGGAGTAGTTCACCGCTCACTCTTTGATCTGCATTGAAGGCTGCTCCGTCGATGACTGTTTTTACTGTGGCTGGATGGATTCTCTTGCAAGCAAGCAAGCAAGCAAGCGAGCATATGGTATCAGCTTTACTACTCCTACTTGAGTTGATTCGATGAGAAAACGGCAGCAGTAGTTGTTGACGGAGTTGCAGCTTCGACCGGCTTTGCCCAGGAATCAAGTGGCAAGCTAGTGGTTAGCTCTGCTTTTTTTCTTCTCTCGGGAGGAGCCTTGCTTGCTGTCACGCAAGTTGGATCGATGCTAACCCAAGTCAAGGTGCTTGTTTCAAACAAAAAAAACCCAAGTCAAGGTGCAAACTTGTACTGGAGTAGTATTGTTTAGTGGTTTACTGGTTGTCTTTCTTTTGGAAACCAATCAGTTTGGAGGGGTTTTTATCCTGTGGGCGCCGAATATTCCAGGAAAACAGCAGGCATTTCGCATTCAGTTTGCCGATATTGCTTGCTTGCACAGCACCCCGCAAATGCACGGCGGCTTTTTTTGAGCGGAAAAGCAGTGGCGAAATGGAAACGGCGAGAGGCTCTCGCCTCGGCTCGGGTCAGCCTCCACCGCGCGTCAGTCAAGGCATCGACTCAAGTGCACGGTGGCTTTTTTCCGGTTCTGAACCAGAGCCAGCCGTCCGGCCATAGCCACGGGCACGCGTCGCCGCGGGCCCAAAATGGGCAGGCGCCGGCGGCTTTGGATCAGGCGGCGCCCGGCGGATACCACGAGCCGCAGCCAGCTTGGTGGCAAAAGCACGTAGGCCCGGTGGATTGGATCGAGCAGCTGCATGCGGCGGCGCCGAACCTGCTCGTCGCTTTGCTTGCCCCCACGCCTCTACGGTGGAAACAAAGCGCGTCGCGTCGCGTGGTCGTGGTGGTCCGTGTCGTGCCCCCCACCCAGGCCGACGAGACAGTGGTGCACGCCCTGCAGATTCGCTCCAATATGTGTGTTTGTGCGTGCGTGTGTATGTTTTTTGCGGGAAGAATATCTCTGCGTGGTTAACCGACAGTATTTTCCTTCTTCCAGCCGTAATGAATGACACGTCGAAGGCGCATGGGCGATTCCACGCACGTACGTCAACGTTAAGCTATGGCGAGGCGACAGCCGACGGCGCTATGATTTCCTCTAGCGCGCGGCGCGGCGACGCGACCACCTGTGCGACGGTGCCCGTGCCATCGGGTCGTCGCCCGGCGGCAAAAAACACATATTTGACCTGAGGACGAAAAGAATTCACAATCTGAACTTTTTTCAAAAAAAAATCACCGACCTGACCGTTTCGAGTGGCGCCCGACAGAAAGGCGTCACACTATACTGTGTAGCGCCTGGAGCTTAGGCGCTACACGCCGGTCCAGCGTGGCAGCCCGGGCCCCACTCCTAGTTGTGCAGTGCCTAGCTGAAAGGAGTTGCACAGTGTAGTGCAGCGCCTAACCGAAAGGAGTTGCACTACCTTATATTAAAACTGTTGTAACTTTTAATCCGTGCATCCGATGAAAACGTGCCTTATATGAAAGTTGTATATTTTTCCGTGTTCTACGCAATGGTGGCATCTTCATCTATGTTAGGATCAATTTGCTTGATGAAAACCCTGTTGCAAAACTGCATCATAATATAACCGATGAATCTGTTAAAATTTACAAACTTGGCATGATGATAGCCATTCACCTATAGCTCTTACGCGTTTTCAACCTACATGAGTTTTGCACTGCATAATGTGTACTTTCACGCCATGCCTATGCTTGCCATGTTAATCATCCTTAACATGTTCATTTCTTGGATCTAAGTGACTAACATGATATAAGTGAACTTCTGTTACAGAATGTTACATTTTGTAAGATCCATAGTAATTAATCCTGACATCATATGAATATGATCTAACCCGCCATGAAGCCACGTGGCCCCCTCTTGAAGCTACCAAATGTGGCGCGGCTGAAGAAGTGCAAGGCATCCGCGAAGAAGAACAAAGGCGGCAGACGGCTCCGGCTCTTCAAGCCGCCGAGGAAGAAGCTTGCAGGGTGTGTGACGGTGCGGCGGTTACCGGTTACCGACGAGCTCACTTGTTGAGCCGGGCGGCCGACGCAAGACAAGGTGTTGAGGAAATGCCCCAAAAGTATAAAATTCGCCAACTTTTGTTGTTGTTATTTTTGAATGCACACATATAGATAGCTTATTTGCTTCATTGTATATACTTTGTAGCTTCAACGATGAGGCATATATGTCAACTATGGGTGTTGGCTCCAACAACTCGCATTGGTCTCAAATCAATGACATGCATTTCGATGACCATGAGTTTGAGGTGGACGAGGATGGTGAGGGCATTGTCGACGCACCGAAAGGAAGAGGAGGCAACTACACCAACGAAGAAGACGTCTTACTATGCAATACTTGGTTGCAAGGGTCGAGGGATCCATCCGTTGGAGGTGATCAAAGTAGAGATGCTTATTGGAACAGGATGAAGGAGCACTTTGATCTACACAACAAGAGTGGAATTGACCGATCCGACCGATATCTTCGCTCCCGGTGGTCGACAATCAACAAAGATTGTTAGAAGTGGGCGGCCGCACAAAAGGCGGTTGACAAGTTGAACCCAAGTGGCAGAACTTTGCATTTTATCAGCAGGGTCGTGGCTTGGTGACATCCAGTGTCTTGGTCAAATTAAAGTGTCAATCTGGCAGAACATTGCCTTAGGTACTTTAGTGTCTCAAAACATAGTGATGCAAATATTTAGTGGGTATGAAATGACATAGACTTAAGGTAGACATAAAATTTTCCAACTTTCATAGTTAGACCATATTCATATGATGTCAGGATTAATTACTATGGATCTTACAAAATGTAACATTCTGTAACAGAAGTTCACTTATATCATGTTAGTCACTTAGATCCAAGAAATGAACATGTTAAGGATGATTAACATGGGAAGCATAGGCATGGCGTGAAAGTACACATTATGTAGTGCAAAACTCATGTAGGTTGAAAACGCGTAAGAGCTATAGGTGAATGGCTATCATCATGCCAAGTTTGTAAATTTTAACAGATTCTGTTAGTTATATCATGATGCACTTTTGCAACAGGGTTTTCATCAAGAAAATTGATCCTAACATAGATGAAGATGCCACCATTGCGTAGAACACGAAAAATGTACAACTTTCATATGAGGCACGTTTTCATCGGATGCACGGATTAAAAGTTACAACAGGTTTAATATAAGGTAGTGCAACTCCTTTCCGTTAGGCGCTGCACTACACTGTGCAACTCCTTTCAGCTAGGCGCTGCACAACCAGGAATGGGGCCCGGGCTGCCACGCTGGACCGGCGTGTAGCGCCTAAGCTCCAGGCGCTGCACAGTATAGTGTGGCGCCTTTCTGTCGGGCGCCACCCGAGACGGTCAGCTCGGTGAAATCTTTTCGAAAGGAGTTCAGATTGTAAATTCTTTTCGTCCTCAGGTCAAATATGTGTTTTGTGACTCGCCCGGCGATCTCGCTTCGGCTCAAGGTTGCGTCCCCGCGCGCCGGATCGCACTTGCTTTTTGTTTAGTCTAGCTAACTAGCTTCCAACGCGGCGAGTCCCATCAAACTTTTTGTTCCCTCTCGGTCAAGATTATTTGTCCAAAAGGACCGCCTGCCCAACGAAATTGTCAAAAAAGACCACTTCTGAGACGAATGGCCAGAATAAACCAGTCTAGCAGCGGTGCCGCCACGCGTGGAGGCGACAGCCCCTGCCGCCACGGGGGGAGGCGATATGTGGAAGGTAACAGGATTTTTCGACTAGCGGCGAGCAGAGACGGTACGGGGCAGGGCAGGTGGGCCCTGCTTCCTTGGCGCGAAGCAACATGTAATTCTACTGTTGCGCGCAAGCCGACAGCCTTGTTGTTGTTGCGGCCGATGCGACACCACTCATGCTGGAATCTGAGGCTGCGGTAGGTGAGTTTTTAACCTGTTGTGCCGACAGTCTGGTGCTCCTCTTCTTTTTATATGCAATGCCGCTGCTCTGTCTCTTTGGTTGCCTTCAGTGCCTCTCAGCTCTCTCTAAGTCTCCAAGAACACAGAGAAAGAAAAGCTCAATAGCTAATTTCACTCGCAATTTTGGGCGATTTACAGTTGAACTTTGAAGTCGAAGAAAAGATAGATCAAGCTAAGATTTATCCACCTTTGTTGGTTTCGTTCGCATGCATGATGTTTTTACTCTGTTTGATTAGTTCCTAAGTATGTATTCTATGTTGTTTTAGGCTTTATTTCATCACTCTGTGGAGTCATTCGGAACTTTTGGAGTATGATTTGTCGTGCGAAGTGAACTACGAATTTGAAGATCAAGGTATCAGCTTTGCAATACATGGTTTTTTTTTGGCATGCACGGTGGAAATTGGCTAGTTTTTTAGATCGTCATTAGCTATGCATAGAAGGTAGAAATGTTTCCAGACGAGATATGTTGCATTTATAGTATTTTTTAGAAGAGTAAGTTGGAGATGTTGTAGATCAGTGTTAGTCGTGTCCATTACTAGTAATTTTCTTGACATGCACAATGTTGCTACTTTTGTCAATAAGTCATAATTAGTACTTCCATTGAACGTTTAGGTTGGGTTAGAGCCGGAATTTGGACAAAAAATATTTGACGGTATTGTAGATTAGCGTTAGGACTTTCAAATGCATCAATTTAGTTTGACATGCAAGAAGTTCTTAATACGATAATTAAGGAAAAGTTTGTACTGTAATTGGTCATTGCATGATTAAATGTGATGTTACTTCATGTGGCACGTTTATTAATAAGTTGTATAGTTAGAAAACCAGTCTAGTTGGTTACCTCGCAATAATCTAAGTTTCATATATTAAGATTAGATGCTAATATCCTTAATGATGTATGTAATTAGGTAAAAAATATCATCAGCAAAAAGGAGGAGATGACGTGATTGAAGAAATTATGTCTTGATCTTCGATTTCCCTTTTGAGGTGATGACCACATACATGCAAGTGCTATTTTGTTCCGTGTCTAATATTTATGTGCATGTGATAATAGCTTGGCTCTGTTGACACTAGTAGAAAAGAGGGCTTTGGTTCAGGCCGGGTCAGCCCATTAGTCCCGGTTCAGTCTGTAACGGGGCCCATGGGGCACCGGTCCCGTTCAGGAGACCAGGGCCTGCTGGGCCTCGTGGGGCATTTGTCCCGTTCGTCTCGCCCCCTTTGGTCCCTGTTGGTGGGACGAACCGGGACCAATGGGCCTCGCTCTTGGCCCACCACCATTGGTCCCGGTTGGTGGCTTGAACTGGACCACAGGCTGCCCTTTAGTCCCGGTTCATGCCACGAACCGGGACCAATGAGGTGCCTATATATACCCTCGCCATGAAAGCAGAGCACTCCAAAGGTTTCTATTTTTCTCCGCCGGCGAGGGAGGGCTTTGTGGTGCTCTAGCTCACCTCCTATGCACATGAGGTGTTCATGAAATGCCCGAGGCACACTAGTTAAGCTTTCTCCTCTCGAAGCTCGACCTCAAAACTCCATTTTCCTCGAGATTTGTCTAGGTTTAGCGGCCCGTCACGTCCCATTCCCGTCTTCACCGCCGTCGATCGCCCGCGCCGATCTCGTCGCCAGCACCACCGTGGTGAGCCTCTTGTTCTTATCTTCTTTCTGAAAGAGAAAAATTCTTACTTTAGATAGATACTTGTCTATTTTTCTTACTATTTTATTGCTTGTTATTATATAGTGCGATGGTTTTGGTATCCGCCCCCGTCGGCCCTCGTCCTGTCTATGATTCGGATGTGATATATATTATCTTTATAACTGTTGGTTCATTTATTGTTTATGAAAATTATGCCAACCAACGTGACATAGATTTTATTTATCTAGGAGGTATGTGAACCGGAAATTCCAACCGACCCTATTGTCGAGAGGTTAAATTTACTTGAAGAAGAAAACAATTTCTTGAAGGAAAAAATAAAAAAATGAGGAGGAGAAGATGATATTGGAGTTGCATGTTGTGGATGTCGTCGATGATCACAAGATCAAGATGGATGCAATGCGCTTGAAGATTAGAAAGATTAGAAAATATGCCATTCATACCGAGGCTTGGTATCATTATGTCGTTGGATCAATTGTTACCTTGGTTGCGATTATGATCGCATTTGTTTTCGCATTGAAATGTTTTACATAGTTTCAATGTATGGTTTAATTAATTAGATGCTCCGGAGAGCTATATGTTGTTAGATGAGAACTATGTATGTACTTTGGTTTTAATGTGATGATGAACTTCTATTAATTTGGTCACTTAATTATCTATTCATGATGTTCTGTAATGGTTTTTGACACACTTAATTATATATAATGCACACAGATGAACCGGCAATGGATGTACGGTGATAGACACACCTCCGAGTACATTAAGGGTGCATGATTTTCTCAAGTGGCTGAGGCAAACAAGCAGAATGGTTTTATGTGTTGTCCATGCCCTAAATGTGGGAATACGAAGTCTTACTCTGACCGGAAAATCCTTCACACCCACCTGCTTTACAAGGGTTTCATGCCACACTATAATGTTTGGACGAGGCACGGAGAAATAGGGGTTATGATGGAAGACGGCGAAAAAGAAGAGGACGATGACAACTATGTGCCCCCTGAATACGGTGATGCTGCAACGGGGGAATCTGCCGAAGATCAAGAGGAACCAGACGATGTGCCCAATGATGCTGCAACGGGGGAAGCTGCTAAAGATCAAGAGGAACCAGACGATGTGCCCGATGATGATGATCTCCGCCGGGTCATTGTCGATGCAAGGACGCAATGCGAAAGTCAAAAAGAGAAGCTGAAGTTCGATCGCATGTTAGAGGATCACAAAAAAGGGTTGTACCTCAATTGCGAAGATGGCAACACAAAGCTCGGTACCGTACTGGAATTGCTGCAGTGGAAGGCAGAGAATGTTGTGCCTGACAAAGGATTTGAGAAGCTACTGAAAATATTGAAGAAGAAGCTTCAAAGGATAACGAATTGCCCGACAGTACATACGCAACAAAGAAGGTCGTATGCCCTCTAGGATTGGAGGTGCAGAAGATACATGCATTCCCTAATGACTGCATCCTCTACCGTGGTGCATACAAGGATCTGAACGCATGCCCGGTATGCGTGCATTGCGGTATAAGATCGACGAGATGACCCCGGTGATGTTGATGGCGAGCCCCCAGAAGAGGGTTCTCGAAGGTGATGTGGTATGCTCCTATAATACCACGGTTGAAACGTTTGTTCAGAAACAAAGAGCATGCCAAGTTGATGCGATGGCACAGTGAGGACCGTAAGAAAGATGGGAAGTTGAGAGCACCCGCTGACGGGTCGCAGTGGAGAAAAAATCAAGAGAAAGTACTGGGCTGAGTTTGCAAGTGACCCAAGGAACGTATGGTTTGGTTTAAGCGCGGATGGCATTAATCCTTTCGGGGAGCATAGCAGCAATCACATCACCTGGCCCGTAACTCTATGTATGTATAACCTTCTTCCTTGGATGTGCATGAAGCGAAAGTTCGTTATCATGCCAGTTCTCATCCAAGGCCCTAAGCAACCCGGCAACGACATTGATGTGTAACTAAGGCCATTAGTTGAAGAACTTTTACAGCTGTGGAATGGAAACGGTGTACGTACGTGGGATGAGCACAAATAAGAGGAATTTAACCTGCACGCGTTGCTGTTTGTAACCATCAACGATTGGCCCGCTCTCAGTAACCTTTCAGGACAGACAAACAAGGGATATCACGCATGCACGCACTATTTAGATGACACTGAAAGTATATACATGGACAAATGCAGGAAGAATGTGTACCTGGGCCATCGTCGATTTCTTCCGACCAACCATCAATGTCGAAAGAAAGGCAAGCATTTCAAAGGAGAGGCAGATCACCGGAAGAAGCCTGCCATGCGTACCGGTGATCACGGACTTGCTATGGTCAATGATTTACACGTAATCTTTGTAAAGGGTCCCGACAGACTAGCTGTTCCGAATGACACTGAGGGAAACGCACCCATGTGGAAGAAGAAATCTATATTTTGGGACCTACCCTAATGGAAAGACCTAGAGGTCCGCTCTTCAATCGACGTGATGCACGTGACGAAGAACCTTTGCGTGAACCTTCTAGACTTCTTGGGCGTGTATGGGAAGACAAAAGATACACCAGGCACGGGAGGACCTGCAACGTTTGCACGAAAAAGACGGCATGCCTCCGAAGCAAGTATGAAGGTCCCGCCACCACGCTCTTCTTTAAAGAAGAGAAAGAAATCTTCTTTGAATGCCTGCTCAAGATGAAGGTCCCGACGGCTTCTCGTCGAATATAAAGGGAATAATAAATATGCGGAGAAAAGTTCCGAACCTAAAGTCTCATGACTGCCACGTGATTATGACGCAACTGCTTCGGTTGCATTGAGGGGCTTCTACCGAAAACGCCCGATTAGCCATTGTGAAGCTATGTGCATTCCTCAATGCAATCTCTCGTAAGGTGATCGGTCCGAAATCGTACCAAGGCTAAGGAGTGATGTGGCGCAATGTCTTGTCGGTTTCGAGCTGGTGTTCCCACCATCCTTCTTCAATATCATGACGCACGCCCTAGTTCATCTAGTCGACGAGATTGTCATTCGGGGCCCGTATTTCTACACAAAATTTTCCCTTTGAGAGGTTCATGGAGTCCTAAAGAAATATGTCCGTAATCGCTTAGGCCGAAGGAAGCATCTCCATGGGCCATCAAACAGAGGATGTCATTGGGTTTTGTGTTGACTTCATTCCTGGCCTTAAGAAGATAGGTCTCCCTAAATCGTGGTATGAGGGAAGACTGACTGGAAAAGGCACGCTTGGAGGGGACTCAATAATATGCGGGGACGGATATTCTTGGTCTCAAGCACACTACACAGTTCTATAGAATTCTACCTTGGTGACCCCAGATGTCGATGAACACAAGAACATCTGCGCCCAAACACCAAGCAAAGGCGACGATCGGATTACATGTGAACACATCAGGACTTTCAGCAGTTGGTTGGAAACACCTCTCAGAGGTGACAACACTGTTTGTGATGAGCTATACTTGTTGTCTAGGGGACCATCTTTGACTGTATTGAATTACAAAGGATACGAGATAAATGGGAATATATTTTACACGATCGCCCAAGATCAAAAGAACACCAACCAAAACAGCGGTGTCCGCTTTGATGCAGCAACCGAGAGGGGAAAGGACACATATTATGGTTACATAGTGGACATATGGGAACTTGACTACGAACATGATTTTAAGGTCCCTTTATTTAAGTGCAAATGGGTCAATCCATCAGGAGGCGGGGTACAGGTAGACCCACGGTACGGAATGACAACAGTGGATCTGAAAAATCTTGGGTACACTGACGAACCGTTCGTCCTAGCCAATGATGTGGCACATGTTATCTATGTGAAGGACATGTCTACCAAACCGAGAAAAAGTAAAGATAAGGAAGCGAATACATCATACGATGAGCCAAAGCCCACATAGTTCTTTCAGGAAAAAGGGACATCGTGGGAGTGGAGGGCAAGACAGACATGTCTGAAGATTATGAAAAGTTTCATGAAATTCCTCCCTTCACAGTCAAGGCTGACTAAAGCATCCTGATAAACGATGAAGATTATCCATGGTTACGGCGCAATAAGCAAATGACACAAGCGAAGAAAAAGTGAAGACTTTCTCCCGCAACTATTATGATGGTACCATGCCAACTATGTAACAGACGAGTATGATACCATTGTCGCTTTTGTACATGCACATGCTATGTGGGTGAAATTATGATACCATGCCAACTTTCAACTTTTTCAGAGTTCATTTGAAATGTTTTTCAATTTCAGGGTCTTATAGCTCAAAAAAATCAGTAAATGCATGAAAAATAACAAATGAAGTCAGAAAGGGTTGAAAATTGATAATGTGGCTTTGAATGGTGCATTTTCAACACAGAAAAACTATGAAGTTCAAATAAGTTCAAAAAAATGAAATCTCTTTGTAACAAAATAACAAAATCTGTTTTTGAATAGAATCATAAAACACACTAATATTAAATAGCAGGAAAAAGAATCACTCCAAAATCTATTTTATAGTAAAGTTAATCACAAACTTGTGATTCACACAAATTTCAAAGAATTCAAATTTTAACTATTCAAATTTGGAAACTAATGGCACTAATGAAAGTTTATAATTTTTCTGACCTAAAAGCAAAAAGAATTAAAAAATAAAGCAAAAAAAAATGCAAAAAACAAAACAATAAACTGGAAAAAAACTATTTTTATAGTTAAGTTAATCACAAACTTGTGATTCACACAAATTTCAAAGAATTCAAATTTTAACTATTCAAATTTGAAAACTAATGGCACTAACAGAAAGTTTATAATTTTTCTAAAACTAATGGCACTAACAGAAAGTTATAATTTTTCCGACCTAAAAGCAAAAAGAATTAAAAATAAAGCAAAAACAAAAGAAAATAAATAATGCAAAAACAAAATAAAAATGGAAAAAAACTATTTTTATAGTAAAGTTAATCACAAACTTGTGATTCACACAAATTTCAAAGAATTCAAATTTTAACTATTCAAATTTGAAAACTAATGGCACTAACAGAAAGTTTATAATTTTTCTGACCTAAAAGCAAAAAGAATTAAAAAATAAAGCAAAAAACAAAATAAAATAAATAATGCAAAAACAAAACAAAAAAATGGAAAAAAAACTGCCACCTATTGGGCCACCACGGCCTGAATACGACTAGAAACCCAAACGTGGGCAAGAATTCAGGCCCGCACAAGGCCCAGTAGGCTCACAGACAACATAGTGTGAGATTAGGCCCGTAAGCCTGCATTTGAGAGGAGCTCGAGAGGGCAGCCACAGTGGGGCTTATAAACCACTCCGAGCCCCTCTCAACTAGTGAGGTGTGACTAAACTTTTGGCCGCGGGCAGCGCAAGGCCTTTGGTCCCGGTTGATGGCACCAATCGGTACTAAAGGTGGGCTTTAGTCCCGGTTGGTGGCACCAACTGGTAACAATGCCCCCCTTTAGTCCCGGTTGGTGCCACCAACCGACCAAAGGTCTCGCTTCCGCCCTTTGGGCTGCTGAAAAGAGATTTGGTCCCGGTTGGTGGCACCAACCGACTAAAGGGGTATTGGTCCCGCTGGTGCCACGAACCGGGACCAATGCTCTCAGTATATAAGAAAAGACTTGCCTTTTTCAGATTCATCTCTGCATCAGTTGCCCCGCCCCGACGACGCCGCCAGGCTGCCCGAGCTCGCCCCATCGACACCGTCGCCGCCCTCTGCTGCCTCGTCGACGCAAGCAGCCGCCCTGCCTCGAGCACGCCGCCCGGCCTGCCCCGACCACGCCCGCGCCCGCCCCGACCACGCCGGGCCGCGCGCCTAAGCTCGCCTCTGCCCCGACCACGCCGCCGTCGCCTTTGCCCCTGCCCCGACCACGCCTACGTCGCCTCTACCCCGTCGCGCGCCGTTCCTCTGCCCCTACCCCGACCACGCCGCACCTCTCCTTTGGTCAGGCCGCCCGGCACCGCCCCCTTCCTCCCTGTTTTTTTTCACATATATATGATGTTTTTTCCTGAATATATGTATATGTGTGAATATATGTATGTGTGTATATCTGTTTATATGTCTTTTTTTTACATTTTTTGTTTTTTGCATTTTTATAAAAATGTATATGTATGTATATGTTCTCTGTATATTAATTAACTCTCGTCTTTCTTCTTTTTGCTAGCCCTCCGGATCGAGCACAACTTCGGTAAAGAGATGAGGACCGAAGAAAAAGTTGCGCTCGGATGAAAGGTTTGAGATCACAGCAATGGCGCGCGACGGCCAACAGATTGAACCCATCCGGACAAAGGAAGCATTTGCTGCTCAGTGCGGGGTTCTTGTTACGGACAAGATCCCGATCAGCATCCACCAATGGTATAAGCCTAAGAAGGAAGACCCTGAGGTGTCTTATGTCAATGATATGCAGAAAGATGATCTTTGGAGTGAGTTGAAGGAAAATTTCACCCTACCGCCAGAGGAGGATCCGGATAAGCAAGTTAAAGAGCAATTAATCAAGTCTCATGCTCTTAAGAAGATGGCAGACCTATTCAGGAGGTGGAAGAATGAGCTGAAAACGTTTGTCGACAAAGAAGAGACACCAGAATTCATCGGCAAATATGAGAAGATCAGAGATCACTAGCCCGCATTTGTGGCCCACAAGACATCGGAAGAGAGTAAGAAGATGTCGGCGACAAACAAGAAAAATGCTGCGAAGAAGAAGCTTCACCATCGCACGGGGTCAGGTGGCTACCTCAAAGCCCGGCCTAAGTGGGCCAAGGCTAAGAATGATCTGCTTGATAAAGGGATCGAACCAGAGCCAATGAACTGGCCAGACCATTGCCGGACTTGGTTCTTCGGGGCTGGCGGAACCTTGGACCTCAGATTCGGGAAGTGCGTTTGACGGACGAGCAAATGAGAATACCAATCAAGAGGCTTCAGCACTATATCGATGCAACAGCAGCAAGGGACGCTCGCTTCGATAGAGAGAACGATGAGCTCACAATGGCCCTCAGGAATCCCGAGCACCTTGGACGGACACGAGGCACGCCAGGCTCCGTTCCGTGGAAGGCTGGTTTTCCGGACGCATGCGGTTACAAATGCCAGGAGAGGAGGAAAAAAGTGGAGCAGACCCAAATTCAGACGCTGCATGAAAGGGTTCAAGCGCTAGAGGAACGAGAAGCAGCTCGCAGCAAGTGACCTGCCGAAACTACCCCCGAAGCTACCCCGCCATCTCAGCGGAGAAGCAGCGTGGCTTCCACCGAGCTGCTTCAGCCAGAGCATGTCTTGACGGCTCCTGCTAGCTACCCCGTGGATGCTATCACGGAGTCTCAACATTGCCACCTTATGATGCAATGGCAGAACTTCAAAGTCAAGGCGGTTGTCGACTCTGTTCGACCTCCTGAACCCGGCGCAACTTTTCACTGTCGTTCGATTACAGAAGGATATGCTAGGGTGACGGTGGATGAAATAACGGAGGGATTTGAGGACCTCCAGCTTGACCACCCTATCGGTGAAGGGGAGACTCGGCTGGGTTCTGCTCTGAAGACTCCATGCCTATGGCGGAAGGAGCTCATCAACCTTCCAAACAGGACGCCTCCTCCTCCTCCTCCGGCGAGTAAGGGCACTCCGCCTCCTCCTCCGGCGAGTGATCAGGGCACTCAGCCTCCTTCTCCGGCGCGTGGCGGCACTCCGCCTCCTTCTCCGCCTGCGCCGGGGCGCCCGAGCAGCCAGCCCCCTCCTTCTCCGCCTGCGTCGGCGCGCCCGAGCAGCCAGCCTCCTCCTTCTCTGCCTCGTCAGCAAGGGCGGAAGAGACCCGCCGCCGCTCCGGCTGCTCCGGCGCGTCGTAGTCCTTCTCCTCTGCCTTGTAAGCAAGGAAAGAAGACAGCCGCAACCGCTCCATCTGCTCTGCCCGCATCTAGCAGTACAGCAAGAGGCGGGAGGCAATACAGATTCGGCCCTTCTCTGAAGATTCCAGAGAAGTTACCATACGAGAGGACCCCGGAGGAGAACGCGAAGATCGCGCGAGCCGAAGTGACGAACTTCTTTCAATGGGTGAAAGCAAAGAAACATCCACCTCCGGAGGAGAAGGTAGATCCAGTGAAAGCAAAGCACACTCTGGCTGCCCTGAAAAAACCACCAAAGTCTCCGCCGAAAGGCAACTATGAGCGCCTTATTGCAAATACATTTGTCAAAGCGGAGCGGTCGGGAAGTACTGTCAGTGATCAAAGGATAAAAGAACGACGCGCTGGGAAAAAAATTGCACAGCTCGGCGAACAAGCGAACCAATCGTGCCTCCCGCTCAAGGTGTCTAGCGACATCGTCGCTAATGATCCGAGGATGGTGCCCGGTTATAGCAATCTTTGAGATTACCTGCCCGACGATGTACATTATGATTTCTTGGAGGTGGAGGAACACAGATACGAGTATGGGAAGCCTCTCGTCAAAGATGAAAGATCTCTAACAACGATGATGCGAAGATTCCATGATTGGTACATGAAAACCTGCAGAGAATCTGGGGAGAGGAATACTTTGACGCTGAGAGTTGGAGAGGAGCATGACCTCGTTGCAATTGAACTGTTGAATGTTCCATTTGAGGAGTTCTTTCAGTTTTTCTATCAAAAGGCCCTCGATAAAGCAACGGTCACTTGCTACTGTCTGTAAGTAGTACTACTTCTGTCATTAAGTCTCTCCATATAGGTCAGCTCTTTCATTGCATGTATTTATAATTATCCTCACTATATTACGCAGATTGAAGATCGCCGAATTGAAGAAAAGACAAATCGGTGATATTGGGGTTCATTAACACAAATCTCATAGATGCAACTGAGGTTAAATATCATGCCGAAGATACCGAGGCCAACTTGCTACGATCGTTGGTAATAAATAAAAACAAAGATATAATACTCTTTCCTTACAACTGTCTTGTGCATATTCGGTTTCCCTTATATATTAGTCCAGGTTATAGTAATGTAATTGATGAGTTATGCATGCATGCGCAGGTTCCACTATATTCTCCTAAAGATTAAGCTTGAGCAGGGACTAGTAACCGTCTTAGACTCGAGACGAAAAGATCCCCAGGACTATGCGGACATGACTCAAATGCTCGAGAAGTAAGTTAAATCGATCATTATCCACCATATCAGCAACTTTGTTCATTTCCTGATATCAAGTAATTGTTTTCTTTGTCTGACAGGGTTTGGAGAAAATTCACCAAAAAAGCTCCGGGACTGCCGAAGAAGCTGCAATTTAGACACCCGAAAGTAAGTACTATAGTAGCATGTTCCGCGCATCTCCTAGCTAGTGATTCAAGCGCTAGTTTCATCAATACCATTTGGCATGCTTGCTTATCAGTTTGATTGACCTCTATTTCTTGTAAACTGGTTGTGCCAGGAACAAGGGAATGATTTCCGTGGATACTACGTTTGCGAGTCCATCTGCCACACGACCTGTGAACGGGGGTACTCTGACGAACAATATGAAGTGAGTAAGCAATAATATTCACAATTTTATTTTATTACCATCATTTTGTTGAGTTTCATTTATTCATATATATATATATATATATATATATATATATATATATATATATATATATATATATATATATATATATATATATATATATATATATATATATACCCCTTGTTCAAATTAGATCTTTCGGATGCAGAATGAACTCCTACCACCAGATCGTATTTGAGCAATTCAAGAGGAATTGGCGACATTCTTCCTTGACCACGTGATCGCTGAAGACGGAGAATACTATGTGGACCCTGTGTTCATATATAATTAGGAGATTATATTGTAAGAGATAATTACTGTATATATGTAGTCGGTAGTGTCGGATAGATATACGAGAACTTGTTGTTCGACCAATCTCTCGGAGAAGGAGAGGTGGTCGATATCACTTCTCTCTGTATGCATATGTTCATGACGATCTTCTGTTTCCTTCATTTGCTTACTAGCTAGCGTGTCTAGTCCTCTCTATACGTATATAGTACGTAGCGTCGACCAAGCACGGACATAAGAGAGGACACTTCTCTCTATTAATTATCTAGCTAACACAATATATGAAACACCTAAATTAACCCCCCAAAACCCCCAACCCCCCTTTAATAAAAACAAAAACCCAGCCCTCGAAATGCTGACCCATGGATGCCTATTGGTCCCGGTTGGTGCCACCAATCGGGATCAAAGGCCTCCTACTGGGCTCGACGACCGCCACGTGGAGGTTTGATTTGTCCCGGTTCGTGTAAGAACCGGGACTAAAGGGCTAGGGCATTACTAACGACCCTTTAGTCCCGGTTCAAAAACCGGGACAAAAGGCCCTTACCAACCGGGACAGATGACCCTTTTTCTACTAGTGTGATATATTACTGGTGATATGTTCATGTTGATGGACATTTTTTCAAACTATTGTGAGGCTTAATTTTATTCGGAACGACATCCATATTGAAGTTGTGGTATAAATGCCAATGTGTAATTTTGTGAATATTTTATATATTGATATACAGTTGTGAATGATGTTACTTCTCTTGCTTTTTTATATTGATATACTGTTGCCAATGATGTTATCATCGTACTATTATGTTTAAGGTCCAACCAAATGATACTAAAAAGAATTTGATTATTTTCTAAAGAAAATCTGGATATTAAAATGTATTAGCTCGTTATAATGAAATGATATTAAAATAAAATATATTAAGAGTTTTAATAATATCTTATTAAAATGTTATGATCGTATTATTATGTTTAGAGTCGAACCTAATGATATTAAAAAACACTTAGTATTTCAAACATAAATTTGAATATTAAAATATTTTTGCCCTTATTATTATATTTAAAATTTTAATCGACTAATACTAAAATATTTGGTTACTAATTATTTGAAATGTGAATATGGATTTTCGTTAGGTATTATGAAAATTTTGTTAGTGTTCTATGGGGATGTCGTACATGACGGTCCTTCCAGGGTTAGTGTGTCCAAGTGTGGGTCGACGGCAGTGGTAGTGAGAGACATGGTCGAAGTACGTTATGCGGCAGTCAAAAGATGCATCCGAGCGGCGCTTGGTCCTGAGATGCGTGGAAGGAAAATGACCATGGAGGCCTTTGTCGTTGTCGGAGGTAATGATGTTACAGTTGCCCCTTGGGGTTTGCGGCTGGCCATAGGTGAAAACTCGTGGGGGTCGTACATGAGGTTTACAAGCAATCCTAGTTGCTCTATGTTTAGACAATTGATGGTGTATGTGGAGCAACCAAGCTCTAATGACATGTGGTAGAGCAACCCTTATAAGTGGTGTCAGTCATCTTTCTTACTGTAGCATTATGGTAGTGAACTTCCCACCAGTTGCCATGCACCTAAATGGGTCTTAGAAATTAACCATATATTATTGTCTTACATGGGCCTTCGTTTTTATTTACTCCACATATAAGTTTTGGTCAAAATTAAACTTTGTAAACTTTGACAAAGTTTACGGAAAAAATATTAACATATACGTTAACAAATCAATACCATTAGATTCATTATTGAATACACTTTCATATCATATAAATTTGCTATTGTAAATGTTTATATTTTTTTATAAACTTGGTCAAACTTTATGAAGTTTGACTCTAGTAAAATCTAACATGCAAAGTAAATAAAAACGAAGGGAATACTAGTACATAAGATCGTTTCAACATTTTTTTTATTTTTTTATTTTTAGGGGCGCCTCAACAAAAAATTGACGTCGTTAGTTGTCATGATTGGCTGTGCCCATAGAATCAAGCGGCATGCTAGTGGTTGGTTAGCCTTACTTGTCAGTTTGATTTCCCTTTCAGAGAGGAGCTTTGTTTCTTGTTAAGCTTCGAAACTAACCAGGTCAAGGTGCAGAAAAAGGTAGTTATAGTTCAGGGTTTTGCCCTTCTTTGGAAAGCAGGTGGTTCTTACCAGCGAATAGCCCCGAATATTCCGTGAAAATAACGTTTACCTGTCAGTCAAATTGCTAATATCCCACCCCGGCGGGGAGAACAGCTTCCCTTTTCAACAGAAAAGCAGGAGCGAATGAGACGATGGAAGCACTGGTCTCCCCTCGACTGGGAGTCGGTCTTATCTCTCTTCAAACTAGCCACAATGCATAGTAACATACACTAGTAACATACACATATCCCTAGACTATGTTACTACCTTCATAGTGGATAGTAACATAAGTGTGGTAACATGCAAAGCTTCATTTATTAGGTTATAGACTCATATTGCATTGGGACATGTGATGTTACAGTAACTAGCTAAGTTACTATAACTACCTATCTCCTCATTAACTCATTGCCACATATCGGTATGGTTCCCCCGGAGCCGCGGGAACCAGAAGTAGAAGGCAAGAAGAAGGAAAGAGTCGCAGCCGGTGCTACTTTCACGTGGATTGTATCGAACTTCAGTAATTGCCCTGAGGATGTTGATGAGGACACGGTGAAGACATATGCTCGTGTCTACATGTGGTACGTGATATCCAGGAGTATGTTTGCTGATGGCACAGGCAAGAATGCTCCATGGATGTGGCTCAAGCGTTGACCGCCTTCGATAGCAAATGGAGTTGGGGTTCGCGACATTTGGCTTACTTGTATAGACAGGTATGAAGTTGTTTCTGTTTCAATTCATTGGTACATTATGAATGCGATCTTGCTGCTAAATCAACCATGTTCTCTTTTATGTGCAGTTGGACGAAGCCTGTTGTAGGCTATCTGGAGGTATTGGTGGTTGTTTGCTCGCACTTTCCATATGGAGTTGGGAGCGTTTGCCGGTTGGACGACCGAAGACCGTGAAGTTCGATGATTGGGACGAGAAAGACGACCCACTACGGCTCCCCACTTGGGCTTACAAGTGGGATGTGTTAAATGAGATGACGGATGATCCTCGGTCATGTACAAGTTGTACAGAGCGAGATGGACGCGATCACGCTGAAAGGTGTGAATCGACATTGCATAAGTTATTATCATGCTTCCATCGTAACTCGATATCAATTTTGCATTATATCCCATTTTGTAGGTTGAATGGGAACCGTATGGAAAAGGAGAGAGTTTTGGGAACCCTTTAGAGTTCAGGCTGAATCCGATGTGCACTAGGGATAGGGATCTCTGGCATATGCGGTGTCCACTCATATGCAACTGGGCGGTTGAGCTTCACCTGCCACATCGGGTGTGCCGTCAGTTTGGTTTGTTCATGCCACACCCGCCGGAGTGGGAGGACACCTCCATAGTGCTACACGCGTAAGATATAATCAACCTTGAGCAATTAGCAGCTTCTCGGCGGTTTCGATGATGCTAATATTATGTTTCTAACTTGCAGGTTGGATAGGAAAAAGCAGCGGAAGATCAAGGATTGGGCCAAGCATCACAACAACTATGTCATACAGTGGGCGCTTGCTGTGGAGCAAGCTAGGGCTGGAAAACGAGCCAAGCTTCGTGAGCACTGCCCGATTGCGTTCAACAACTATCTAACATGGTTTCTAGGCATCACCCGTGTGGAGGTATGCAAGCCGGCGTATGATGACGAGATTTTGGAAGAACCCACCGTCTTTGATGAGGTAGCCCAGCACCAGTACAACGCATTAGTCAGGAAGGCAACTCAGTGATCCCTGCAGGGCCAATGATGAACTTTGTGGTATTTGCCCTTTTTGCTTTTCAATTCGCACTATTCACATCTTCACTTGCCTAACACGTTAATACCGTTTCTGTTCATAGCGTGCCCAGATCAAGAAAGCAGTTGATGAGACCGACACTATTCTGGAAACAACCCCAGCTGGCAAAAGCGATGGGGAAGGTGCACTTAGAGCATTCATTAAGGTTCACATCTCCTTCAAACTAGCACTTAACATGTGTTGCTACGTTCGATGTCTCATTCACTTGTTCATGTTGCAGCGCCAGGGCCAAAAGTTAAGGCAGCTGTCAAACCTTTTTGGTTGTCGCGACCCCGAGTATGTATCACCAGAACGTTCTAGGTCGGCGACACCATCAGATCCAACTTCTGGCCATGCTAATCCTTTGGACGATGAGGATGTGGGTGTGGTCACCCAAGAGGTATGGCCTGAGGTATGGCCTGAGGATATATATTCACTTGTTGATGCATTGCTAACTATATCCTCACACACGGTCTTTCCATATCTTTTGTGGATGCATAGGTTCCTGATGATATGACCTTGGGGACCTACAAGGTTCGGTCTGCATACGAGTTAAAGCCTAGGAAGGGATTCAAGAAATACACACCTGAGGACTTCACCCAAAGAGGCAAAAGGACGGTCGGCACCTCGCGGATGGCGGCTTTAGATGACTATTTGGATGACGATGTGGATGACGTGGAGGAACCGGAGCCGGAGCCGGAGCCGGAGCGGGTTCGTCTTCCTAGGAAGGTGAAGAAGATTACCTGCAAGAGAGGGGGAGGAGCCAGCAATCGCGGAAGGAACTAGTCGTCGTCCTCTTTGAGTAATGGTAGCTCTATGTTGAACTCTATGTTGGTGGTAATGTCGAACTTGCCGTGTCGTGATGGTCACTCTATGTGTTGAACTCTATGTTGGTGGTAATGTTTAACTAGAAGTTCTTAGTAATGCTTATTGTGTGATGCAACTATCTATGACTTAAAATGACCCAGTTAGAGGGACAAAAAAACTGGAGCAACAAAGAGCAACAGAAAGTTGGACAAGTTACAGACCTGTGTGGCGCCTAGACTGGAGGCGCCACACTCCACAGTGCAACGCCTAGCTGCCAGGCGTTGCATTGTACAATGTGGCGCCTCAAGCTAGGCGCCACACAGGTCTGTAACTTCTCCAACTTCCTGTTGCTCCCTGGATAGTTACAGACCTGTGTGACGCCTAGGCTGGAGGCGTCACACTCCATAGTGCAAGCCTAGCCCGCAGGCGCTGCACTATGGAGTGCGACGCCTCCAGCACAGGCGCTGCACAAACACTTCGCGAAATTTTTGGCCCAAACTGGAGGCATACATTCTGTTGCTCTCTGGATAGCTACAGACCTATGCAGTGCCTAGCCCGCAGGCGTCACACTCCATAGTGCAACGCCTGGACCTCAGGCGCTGCACTATGGAGTGTGACGCCTGCGGGCTAGGCGCTGCACAGGTCTGTAGCTATCAGCCTTTGGGCGTCACACTCCATAGTGCAACGCCTGGACCGCAGGCGCTGCACTATGGAGTGTGACGCCTCCAGGCTAGGCGCTGCAGAGGTCTGTAGCTTGACATACATTCTGCTGCTCTCGGATAGCTACACTGACTGCAGCGCCTAGCCTTTGGCGTCACACTCCATAGTGCAACGCCTGGCCCGCAGGCGCTGCACTATGGAGTGTGACGCCTCCAGGCTAGGCGCTGCACAGGTCTGTAGCTTGACATACATTCTGTTGCTCTCTGGATAGCTACAGACCTGTGCAGCGCCTGGCCTGTGGGCGTCGCACTCCATAGTGCAACGCCTGGCCCGCAGGCGCTGCACTATGGACTTAGTGATTTTTTTAGCATATGCAGACATTGTAAGATGATGTGAAGTAGGATTGATACATAGCAATCTAACAACTGTGAAGAGAACATATGCACGAAGTAGTTCACGACATATAGTAGTTCATAACACATAGTACTTCACGACACATAGTAGTTCTTACAACCAAATCGAGGAGGAGACATAGTAGTTCACGACACATAGTAGTTATTACAACCAAATCGAGGAGGAGACATAGTAGTTCACGACACATAGTAGTTCACAACCAAATCCAGGAGGAGACATAGTACTTCATGACACATACTAGCTTTATTGGGTAGAGCAAGGCCCCTTTCCCTTCTTCTTCTTCCTCTCTTCTTCCTCTTCCTCCTCCCTTTTTCTTATGAGGGTAGCCTCCTTAACCACCCTTCCATGAATATCTGATTGTCCCTCTCTTCTTTTTCAGCTGCAATTGCCCAAAGCTTCATGGTTTTTTTCTTGAAAATCCTTTAGACGCTTCTTCTGTGCCTCATCACATTTCCTCACCAACGCTTTCTCCCTAGCGTGCATCGCATCTGACGCTCTCTCTCTCCTCTTCCTCTCCTTCTCACGCTCCTCTTCCTTCTTCTTCTTTAGCTTGGCTGCATCCTCATCTCTAAGCTTCTTTGCAGCCTTCTCCCACCATCCCGCCATCTCATCTTCGCCATCCTTCTTCATCGTTGGTTTGTTGGGTTGGGAAGCCGCCATACCTACAATGAGTGGAAACATAATGGTTAGTAAGGACAATAAGAACAAATGGAAGCACATATGGTAAACAAGAACATATGAAAATATGATAAACAAGAACATATGAAAAACAAGAACATACGGAAACAGTCCATCTAGGTATCCAAACATTCCTATATAACGAACTTTCCCTTGTCCATCACCACGGCCAAGTCCACCACCAAGGCCAAGACCATCACCAAGGCCTAGACCATCACCACGGCCATTGCCACCACCACGAGCTCTACCACCACCACGGCCTAGACCACCACCACGATCTCTACCACCACCACGGCCTCTTGTAAGTCCTAGTTGCCGACCTCTTTGTTGCCTAGATCCTTGTTGGCTAACACTTGGTTGGCTTGGCACTTGTTGGCTACCACTTGGTTGGCTTGGCACTTGTTGGCTACCACTTGGTTGGCTTGGCACTTGTTGGCTACCACTTGGTTGCCTTGGCACTTGTTGGCTACCACTAGGTTGGCTACCACTTGGTTGCCTTGGCACTTGTTGGCTACCACTGGGTTGCCTTCGCTTTTGTTGGCTACCTCTTGATTGGCTTGGCACTTGTTGGCTACCACTTGGTTGGCTCCCTTGTGTAGCTCCTTGTTGGCTTGTGCTTGCATCATTTGTCTTGGACCTTTTCCTTGGTTTCGTACATTTTATTTTGTTGTGGCCATGACCTTTGCACTCCCCACAACGGGAGCTCTCACGAGGCTCTTGGAATTGGTCGCTGCCCGCTTCGCGGCGGCCACCATGGCCCCATCCGTCCATGTCTCCTCTAAGACGCTTTGTCCGACGCGTCTACCCGCTTAACAACCTTCAACTCCGGATCCGCCATAGTTGAACTCCATGATACTCCGCCATTGTGATTGGTCAAAGTACGGGTGAAAGCGGGGAGCCCATGTTTTCTTGACCGTCATGATTGAGAACTCCGACTCCCTCACGGTGCGTGGGTGATTGATGTCCACATTCCTAACGCGACCGGCGGTATACAAGTGCGAGCATGGGAGATGAAGCAACAATGGCCTCCCGGAAGTGCAATCACATTGTGTTAATGACACCTTGAAAGCCCGACCTCCATGTTCCTCCTGGCTCTTTCACTTCGTACTTCCACTCTTAGTTGTCATATAATATAGCTTCTTCTGAGTCCTCCTTCCGTGATTGAAATACCAACCATTCATCAACTTTGGGTGGGAACTTGTACTTGTACTTCCGTGGGTTCTCACCCGTTATTTGTGCATCGGTTTCCATCGAGTACTTTACAAAGTACGCATTCATCTTGTCAAATGTGTATTGAACTATTGCCGTCACGGGTAATCCACGTGCACCTTTGAGCACCCTATTGAAGCATTCCGCCATATTGCTTGTCATTTGACCGTATCTCCGCCATCTTCATCAAAGGCACGTGCCCACTTGTTCCGTATTGAATGTGCCTATTGAGAAAGTCTTGACCCCGCATCAAGTTTTTGTGTGCGAGCAATTTGTGGTACAAAGTGGCTAAGCTTCTCGGAGAAAGCAAGACAACAATCTTGAAGATCATCGGCCAACTCCTTAAGGCCACATGCCCTATAGAAGTTCGAACAAAGTGCCTCATGCACCATCGATGGTGCAACGGAGCATGCCCGGAATGTCAATCTCCACCGCTAAGAATTCCTTGATGCCGATCCGATATGACACAAATTTCCTTTGAGCGGTAACACCTTCATCCTCAAAAGATGCGTAAACTACTCCCAGCTTGTCATTGTTTTCCACCTCAACCAAAGCAAATGCCAATGGCAACACCCGGTTATTGGCATCACTTGCTATCGCAACCAACAAGGTGCCCTTGTATTGTCCGGTCAAGAATGTGCCATCAATTGCGATGACCGCCTACAATGTTCAAAGCCCTCACACATTGCTCGAACGCCCAAAAAGCACGCCAAATACTCGACTTCCTTCCTTCATGAACCGCTGTTTGGTGCCCATGAGGCTCGACCACATGAACCATGCCCGGTTTGTCGCGCCATGGCTAACAACAACCTAGGGATTCGGTTGTATCCTTCCTCCCAAGTACCATACAACATCTTAAATGCGGCTTGCTTCGCTTCCATGCCTTGCCGTACTTCACCTTGTAGTGAAAGATGGCTTTCACAAGGTCAATGACATGTTGGACGGTCATTGTTGGAAGTGTGGATATTGAGTTGGAGAGCCTATAAGCGATGAACTCGGACGTGAGTTGTTTGTTGTTTTGGGACACAATCTTGCCATCCACCCTTTTGCCTTGGCACATGTGAGTTGGCACACAACTCACTACGTGCCAAGTGGGACCTCCTTTCCATGGTCTTGCACGCACAATCCATGTACATATTTCATCTTCACATGCACATGCAACCGTGTAGCGCACTTTGACGTCCGAGTGCACCACCTTGTGTGGACGATAATGCGTAACCGAGTAGTTGTCCAGCCACATCTTCAATTCCAAGAAGGTGTCGAACTTAGAACCTTTAGCAATCCAGTTCTTGTCGTCTCCCAAATCACGATAAGAGCTTGGCCTAACCCCAAGAGGTACACATTGGCCGCCATCTACCACGGCTTCATCCGCGAGACTAACATCCTTGAACAATGTAGTCCGATGATCCCGACCAAATACCTTCTCGAAAGCTTCGGCCTCCTTCACCGTGAACCCCTCCGCATCAACTTGTTCATCGAGACCATCGTCATCCGAGTCCGATGCATATGCACGGGAAAAAGGGATGGAAGGGTCCATTTTCTCTTGCAAGTGATATTTGTCGAGATCACCCACATTGTTGTCATGGAGATCAACTTCATTGTCATCGCCCGCATACTCATCATTGTCCTCTTGCAAAACTTCATCTTGGTTGTTTGTAAACGGGCTCAATGTTGGCCTCACTTCTTGGGTCAAAAGAGGTTCAACAATTTCATCTCGCTTCAAGGGTGGGGGGCTACTAGCAACCAAAGGGGAGGGGTTCTGGTTCAAGTCCAAATGCAAACTTGAATCAACCTTCTTCGTTGTAAATAACTCAAGAGCCTTGTCTAGTGATTCGCCACTGCCTCCTTGTATGCAACCCAACGTTGTTCGAGTTGACATGCATTGTCTTCCAACGGATGTGCATTCCAAAACCAACATTATGCCTTCCTCCAACTCTATGATATCACTAGGGTCCGTCCAATTCAAATCTTCCCTAACTTGTTGCAAGAGCTCCGCATAGCTAGGACTACTATCAAACACCATATCAACCTCATCCGGGTCCGGTTCTACATTGCCTTTCAAAAAGGCGTCCTTGTCCCCATGATGAACAAACACACATGTTCTTCCCATCCCTATAAGCATTCCAAAATCACAAGGTAACATTGCTTCCATGAGTACTAATACAAGGATTAAAACGGAATAGAAACCCTAATATATATATCAAACAACAACCCTAACCCTAACCATAACCATAACCATAACCATAACCTAGCCCTAAACCTAACCCTAGCACCAACATAAGAACACCCATAAGAATAACCCTAGCATACTAACAAAGCCTAACCATAGAAATTGGCAAACAAACATCTCGCATCTCCATGCAAATCTCTACATCCAAACAAAACTAGGGTTTCCCCAAACTAGCAACAAATGAGCAATGGGAACTTTACTTGGATCAAAACAAGGATCGGAGAATATTACCTTGAGGGAGGGTTTGACTTCGAAATCCACGGACAAATTCTTCAAATTTGCAAGATTTGGGAGAGGATTTGAGAGGGGGAGAGAGTGGGAGAGGAGGAAAAGCTCGAGGAGGAGAGTGGGAGAGTGTGTGGTGTAGCGGTGGGGGGGCAGCCAAGTGGCTCGATAAGTCACAAGCAGCGCCTTACGCGCTAGCGCTGCACTTTACAAGTGTGGCGCCTAGCACGGAAGCGCTGCACATTACATGTGTGGCGCCTAGCGGAGGCGTTGCACTGCTGGGTGCGGGCCCAGTGGCTGCCACGGTGGACTGGTGTGCAACGCCCCCGTGCTAGGCGCTGCACAGTAGGGTGTGGCACCGTCGTGGCGGGCGCTACATACAAAGATTAGTGGTGTGAAATAGTTTCACAGGCAGTTCATTCCGTGAATTGATTTCGTCCAGAGGTTAAAATGGTCAAATTTGCCCGAGCGCTCCAGCTGAGGCGGCGCCGAACGTTACCTGCCTGCCCAGTGGCCCACGCGCGGTTCTAAGGTGGAAACAAGGCGCGTCCTGTGGTCGTGCACCCCACCCAGCCAGCCAGCCGCCGACGTCGAAATTGTGCACCCAACGGCATGTCAACAATGCGCGCCGCCGTCTGCCTACACGACGGGTTCGCTAGATTCGATGGCCAAGAAGTGCCCAAGAAGGACACGGACACGTCGAACCCGCACGAACGGCAGAATTTGGGTGCCCTGACGACGTGAACTGGTGCTGCCATCAAGGCGCGGCGCAGCATGCATGATCTCGCTTCCGTTCCACGTTTCGGCACCCGCGGAAGGCGGAGCCACCGCCAGGCGGCAGGCGCCAGCGCCTGGCTCGCAACGCGTAGCACGGATGCTCCTCTCCTCTCCGGCGACCGACATCCACACGCGGGAGATCCTTCGAGGAGGGGGGCGCGGCCGGTAGGGACGATCGAGTCCGCACGTACCTACACACGCCGCGCGGACGGAGCGGATAGCAGTCGCGTCGCGTCGCCAGGCAGGAAGTGCAGCGCAACCGCAGCCGCAACAGCCCGCCACGCGCGGCCTCCCGTCTGTCGCCCTAGTAGCTAGCTACTCCAGCTTCCTTCGGAACGCGGCAAAGCTGACCTCCCTCCCACTCCACCGAGTTACACATGATCGGCGCGTGCGTCCTCGTGTGCTTGTCCATAAACTCGTGGTCGTGCGGTGCTGCCGGCGCCATTGCCCGGCCGGTACATTTTTGGCCCTGTTTGAATCCCTAAGTTAGAGTTAGTTTTAGTTAGTTGAGGTTCAAATAACCCAAAAGTATTCAAACATGATAAGTTAGTTTGGGTTAGTTGGATCTAACCCCCTAAAAAACTAGTCCACACTAGAGAAACTTATTTGGGTTAGTTCTCCTGGGCCACTAGAAAAAATAGTCAAAAAAGTTACCCCTCCCATTCAAATATGGTCCAAAGTAGTCACATTATTGAGAAAGAATATATGTTGTCAATCTAACCCTACCATCCAAACAGCTTTTTGATTAGAGTTAGTTTAGGATTAATTTAAAGTTAGAATCTAACTCTAACCTCTAACTGAGTTAGAGTATCCAAACAGGGCCTTTGTTTAGCACGGCACCGGGGACCAGTTCACAGTTGGATTTCGCAAAGCCTGATCCGTCGACGACTGTCTTGCTGCGGCTGGATGGATTCTCTTGCAAGCAAGCAAGCAAGCGAACATATCGTATCAGTTTTACTACTCCTACTACTTGAGTTGATTATATGAGAAAACGGCGGCAGTAGTTGTTGACGGAACTGCAGCTTCGATCGCCTTTGCCCAGGAACCAAGTGGCTAGCTAGTGGTTAGCTCTACTTTTTTTTCTCCTTTCAGGAGGAGCGTGCTGTAACGTTAATTCGATGGGTGCTAAGAGCATCTCCAGCCGCGCCCCTCAACACGCCCCCCTTCACCCTTCTTTCGGTGATTTGTTCGCGCCGGCATAAAAAAATCAGCCCCGTCGCGTTCCGAGGAGCTCGTTTTTCGTCGGTTTGGACTGAAAATGGCGCCGGCGGATCCAGGCTGAACCCGGCGTGCCGGGACAAGCGATTTTGGCCGAACTAACTGGGGCCCGCCGAGTCAGCGACACTCGCATCGTCGTCCTCATAACGCCTCGGTTTCCCGCGGGAAATCAATGCCAAGGTTGTTACCGGTTAGCCTTCCATTGATTCCTCACGGGCGGCGATCATGGGCGGCGCGGCGACGCCACCCCCCCCCCCTCCCGCCACGCGTACACACGGTGTGCGGCCGCTATAAAAGCAACGCCTCCCCCTCGCCTCTGGCCACATCTGCCCGTTGTCGGTGTCAAAACCGGTGGATCTCGGGTAGGGGGTCCCGAACTGTGCGTCTAAGGCGGATGGTAACAGGAGGCGGGGGACACGATGTTTACCCAGGTTCGGGCCCTCTCGATGGAGGTAATATCCTACTTCCTGCTTGATTGATCTTGATGATATGAGTATTACAAGAGTTGATCTACCACGAGATCGTAGAGGCTAAACCCTAGAAGCTAGCCTATGGTATGATTGTTGTTGTCCTACGGACTAAACCCTCCGATTTATATAGACACCGGGGGGGGGGAGGCTAGGGTTACACAGAGTCGGTTACAAGGAAGGAGATCTACATATCCGTAATGCCAAGCTTGCCTTTCACGCCAATGAGAGTCCCATCCAGACACAAGACGAAGTCTTCAATCTTGTATCTTCATAGTCCAACAGTCCGGCTGTCCGAGGACCCCCTAATCCAGGACTCCCTCAGTAGCCCCTGAACCAGGCTTCAATGAGATGAGTCTGGCGCGTAGGTTGTCTTCGGCATTGCAAGGTGGGTTCCTCCTCCGAATACTCCATAGAAGATTTTGAACCCGAGGATAGTGTCCGGCTTTGCAAAACAAGTTCCACATACTACCACAGAGAGAATGATATTTTCACAAATCTAATCTGCTGACGCATTTTCCCGCATGACATCACACCACGGCCCGGTCATTATTCGAACTGTTTTTCACAACCAGCCGCTGCACATATCGCGAGGCGGCTTCCTTGACACGTCTTGTCGAAGCAGAGATCGTGTCCCCTTATCACGGGATTCTCATCAATACAGGTGTGGGTAACCCAACCGCGCCATCAATTACGGAGCTTGGGGAATAAGAGGTTTTACCAGGAAAGTGGGGAGGCATAGAATCTCTGCTGCCTTTATGAGGGGATAAGGACTCCCTTTCGCACCAACGCTTTCTACTTCCCGATTCATTCCCTTCTGCTCAGGCTCCAGCGCCCAAGCGTTCGTCTTCTCCGCCCACAAAAGGTCTTCCGAAGATGTCAGGATCCGAAGCAGGAGGCAAATGGATGGCCTCTACCGTCCGAGAGAAGGACATCAAAAGGCTTCGGGAGGCCGGGTACCTGGCCAAGAAAATCAGCCACCGTCTCCCGACGGCGGGGCAGATCGTCCCGACTCCGGAACCCCACGAGAGGGTTGTATTCCTCCCTCACTTTGTCCGCGGGCTAGGGTTTCCCCTCCACCCGCTCGCTCATGCATCATGTACTATTATGGGATCGATCTTCACGATATGTCCCCTAATTCCTTTCTCAACATCTCGACATTCATTGTCGTGTGCGAGGCTTTTCTCCGTATTTCACCGCACTTCGGTTTATGGCTGAAGATTTTCAATGTGAAGCCCAAGGTGGTGGGCGGCAAGCACGCCGAGTGCGGGGGCACTATGGTGAGCAAGATGCCCAACGTCATATGGCCAACGGGAACCTTTAATGATTCTGTCAGGGAGTGGCAACAACAGTGGTTTTATATCACTAAGCCGCGCGGCACGGAATGGGCCGTTTCTCCCGAGTTCCGATCCGGCGCCCCCTGCGGCTTACATCCTGGGTCAAGAAAGGCCTGGACTGGTCCTCGCCCGACAAATTGTCGGTGCTCCATACGTGCGTTGAGGATATGGGAGACAAGAACATTGAACTTGTCAATGTGGTCCAGGTGATGTGAGTTCGCCGGATCTTGCCTTGTCAGCACCGGACTTGCAATTTATGGGAATTTGATCCGGCCAGGCACCAAACCTTGTGCAAGCTTTTCGGCTCCTCGCATAAGGACATTTGGAAGGTGCTTTTCAAGTGCCGCAAATCGTGGCCGGACTCCGCCGAGGACCGTGGGCACCAACTGTCCCGCCCGGCAAGTTCGGTAAGTTATCAAACTTTTCTATCTGCGTAACCCAAAGGAAGCGCTTAACGTGTTTTATCCAACTCTCCCAGGGCTGGACGAAGAAGGCGGAGCGGATCCATTGTCCGGCCCCGCTGCCCGAAGAACCGGCCATCCCACTTCTGATGAAGATGCTGGTCCCGGCGCTTTACAAGGTGCGGAGGAGACGGCCGAGAAGGATGCCAAAAAGATCCGGGGCGGCCTTCGTCGCCGCAGCACTTCAGACACAATATCCGAAGGCTCCAATGCCCATTCCGCCTCTGAAGAGGACGAGGAGGAGGAAGATGAATCCCATGCGAGGGGAAGAAAGAAGAGGACGGCCTCCATACACTTGGAGGTCGAGCTGCCCAAAAGGAGAAAGGCTCCTCTTCCGGAGGAGTCCACTGCCGCCGCCGACAGCGGCCCGACATGGGATCCCAGGGCCCAGCCCCTGGTGAACTCATAAGTATATAAAATCCGAGTACGTTTTAGGCGTCCGGACTCATCATGGCTTAGTATTTTAACCTAAGCCATATTTTTTGTAGCCCGACGAGGTCTCGTACCTAACAATCATCATCAGAGGACTTGCTAAGCTCAAATGCTATGGAGAGCTGGACGCCCCCAAAGTACCCTTCCTCCAAACAGGTGCCTAACACCGAGGCTTCGCCCCAAAAGGACCCCGGCCAAGGAGGAAAGGAAAAAACCGTGAAGGCGGCGCCTGGAGGCCAAACCTAAGGGGTCGGACACGTGGGGGAAAAGATTCCCATGAGAGCTGACGGCGGGGGCGATCCTGAGTTCGGCTCCCAGCCGGATGCGATTCCAGAGACCTATATGGCTCCAGAATCCAGCAGGCAGCCTTCCTCGGCTGGAGGGGGCGTACCTGTTCCATCGGCAACCTCGGTCTATCCAGAAGTGTCGGATGCTTTGGTGGTGGCGTTGAAAAATTCCTCCATCTTTGATGAACACCGTGCCCTTATGGGTGCGGTGATTGAGAAGATTCAATCAACTGAGTATGGACTGAACGAAGCCTGTATCAGCCTTATAAGAGGCTTTGAGGTATGTTTTATGAGTTGTCGAAGAGTTTCATAGTATGGATAGTAGCCCATGATACACTGTTCGGTGAAAGAAAGAACCGGACAGGGGATCGGATTGATGATCGCAGGAAGACTCATTGAATGATATTGATTTCTCTTTTGTTACAAGCAGGCGTCTGTAGCGGCTGCTGCCTCTCGTACTGCGGAGATCTCCGGGCTGAATCAAATTCTGGAGCGGGCCATAGAAGAATTTGGCCAATTGAGAATGTAGTTGAGAGATAAACAAGGTATGCACAAGCTTGCTCGCGTTTATTGCGAATAAATTTTCAGTATGAAATAAGCTGCATTATGTGTGCTAGGGATTGACGAAGTCGAGGCCTTTAAGAAGGTCGTGGCCGAGGCCGAGAAAAAGGCGGCCACTGAGCAGGCTCTTCGTGAGAAGCACGAGGCCAGGGTTATTAAATCTAAGCAGGAGCTGCAAGAGGCCGTGAGGAAATGCGAGACCTTGGAGCAGAGTTTAATGGAGAAAGAATCCGAACTCACCAAGGCGCATCAGGCCACGAGCGATGCCCGGGGGGAAACCCAAAGCAATCTACAGGAGATCCAAGAGGCGAGAAAGATCGCGGCTGGTAAGGCTTTTTCCATGTAGAGCAAGTATTTGGGGGCGGGGGGACTATGTTTCTAATTTTGAATCCGGATTTCTCAGGGGTATTTGCCGAGCTACCTCGCAGCATATCAGATGCCGCTCAATTCTACCGAGCCGAAGAAAGGAACACCGCAGAGAAGCTCTTCTGGTCGCAGTATTTGGCGCCGAATTATCCGGTGCCTTTTGCCAATCAACTGAAACAGCTGATCGAACTGCATAAGGCGGCGGAACTAGCCATGAAAGATCTGGTTATCCGGCTATGGCCTGCCGAGCCGATTCCAAGCAGCTACTTCGGGCTCGTGAAGCGGCTTGTAAGCGCTTGCCCTCGACTTGACATCATCAAGCGGTCGGTCTGTATAGAAGGTGCGCGAATGGCCTTCGCCCGTGCAAAGGTGCACTAGGGGAAGATGGATGCTGAAAAGCTGATGACCGAAGGACCGCCAGAGGGGAAGGAGCACCGCAAGCCTGAATTGTATTATGAGAGTGTCCGGAAAGGATTCTACCTTGCAGCGGAGCTATGTACCAAGGACATTATATTCCTACGAATGCCAATCATGTTGTCCTTTGTAATGTTTGAACAAGGTCATTTATTTGTTGCCTGTTATATAAAAGTTTACCCTCCTGTGCGGCCGTTTTATATGTTAAACACGAGAGTTGGCGATCGTTAAACTCCTTTACGAAGAAGTAGGGGTGTTCGGGATAAACCTGAGCACTTTTTATCCCAATTTTGGGACCTTCGAAGGAGGTGCTCAGCACAGCGAACCAGGCAATCGGACTATAGGGCTTTATCACTCTCACTTAGCCATAGGAGCTTTAGTATGGTAAGCGCATGTAACGCCCCGGATTCGATGCGCCAGGTGTCCGCCAGTTAATTGCCGTCTTTGCCATGCAATGTGCTTGCGTGTCTCTCTTTGCCATGTCATCATTTGCATTTCATATCATGTCATCTTGTGCATTTCTTTTTGCGTACGTGTTCGTCTCATGCATCCGAGCATTTTCCCCGTTGTCCGTTTTGCAATCCGGCACTCCTATGTCTCCCGGCGCCCCCTTTTACCTCTTTTCGTGTGCGGGTGTTAAACGGTCTCGGAATGGACCGAGGTTTGTCAAGCGGCCTTGGTATAGCACCGGTAGACCGCCTGTCAAGTTTCGTGCCATTTGGAGGTCGTTTGATACTCCAACGGTTAACCGGGTAACCGTAAAGCCTCCTTCTCTTTGCAGCCCAACACCATTTTCAAAGTGGCCCAAAACCCAGCAAACTCCCCTCCATGCTCTCGGTCGTTCGATCACGATCGCGTGGCCAAAAACCGCACCTCATTTGGACTCTCCTAGCTCCCTCTACCTATATAAACACCTCCCCCTACGAAATTTCGGGTCCAACCCTAGTCTTCTTCATCCTCGCGCCGCCGGACACGTCCAGCGCCCACACGGACATGTCCAGCCGCCACGCCGGACGAATCCGACGCCGCCACGTCACCCGAGCCTCCTCTCTCTCCTCCCACCGCGCGTCCCGCTTGGCCCACAGCCGCCCGCCCAGCGCCTCCGCCCGGCGCCGCCGCCGCCGCCCTCCACCACCCCCCCGGCCGACCCGCCGCCCCGTCCGCCGGCGTCCTTGCCTCCCGCCCGCTCCGCGCTGTCACCCCCGCCGCCCGCGGCCCCGCGCCCGCGCGCCAGCAGCGCCCGCCGCCCAGCCAGCCCTCCCACCTCGCCGCCCGTTCGCCGCCATGGCGCTCGAGCTCGGCGCCCGAAGCTCCTCCGCCTCGCCCGCACCTCCCGTCGCCGCCACCCTGCGCCCGGGCGGATCCGGCGAGATCCGGCCGAGGGAGCCCCGGATCCGCTCTTCCCCAACTCCGGCGAGGTTCTCCGGCGAACCTCGTAAACCGTGCAGATCGAGAGGTTGACTTTTCCCCTTTCCCCGAGATGACTAAGTCCCAGATTTCTGACATTTTCATGCCATGTTCATGCCATCGTATCTCTGCATTCGTAGCTCCGTTTCGTGCGTGTAATATGTCAAATTGTTCGCCTCGACGAGTTCATCATTTCATCCCATTGCATAATTTACATTTGAGCTCATCTTGATGCCCGAAATGCTGTTAGAAGAGGGCTATGTGATGTTAGTTTCAGATTCTTATCAGAACATGCACTTTTGTCATTTTTGCCATGATTGATGTGTGCACCCTATGAACTTGAGTCCTACATGTGTTTTGTAATATGCCATTCCATCTTTACAGGGGTGTATTCCATGCATTTTTTTGATCTCTGTGGTGACTAGCACAAGCATGCAAACTAGGCTTCATGATGTTGCTGATTTCAGCCCTGTTCTGCTGATATTTTTATGCCATGTAAACTTGATGCTACCGAGAGATCCGTGCTTATTTTGAGATACTTCAGTAAGGATGTTTTGAACATATGGTTATTCTCTATCCATCCATGCCCTTGTTTGCAATTATGGAGTGCCATGGCTTGAGTCAATCGAGCTCTACTTTTGCTATAAAATGTTCCTGGCAGATTGTTTACATGTTATGCAATTTTGCCAAGGTTGTTGTAGTTGATCCAAGCATGCTATGATGTTGTTCTTGCCATGTATAGCTTCTATGACATGTCTTCTTACTGTTGGGTACCTTGTAATGCCATTTATTGATCTGTGGTGAGTGGTACAAGCTCACCAACATGCCTACTTATTGTTGTTCCTTCCATGTATAAATCTGTAATATAACTTGCTATGTTTACATGTGTGCCATTATATTTTCTGATACTTTTTGGCTTATGGTCAGTAAAGGACTTTTGTTCTATGCATTTAGTAGATTCATGCCATGTATTTGGTTGCCATGATAAGTTCTTGTAGCATGTTGCTTGATAGCTCTAAACATTGCAACCTGATGTTATTTCTGCTAAAGTCTGAAACTGTTATTATTTGCAATCTTTCCATGTCATTTTGAGCATGTTCTAGTGATTTCTGGAGATAGCTCAGTGTTCATGATTTGTAATGCTTTACCTGTACTTCATGCCCATGCCTTTTGTTTTCATATTGAGATGCTGTAGCATGTTGTTTTGGTGCTTGCAATATGCCTAGTTGCTGTTTTGGACAGATTGTTGCTATAACTTGTATAGAGTGTATGTGTTGAACCGTTGCTCCGTTTTGAGTGCGCTCTATATGAAACTTGCTTACAATTGCATGTAGTTCCATATTATCATGTTGCATCCTTGTTTTGAGGTGTTGCTTGATGTTTGGATGCATTTTGCATCAATGCCATGTTTAACTTGTTTTGCTCATATCTTCTAGGCCGTAGCTCCGAATCTAATGAACTTTATATGTAACTTAACTAGAATTTCGTGTAGATCATTGTGGTGCATCTTAACTTGCTGTTTAACAACTTGAACATAATGTTTATTCAGATCTGGACAATTTCGAAATTTGCATATGAGGACTTACCGGAATTGTTATATGTTGCTTCCGGCCTCATTTAAACTTGTCTTGTTGTGTTGCTCTTGTATGCATCATCCCTTGCCATGAGTAGCTTCATGTAGTCTTGTCATGCATCATGCTTGTTTGTGCATCATGCCTTGTTCATGTGTGGTGTGTTTACTATGTTGTGTGCTTCTTCTTGTTAGTTCCTGTTTCGTTGCGATCGTGAGGATTCATTCGTCTATGCTCGGTTCGGCTTCATCCATTCGTCTTCTTCATGGACTCGTTCTTCTTCCTTGCGAGATTTCAGGCAAGATGACCGTCACCTTGAATCTCATTACTATCATTGCTATGCTAGTTGCTTCGTTCTTTCGCTGTGCTGCGCTACCTATCACTTGATGCTCAAGCCATCCCAAATTGCCATGTCAGCCTCTAACCTTTTGCACCCTTCCTAGCAAACCGTTGTTTGGCTATGTTACCGCTTTGCTCAGCCCCTCTTATAGCGTTGCTAGTTGCAGGTGAAGATGAAGTTTGTTCCTTGTTGGAACATGGAGATGTTGTTCCTTGTTGGAACATGTTTACTTGTTGGGATATCACAATATATCTTATTTAATTAATGCATATATATACTTGGTAAAGGGTGGAAGGCTCGGCCTTATGCCTGGTGTTTTGTTCCACTCTTGCCGCCCTAGTTTCCGTCATATCGGTATTATGTTCCCGGATTTCGCGTCCCTAACGCGGTTGGGTGATTTATGGGACCCCCTTGACAGTTCGCTTTGAATAAGACTTTTCCAGCAAGGCCCAACATAGGTTTACCATTTGCCTCACCTATGCCCTTTTATTTCCCTTGGGTTTCCGGAGCCCGAGGGTCATCTTTATTTTAGCCCCCCGGGCCAGTTCTCCTCTGAGTGCTGGTCCAAACCGAGCGATGTCCGGCGCCCCCTGGGCAACCAGGGTCTATGCCAACCCGTCGTCTTGCTCATCCGGTGTGCCCCGAGAACGAGATATGTGCAGCTCCTATCGGGATTTGTCGGCACATTCGGGCGGCTTTGCTGGTCTTGTTTTATTGCTGTCGAAATGTCTTGTAGCCGGGATTCCGAGACTGATCGGGTCTTCCCGGGGAGAAGGAATATCCTTCGTTGATCGCGAGAGCTTATCATGGTCTAAGTTGGGACACCCCCGCAGGTATAAACTTTCGAGCCCGTGCCAGCGGTTATGTGGCGATGGGAATTTGTTAATATCCGGTTGTAGTAAACTTGAAGCAAACTCTCCTAAAATACACCAACCATGTGCGTAACCGTGAGTGTCTCTTTTCGGGGTTGATCGAGAGGAGAACACGATTTCTGGGTTATGTCTGACGTAAGTAGGAGTTCAGGATCACTTCTTGATCATTACTAGTTGACGACCGTTCCTTTGTTTCTCTTCTCGCTCTCATTTGCGTATGTTAGCCACCATATATGCTTAGTCGCTGCTGCAACCTCGCCACTTTACCCCTTCCTTTCCCTTTAAGCTTTGCTAGTCTTGATACCCATGGTAATGGGATTGCTTGAGTCCTCGTGGCTCATGATTACTACACCAACAGTTGCAGGTACAGGTTGTGCGATGATCATGACGCGAGAGCGATGTTTGCTTGTTTTGGAGTTCTTCTTCCGCTTCTTCTTGATCGGGGATAGGTTCCGTGTCGGCAGCCTGGGCTAGCAGGGTGGATGTCGTTTGAGTTTCTGTTTATGTTTCATCCGTAGTCGGATGTTGATCTTGTATATGATGTGATGTTGTATTCGTGTGGCATTGTATGCCTTATGTATGTATCCCTACCTATTATGTACTGTTGATGTAATGATATCCACCTTGCAAAAGCGTTTCAATATGCGGGTCTATCCTTGGTGGGACCGTCGAGTTCCTTTTGGATAGGGTCGCATATTGGGCGTGACAGCGCAGCCCCTGGTGTTCGGAAGACCGTACTAGGGGCTCTATAAGCACCTGATCGGAGAAAAAACCGATCCATCGCACGCTGCATTGGTTATGGCATTATGCGGGAGAAATCCTTAAAGATTTTGTGACCTCTCGAACAGCTGACCAGCTCTCGCCGTATCATGATAGTCAGTTTTCGGCTTTCTCTACTGAGGTGCTCGTCCGGAAGAACCGGGACACAATCGCAGTAGTTCTCTCAGTGCTACCTTAGCCGATATAACGGAACATAAGGTACCAAAACATGGGAGCCGGGCAAACCCAACTATTGACCCAAGACATGATTCGGAGCTGATGCATATAATGCTATAGGTTCGGGGTGCCGAACTTCCATGAATGTGTTCGGACTTTATTGCCATGTTATGGGTAAAGTGAAGCCCCTGGCATATTTTAAGGCGTATCGCTGTGTATAGATGCCACTTGACAAAATGATTTCAATAAGAAATAACAGCAGGTAAACGTCATACATGTTGTATTTGAATAGTACGTCTATGCGTATGGGTACAAGTAATGTGATAAAAAAAGAGTATGATTACGGAACCTGCTGAGACCAGGGGAAGAGGCTGAGAGCAGATCCGTAATATAGCCGGATGGTAGCTGCGGGGACTGTCTAAGGATTCCCTTACGCGTTCAACCTGCCTCCGTGTCGTGGAATTGTCACGGCAGATGTCCTTAGTGTTAGGACTTAGTCGCGAGGCCAACGCATCTATGTGGTAGCTTGAGAGGGGTTGAGCGGGACGAGAGACGCGAGGTTTTATCCAGGTTCGGCCCCTCTCGGTGGAGGTAAAAGCCTACGTCCTGCTTCATTGATATTGATGATGATGATCACGGTTACACGAGTGCTCTAACTCGAGAGCTATTGTCTAAACCTAACTTGTCCAACTTGTGGAACTTGTCCCTCTTTGGGAGCCCTGCCCTCCTTATATATGTTGAAGGGCGGTTTACATGTGGAGTCCTATTAGGATTAGGACTAGTCTATCTCTAATACAAACCGGATACAAGTCCTGGTCTTAACTCCTTGTAAAATATTCCTCATGCCTTTCCTCTTAAACCGCCCACAATAGTTGAACTGGCCTTGATCCATGGCGGGTTACTAATGAACCGCCAAGACCGGGCGGGTAGCCCGTGAACCGCCAAGCTCGGGCGGGTTACCGATGAGTTGTCTGACCGGCCGGGTTAACTTCCGCCGGTTTACACCAAGGTATATCCCGACATTAGCCCCAAGTTTAGCTTGGATTTATCCATAGTAAACTTACGCTGCAAAATAAACACCGAACAAATTTGGCAGGTTGTACTCGGGTTAAGAATTCTTGTAGACCGCACCGATCGTCCTTGTCATTTCCTTCTTCTAGAAAATCCGGTCAATAACCAGCTTCATAACCATTTTTGCTGATGTTGGTTTCTTATAGAAAAATATTGTGAAGAATAATCCACCGAGTCGGTTTCCAAAGCGCCGGTTTAAGAAATATTGGTCTTGAAATACTCATCGATATTCAACCGGTTTGAAGATGTAGAACTTGCGGTTTATCATTGCCAAAACTGTCGGGTTATAAAACTGATAATTCCAGGTTATGATTGTTGCCAACGCCGGGTTATGATTGTTGGTGGCCTTGGTCAATCCGTTTGCTTAAAACAGAGAATTTGAAAATAGTTCTTCCATAATAATATAATACCTGTAGCCCCCAAGTCTTGAGTGGAACAAAGTGATGGCTTAAGACTTGTTTCAATATAAATACTGCCACTTAAGAAGAAATCCATGTTGTTCATCCCACCACTTAGTAAAAACTGAATACTCCATATTATGTAGCCCCAAGTGCCGGGTCATTATGCGATAATAAGCAGGGACTTTGTAGGTATAATCATATAGATTTGAGCAATGATGTGTAGCCCCCAAGGGCCGCTCAAGAAGATAATATTGAGCTGGGACTTAATATATACTTCAATGAAAATAACATCATATGATGTAACTCCCATCATGGGACTTGAATCCACGTCCACAAGGTTAAGAGCCTTGTGCTTTACCAACTGAGCAGCGGACCCTTCAATATAATGAATAAAAAGCTTTGTACCTTCAACTGTTGACAGGAGCAATTGGCAGCCCCCAAAGGTCGACTCATTATAATATGATGAGTCGGGTCTTCAATAATATGAGCAAAAAAATTACTTTGCATTAGCCCCCAAGTGTCATGGTGCATGCTTGCAGCGACATGAGACTTGCATATTTAATATAATCTCAACTTAAATAATGTAGCCCCCAAGTGCGGGTTGTAAGCCTGCAGAACTCGGGACTATTCCTTCAATTGTAGAATAAATTATATCCATTGATAATATGATAGCCATTAAGCTAAGCGACTTTGAAAACCTTAATCATAACACTGGTTATTGATAACCATAATGGAAATCCAGCCATGTTGGCTATTTAAGATAATATAATCCGTATGAAAAATTCATCCAATATCATAATGAAAATTCAGCCAAGTTTGGCTATTTGAATAATATAACCCAATCATTCATAAGCGCATGATTCCAATGGCGCAATCCAAATATATATTGGCGGCGTATAGTCCAAAGCCAGGCCGGTTTAATAAACGCCGCGATTTATAATCATGCTTTATTCAACCTGTTTACAGATACAACAAGTTTAAAATGTCTGGCGGTTTACCACGGACGGGTCAAGAATAATCAAATATGAAATATATCATACCTGTGATATTGAATCACATTGCTGGTTTGACCAACTTTATGTAGTAAAAGTGATAACCCCAATCTTGAGTAATGATAACTCCTTTCATACTTGTGCGGTTGATGATAAACCGCACGGGTTGTGATAAACACCGTTTAACCATATATAATATCTGGCGACTCGTAGTCAAACCAGACCGGGCGGATAGTCTCCGGATTATGATTTGATCATGTAATCGACAACTTGTAATTGAAAGTCAAGCGGGTTAATGAACACCGTTTACTCCATAATAAGATGGTAACATAAAATCAAACCGGGCAAATAGTCTCCGGATTAGGATTTGACCGTGTTCCGCCAATTTGTAATTGACAGTTTGAACCGGATTAATAATGTCGGTTTGAAAACACAACAAAAGAAATAATTTAAAAGAGAACAAAATTCAAGCAAAGGCAAATATAAAACCATTGCAAATGAGGCTTTGAGCCGATCAAGAGGCATTACCATGGTCGGACACGACCAAGCCCCCAAAAGGCGTAGCTATGGTTCGAGTCAGCCAGGTCCCCAAATGATGCATTGGCATTACGCCGATCAAGAGGTGTAGCGATGGTTCGGGTTCGACCAAAGCCCCCAAGTGATGCTTGTGGCACTAGGCGATCAAGAGGCGTGACTATGGTTCAGATGTGACCACAAGTCCCCAAGTGATCTTGTGGCTTTTAGCCTACCAAATGGCATTGCTATGGTTCGGACACGACCAAGGCCCCCAAGTGATACTGTGGCATTGTGCCGATCAAGAGGTGTGACTATGGTTCGAGACATGACCAAGCCCCAAGTGATCAATAATATGATAAGCCAACAAGGCATGATACCCATGTTTGAACCGCGCATCATGGCAGCAGGTCCTCTTTGGCACCCTTTAACTTTTTGCAAGAGATAAATCCTTCTTGAACCGGGATTTTGAACCGGATATTTGAGAGCTTCAAAGCTTTGCGGGAGACATCTTTCCTTGAACCGGATGTTAAACCGGAATCTTCATTTTCAGCCAGAAATTTTCTGACGGCCTTTAAACTTGAACTTGCGAGAAGTTAATTCCTTTTTGAACCGGACATTGTTAAACCGGATTTGACTGCTTCAGAGCTTTGCAAGAGATAGTTTCCTCTTAAACTGGATTTAAACCAGACACTAAGGGCTTCGGCGCTATGTGGGAGATGGGATTTTTCTTAAACCGGACTATAAACTGGAAGCATCCTTGTGAGCCAGAATATTCCTGACGGCTTTTAAATATGACAGTGTCCTCCAGGACCAGGTTTCCCTTCAACATCCTGGGGCAGTTGAATTTGCTGAAACTGGCAAAACTTGCTGCGTCATATCATCGTAGCCCCCGAGTCTTAAGATGACTCAAGGAGTTGTCTTGAGATTCTCCGTATTGACCATAGCAGAAGGTATATATCTTTGGTGTTGATAACGTGATATAAATCCACAGAAGGTTGAGGTGACTGCGGCGGGTTATAAATGATCCCGTATGAGCCGTGTCAGCAACTCGGCCAATGGTTCCTTTCAACTGGCTGTTTGAAGTTAACCAAACTGTAGTGGCAGTGATTTCTGCGCATGCCATTGAACTATCCAGCGTAGACAGCGGCTGATGATAACTTGCCTTCAATGTGCTGAAAGAAAACCGAGCTACCCAAGCAGTGACTGGCTTTTTATTCAATAAAATAGCTCATGCAAACAGATGCAGCCCGATGTGTTGTTGTAGACCAGGCCTCGGGGGCGGCGATTGGCACACGCCCATTGACAACGAACAGACACGATCCCAGCAAGCTGATGTGGACCGGACCGCAAGGGCAACAACCTGCGCGTGTCCATTCATCATATGATATGTCCCGGATTATCCGCAGGCAGAATATTATCAATCTGTGCTTCATATCCGTGGTATAAACCACATTTGTAGTGAATAGTGTTCCTGTATAAAAATATACAAATCAAAGTAATGTGTTCTTTGATAGAAATAATATGTGTTAATAAAACAAATTTGAGATGGATAACACCTGAAGTTTGCAGATGGCAAACGACTTTGGATGATGAATGATCCGTTCATCGCAACCGCGGTGGCGGCTTAAAACACTGCACCGGTCGATTCAGACGGACCCTCCGAGTCACGTTTGCCTTTTTGTTTTTGGTTTGACAGCCCTTGACTTTTACTCCAATCTTCCTACGGACACCCAGCACCCCATCTCCTCCCCTGTCTTCAGCCGCACTTGCGAAGACAACAGTGTACGCGGCGAGCAACCGGCGAAGCAGGAGTGGCGAGCCAAGAGAGGGTGGAGCAGGTGGGTCTGGAGGCGGGTCCGGGTCAAAGCCATGGCCGTGCGGGTTGGAGACGAAGCGGCCCAGAGGAGAGGGGCAAACTGGCGGTTCGAGACCATAGGGGGTCACAGCGGGTCACAGACGCGGCGGTTTAAGGTAGCAGCGGACCACGGCAATTCGGCGAGGTAGAAGAGGCGGGAGCGGACCGATGGCGATTTACGGAAATGGAGGAAACGAGTCCAAGGTGCGGCGGCGCGAGTCACAGCCCGCGCGGTCGGAGCTGGGCGGCAGCCGACTGGGGAGTCCATGAGGCGAGGCGGAGCACCGGGCCATCGCGGGACGACGCAGGCGCGGACGCAGTCCGGCAGCGATTCGGCATGGGAGCGGACGGCGCGGGACGGTGGCTCGATGGCGGAACGGCGCCCGGCCGTGGCGAGCGTGACCCGACGGGCGGCAGCTGAAGCGGATGGACTCGCAGGTCGATGAGAGGTGACCAGCGGACAACAGCCAAGCATGCAATGGTAATCCGGCGGGCGGTAGCTTCATGAGCGAAGGTAACCCGGTGACTTGGCACAGCGGTTCATGGCGCATCGAACGAAGACGCAGGAGCCCACCGGCACACCGAAGACGGAAAGCGTGCGGGAGGCAACTGGCCTCGGAGGCCGATCTATTTCGAGACATCAAGCGTGTATGACCCGGCGGAGTTGTAGCAGCTCGGAGTAATAGCGAGGCTGACCGGGGTTGGGACATGGCGGAAACCCGGCGCGCTCAGATTCAGGTGATTCGGCACACTTTAGCTCGCTCGTGAAAAGCAGCAGAGGAGACTCAAGGCGCTCGGCGGTTCGACGGAAACGGGGGTGATCCGGCGGAAGCGTGCTCGATGGCGACTCAGTCGTGCGCTTGGAGGCGACTCACCAGGCCCGGTTGTCCAGTTCAAGGTACCTCGATTTCAGCAGAAGGTGTCCGGTTCACCGATGGAGGAGGGCGTGCTAGCGGCGCGGCAACCTGAAGACGCGGTGGCTTGCGGCGATAGGGCCGGCTGAAGTACGGCCATTGGAGGCAATTTTGAAAACCATGGGGGCGACTCAGCGGCTGCAGCTGAAACAACACAAAGCCGGCGATTCAGGGCCTTGGTGACTCGTA